>SJYV01016118.1:352087-473145 GCA_006410875.1 Neotragus pygmaeus | reverse complement strand
GCAATCTTGATTCCAGCTTGTGTTTCTTCCAGTCCAGCATTTCTCATGATGTACTCTGCATAGAAGTTAAATAAGCAGAGTGACAATATACAGCATTGACATACTCCTTTTCCTCTTTGGAACCAGTCTGTTGTTCCATGTCCAGTTCTAACTGTTGCTTCTTGACCTGCATATAGGTTTCTAAATAAGCAGGTCAGGTGGTCTGGTACTCCCATCTCTTTCAGAATTTTCCACAGTTTATTGTGATCCACACAGTCAAAGGCTTTGGCATAGTCAATAAAGCAGAAATAATTGTTTTTCTGGAACTCTCTTGCTTTTTCCATGATCCAGAGAATGTTGGAAATTTGATCTCTGGTTCCTCTGCCTTTTCTAAAACCAGCTTGAACATCAGGAAGTTCAGAGGATATTATAAATCTGTGGAATCTATGGAAAGGTTATGGATTTTCAAATATATTTTTAAAGAGAGAAAGTCACTCAGTCGTATCCAACTCTTTGCAACCCCATGGACTATAGCCCACCAGGCTCCTCTGTCCATAAGATTTCCCAGGCAAGAATACTGGAGGGGATTGCCATTTCCTTCTCAAATATTTTTAAAATTGGGGTATAATTTACTTACAATGAAATGTACAAATTCTAAGTATGCAGTTTGATATCTTTCTTTGTATTTGTTTTAACTGAGTCAAAATCAGCATAGCAGGGCATACATGGACCTTAAGTATAATCTGATACATTTTGATCAATTAAACACATGTTACTGATACCTCAAGCAAAGTATTAAAAACTCTGTCAACCCAGAAATTTCCTCACGTTTCCTTCTAGTTCATCCCCATGAAATGCAAGCAAACTCTCTTCTGATTTCTGTCAATATAATGGACTGTTTTCTGTTTCTGCATTCCATAAAAATGGGATTATACACAATGCAGTCTTGTATCTGGCTTCTCTCCATCCGCATAATGGATCTGGGATTCATCCATTTTTTCACGTGCATTAGGATTTCATTTTTGATGCTGAATAATATTCCATTGTATAATCATGTTACACTGTATTTACATATTCTCCTCTGGTGGGCATTTGGGTTGTTCTTAGTTTTTTGGCTGGGGAGTATCGGACTCTTGCTGCCGGGTGGAAGCCACTACATGTCTCTTCTGTCTAAAAAAGTCTTGTCCTCTGGAATCATCAAGACTTCCTTTAAACCTCACTTTGTGCTTTGGAAAACTGATCATTGTTGCTACAATGGAAGTAAAAGTCCTTTGCATTCTCTACACCCTAACTAGAAATTTATTTTTTTCTAAGGATTGTTGTTTGCCCTTGGAAGATGTATGTCCTTAAAATACATCTTCTTTCTTTCATATGTGTGCAGAGTTGTCTGTGGACTTCCCTGGTGACTCAGATGGGAAAGAATCTGCCTGCAGTGTAGGAGACCCTGGTTTGATCCCTGGGTCTAGTATTCTGGCTACAGCCCTTGGGGTCACAAAGAGTCATCTGTGACTAAGCGCCTCCCCCCTACACACACTAGGGTAAATTTCAGTGTGGAAATGTGATGCTTGTATTGGAGGAGGGTGAATGGAAACAGGCTTCTCATAAAATGCTAAAGTGTTCTCTCTGCTCAATCTTTCTAGCTATTCCATCTTACAATAAATTGTGTAAGTTGCGTATAGTTTTGGTTTCAAGCCATTTGGGAGAAAGTATCCAAGGACCAAGGACCAAGTACTGTCCAGGGAAAGATGAGCGAGCTTCAAGGGAAGATTAAAGGGAAGGTATAGAAGCCCACGGTGTGGCCAGCATGGCCGGCAGGGAAGGAAGAAGAACGGAGACTCTCCCCATCCCAGATGCGGGACAGGAAGGGTGCCCTTGCAGGGGTGGAAACGTTGATATGTGAGCTACATATCGGGGGAGTTTATTTTCAAAACTGGTTAACAGATTTTTGTTTTCTGGATGAAAACGTAAGCTCACTGGAGCCATCCATAATCTCATGTATGTGTGTGGCCATCCTTTCATTTAATTCTTGACAATGGCAGTGAGGTAAGTTTTGCTCTATCTCTTTTGAAGTCATGTGTGTGTGTGTTTTTAATCTTCCTTAAGGCAGAGAAAGGGTAAAAAATGTAATATTATAATAAATAATATTGACTACAGACCCCAGATTTAGGAAGAAAAGGAGGAGATCGAGGGAAGCAGAGTCATTGGCAGCCCTATCTGAAGACGCTGTGTTTCTTCACTGCGTTCTTAGTGTCCAGCACCACACCCAGAACAGGACATTTGTGAATACACACAGGGATGACTTGCCTGAAGTCCCATAGTGAGAGAAGGAAGAGTCATTCTCTGCTGCTTCTGTTAAAGGTGCATTTCTTGTAACTAAGCTTCTCTTTTACCCTGCTGAATCACAGTTGGGGTGGGCTTGGGGCAGAGAGCAGTCATTCTGGTCGGAAGTACTAACTTGATAATGAATATTTCTTAACCTCTTTGGGTTTAAACACTCCCATTCAGCCAACCCAATCTCCCTTCAGATAATTACTCAGCCTTTTAAATTCCCTCTCCTTCCTGCTGTTCTACCAAAGTTGACCCCGGGATCCATGGAAGGCTGGGTGTGCTCAACCTCACAGGAGTGACGGCAAGAACATCCGGCTCTCTGTGCCTGGCCTCTGGTGCTGTCCTCTGGGTGTGCTGATCTCCAGTGTGTTGTCCCCCATCTGCCTGGTCAGGGCGTCCTTCTGTGAACATCCATATGGAACAGGGGCCAGGACTGTCTTGCATTATATTATATTACATGATGTTGGCCCTGCCCTATACACTCTGGATTTAATACACCCTAACGGCTATGGAGACTCATACAGGATATAGCTCTGATGAGCCTTTATAATCAGCAATGTGGCTTCTATTAACAAGAAATAACCACTTCTACAAGCCAAAAAGTACATAGGCCAAGACTTTTAATAGTCACTTAGAGCTCTCCTGCTCTGTCATCTGCAATTTGCTGGGCTAATTAGGCCCTCGGTGGTGACCACATGGTTCTGAAAGTAAGTACTTGGACTTACTCAGGCAAACACTAGGCCTGCCCCTCCCGTGATTCTGGACAGAGGGTTTGAGAGGACACGGGACCTGCTGGTTCTCCTCTCCTCTGTCTCCTTCCTTTTCACACATTCAGTGATCAGCAGGGCCAGATTTTCTATGGACTTCCTCTAGTATATTCAGCAATGCTCTGAAATGCTGTGTTTCTTAGGGCAGGAGACCTCAAGGGCTTTCCTTCAAAGGTGTATAATCCAAATACTCCAGATTAGACTTCCTGAGTGGAACAGTTGGTAAAGAATCTGCCTGCCAATGTGCAGGAGATGCAATTAGATCCCTGATCTGGAAAGATCCCCTGGAGGAGGAAATAGCAAACTATTCCAGTTTTCTAGCCTGGAGAATTCAATGGTAGAGGAGTTTGGCCAGCTACGGTCCATGGGGTCACAAACAGTCTGATATGATTGAGCGTGCATGTACACACACACACACACACACACACACACACACACACACTTCACACTGGCTATTCACAGAAAACCAAGACAACCAAGAACTGGGGATGTCCCAGGAGAAAATACAATGGTTGAGTGCTTCAGGGTATCATTCTCATTACAAAAGAGTCACGCGTTTCCTCTTCACAGAAGGAGACAGCATAACTATTGTTTTCCCACTTGAGACCCATTGGTGAAAGTGTATCCTCAGGAGAAGCATTTTTAAATTTGCTTTGAAGCAGACTCAACGTATTTGTGATTATAGGGGGCTGAAGTCNATAAATTTCAATTTTAACCCAGTCCGTGATATCTTTAATGAAAAAAAAGTAAAACACCATGTTTAACATCAAACACTTAAAACTGGAAAAATGTTAATTTTTGTTAATTTGGGCACACAAGTAAATTTTACATTTTTCTCTGTACTTTTCTGCATTTCTTTAAACAAAAAAATTAAAATCGGCAAGGAAACGGTGAAAAAGTATTAACTGTGCATGCATGGGTTTGTGTGCTCTTAATGCTAGACTGCATGCTAGTATTTCTTTTCCTAAAGCAGGATTGGCACATGATCCTTCAAACAAATGAAAATTCCCTCTCAGTGTAGTCAAATGGCTAAAATAAGTTAACATGCTACTATGTGGTTTATGTACATAATCCTGTGACTAACAGCCTGAACCACATTGTTACATTTTTACAAGGTACAGTATAGAGACCTAAGAAAATCCAGAGGTGGAATTTTATCCTAAAGAATAATAGCAAACTAAATTTATAAGTGGAGACAAATTATCAAGATACCAGAAACCAATACCCCAATTTTCACAAAAAAGAAAAAGAGCCAATATGTTTGGGTGGCAAAGTAAGCCCATACCGTAAAGTAAAATCATGAAGAGAGGAAAGCTTGCTTTGCATTCCCGCTGATGAGACAGTTTGGGCGGGAAGTAACAGAAAGCACACCTTAAATGTACTCAAACAATGAGGACAGGCATTGTTACACATCACAGGAGGGCAGATGGCTGATCGGAGCTTGCCTGTTTATCATCCCTATTTATAGGTCTCTGCTTCGCCAGCCTGGGAGTTATCCTCCCATTCATTACAGTCTCTTGTGTTGAAATTGGCTTAGAGACCCATTCCTGAGTCAGACACAGGCAAGGGGGCAGAAATGCCATGATTGGTTTAGACATATAGGCTGGAATAGCTATTGGTGAGTCAAACACTATTTCCTCTATGATCTTTCTAGGCTTACTTTCCCCCTCTTTTCCCTGGTATTTAGGCTTTTCCATTTGCTTAACATCTTTTTTTTTTCTTTCCTGTTTTCTTCTTGCTGTCAAAATTAAAACCAAATTCCCCTTATATATGTACGTATTTTTTTAAAAAAAATTTCAGTCTTGTCAATCAAAAGGTCTTTGGAAAAATACAGTGATGGATGTCCACTTTGTTGTTGCTGTTGTTCAGTCTCTCAGTTGTGTCTGACTCTTTGTGACCCTTTAGACTGCAGCACCCCAGGCTTCCCTATCCTTCACTATCTCTCGAAGTTTGCTCAAATTCATGTCCATTGAGATGCTGATCTATCTGTCTAACTCTGCCGCTCTCTTCTCATTTTGCCCTCAGTCTTTCCAAGCATCAGGATCTTTTCCAGTGAATCGGCTCTTTACATCAAGTGGACTAATTATTCGTTTCAGCATCAATCCTTCAAATGAGTAGTCAGGGTTAATTTCCTTTAGGATTTAGGATTGACTATTTTGATCTCCTTGTTGTCCAAGGGACTCTTAAGAGTCTTCTCCAGCACCACAATTCGAATGCATTAATTCTTCGGGGCTCAGCCTTCTTTAAGGTTGCACTCTCATGTCCATACATGACTATTGGACAACCATAGCTTTGACTATATACAACTTTGTTGGCAAAGTGATGTCTTTGACTTTTAATATGCTGTCTGGGTTTGTTATAGCTTTCCTTCCAAGGAGCAAGCGTCCTTAAATTTCATGGCTATAGTCACTGTCCACAATGATTTTGGAGCCCAAGAAAATAAAATCTGTTACCCCTTCTACTTTTTTCCCTTCTATTTGCCATGAAGTGACAGGACCGGATGCCATGATCTTAGCTTTCTGAATGTCCAGCTTTAGCCATTAAGTTAGAATTGGGAGGGTATTGGGCAGTGAAGTGTGAAGTTATCTGATTCTCCTCCCATTACTTTCTTCTCTTCCACCCTCCTACAAGTAGTACCATTGGAGAATATTTGGGAAATGCTTATGCAGAGGGAAAGTAGAATTGCCCATAACCTCACAAGCCAGAAAGGAATACTTTACATTTCAATATGCATTCTTACAACGGAATTAAAATTATGGAAACCCTTCAAAATATTTATTTGGAGAATTATTTGGTCTTATTTTGGTTTTCTTCATATTCTTGTATAAACAGAGAGAGTCTCTGAAGGTTTTCATAAGTGCTCAAGTCAACTGTTCCTTTTTGTCCACACTCTCCCCTTAAGGAACATGTTGGTACCTATCTGTTGAGCCAGCACTAAATTCTGTATAAACAACTACCCAAACTCTGAGGGATTAGGGTTCATTCCACAGTGTGTGGCTTCATTTTAACCCTGAGGACCCAGATCAGGAACCAAAGCTCACGGGCACCAACTTGCCTTGGTGACTAATGCTGGGCTTTTTTTCTCTTGAAACCCAGAGACAGCTCGGGGTGTGGATGGAAAAGAGTGCTTCCACTGAAAAGAGCAGTGATGGAAACTTTTATGTCACTGAGCTTCTGCTTCTGTGCTAATAGCACCCCATTTGGCCAAAGTTTAACCTTTTTCTTCGAAGCAGAAGATCCAGGATCTGTGAACTATAAAAATGACAGTCCTGTAGTGCCAGGCTAGAAAAATTACCTCATGTGAGCTAAACTTTTGGCTGGTAACATAGACTTTATACTTCACAAACCATCTTCCCCTACCATCTTTGCCATCATTCACCAAAGAAGGAATGCTTGAAACCAACACTATTCTGCTTGGCATTGCTAACATCTCTGTGCACAGCTACTGGTCTGATTGCTTGCTTGTGTACTAAATTGCTTCAGTCTGGTCTGACTCTTTGTGACCTCATGGACCATAGCCCACCAGGCTCCTCTGTCCATGGGATTCTCCAGGCAAGAATACTGGAGTGGATTGTCATGCTCTCCTCCAGGGGATTTTCCTGACCCAGGGATTGAACCTGAACCTCTTACATCTCCTGCATTAGCAGGTGGGTTCTTTACCACTAGCACCTACCTGGGAAGCTCCATTGTTTTGATTATGAGGACTGACATCAGAGACAATCAGCTGTAGCTGCTAGAAACTGCCTGAAATATTGCCCACTTCATCACTCATTCCTTCAGTTGTCATCCATAGTATGATTGAAATTTCCTTTCTCACTCCTTTTCACTCTGGTTCATTTGACCAGAAAGCTACTTTATTTTAACATTAAGTGACCTTGAAATGATATCCAGTGAGTAAAATGAATTAATATATATCTTCATGGTTAGAGGTGGCAATGTTCAGGTAACTATAACATGATTACATTGTCTTACTTTAGTCAGATGCCCTGGGCTTCCCTGATGGCTCAGACAGTAAAGAATATGCCTGCAATGTAGAAGACCCAGGTTCAATCCCTGGGTTGGGAAGATTCCCTGGAGAAGGGAATGGCAACCCATTGCAGTATTCTTGCCTGGAGAATCCCATGGACAGAGGAGCCTGGCAGGCTATATAGTCCATGGGGTCACAAAGAGTCAGACATGACTAACATGTGACACTTAGGTCAGCAAGAAGGTCCTAGGGAGTAGAAACAGTAGTTACACAAAGTCACACAGCCCTGGGTTCGATTCCTTGTTCACTGGCTGTATAGATGTTGTCATCTTCCTTAGTCTCTTTTTAGCCTTTATGTCCTTGTTCTTAAAATGGCAATAAGAATACTCACCAAATAGATTGTGAGAAGCTTAAATAAAATAATGGATATAAAGAGGCTACAGTTTCTAGAACCTGCCATGGATGACTTATTTGGTACATATTGGCTTCCCCCACCAGCTCTCTGTGATACGATGACTGTAGACCTTTCCTGTTGCACAGAGAGGAGATAAAATTTAAAATGTTAATATGGTTCAAAACAAGTGAGTTAGGATAAAGGGAAACCAAACTTCAACATTTCCCTTTTTCCAAGGCCTAAAGATCAGTGTATTCGATGGGTGTTTTAAATGCAAAAAGAAGAAGAAGAAAGCACTTGAAGAAAGGCAAGGTTGGCAGATGTGGCTATATGGTCATTGGAAGGGAAGCCAGGTTTCTCTGAAGACACAGTTCCATGAAGTGCCCCACCTCGTAGTTCCCAACTCCACAGTCCACAAAAGCATTAAAAGAGACAGAAACATCTATCACATTCTGAAAACAAAATCTCATTGTTTCTCTAGTTTGAAAGTGAAAGCCGCTCAGTTGTGTCTAACTCTTTGTGACACCATGAACTATACAGTCCATGGAATTCTCCAGGCCAGAATATTGGAATGGGTAGCTGCTGGGGTCCAGCCCCTACAGGATCCAGGGGAACCCTCAGGAGAAACAGCGTTGGTGAATAATTTAGAGAGAGATAAATGAAGAATGTTGTAGATAAGAAAAGAGAGGAGAGAAAGAGGCTGATATTCCTCGGTTTACACTGAAACCAGTAAAGCCCCGAGACAAGGAGCTTGCTCTGTTCACGGAGGCTGCAGGTGCCCTCCCAGTCTCCCGGGGGAGTGAAGACACAGAACGCCTTCCCGTTCAGGTCTTAGAAACCCAGGCAGATAAGTGAATGCAGAGAGCCTCTATGTTCCAAGGGATCAGCCTGCAAAAGAGAGTAAGAGAGAGAAAGAAAGAAAGAAAAGACGTGGGGTGACCAAGCTTCAGGGAGCAAGGCCTGTTACTTTATTTTCAAAAGGAACTTTTATACCTTGACTTGTACATAGAGGGAAATGAAAGATGCAAGATCATGCAGAAGCAGTTCAAACACTCCAGCAGTTTTGCCTGTATAGAAGCCAGGATTTTTTCTGCATAGCTTTTCCACAAATGATGTTGTGTACATTATCTTCTGGCCTTGGAGGCCTGTGGACATTTTATGACCCTCTTTTGATAAAGGCTGCTCAACCAGAAAACTTATTTTCCCTCAAAGCATTTTTTCTTTATATTTCTAATCTATGTCAGCCTCAAAAAATGCTAAACAGAGTTACATTTCTCACAGATCAAAGGTGCAGTGAGTTACAAGAAAGAACCAATTAGCTCAAAGGTCTGTTGTGGTTAATTTCAAGACTACACTTGTTTTTCTTACATTCTAACTGTGTTAACTAATGCACTCCCAGGTGCACAGTGGATAAGAGATACGGGAACTTAGCAATAAGCATTGGCCCAATAATGAAATCCTACACCAGCACTACTCTGATCGTTTTTAACTCTTTGAAAGGTTCTATGTTTTAGGCTTCCCATGCCTCTCACATGCGTAGCTGCAAGAGTCTGGATAAACCTGCCAGGCAAGCTAGAATGCTAACGGGGGGGGGGGGGGTTGAATTGAAATATTCCTTTNAATAAGCATTGGCCCAATAATGAAATCCTACACCAGCACTACTCTGATCGTTTTTAACTCTTTGAAAGGTTCTATGTTTTAGGCTTCCCATGCCTCTCACATGCGTAGCTGCAAGAGTCTGGATAAACCTGCCAGGCAAGCTAGAATGCTAACGGGGGGGGGGGGGTTGAATTGAAATATTCCTCTCCTGTCCAGGAGACTTATTAGCTAGAGCCCTAATGTTGATTTTTTCCAGAGAAAGGTGGTCAGGGATAGCCCCCTGTTAATGTCAGGAGAGTTGGTGAAAGACACAAAATAGTAAGACAGACAGATTCTGTTTTGGGGGTAGATGCTCGAGCTGGTCTAGGGAGCCCCTCGAGTCCTGAAGCCTTGCTTATCAGGTCTCTTCTGTATGACCTTGTCATGGGTGTGATGGCCCATGCTGGCTCCCGGCAGGTAGCTGTTCCCTTCTCCAGGGGGTCTTCCCAACCCAAGGATTGAACCTAGGTTTCCTACATTACAAGCAGATTCTTTACCAGCTGAGCCACCAGGGAAGCCCAAAGTTCTCTAGTTTGGAGATATGTAATTAATGAGACCAAACCAACCAATAAAAGTAAGTTTCTCATCTCCAGATTCCACACATATGCATTAATAGAAAAATGGTACCTATTTGCAAAGGAGTATATACAGACACCAGCATAGAGAACAAACATATGAACATCAAGAGAGAAAAGGAGAGGGGTGGCTGGGTTGAATTGGAATTGAGATATATGCATTACTATGTATAAAAGAGATAACTACCAAGAACCAACTGTATAGCAGAGGAACTACTTGGTGCTCTGAATCACTTCATTCCTGTCCAACTCTGCACCTCTATGGACTGTACCCTGCCAGGCTCCTCTGTCCATGGGATTCTCCAGGCAAGAATACTGGAGAATCCAGTATTTCCTTGCCCTTCTCCAGGGGATCTTCCCAACTCAGGGAATGAACTTGTGTCTCTTAAGTCCCCTGCATTGGCAGGAGTGTTTTTGACCCCTCTAGCACCACCTGGGAAGCCTGGGTGCTTCCTCATTGGTGCTCTCTGGTGACCTAAATTGGAAGGAAATCCCAAACAAGGGGATATATTTGGGAATCTTCATATAGGGGATTTTCAAGGGACTTCACTGACTGTCTGGTGGTTAAGATACCATGCTTCCACTGCATGGGGCATGGATTTGATTCATGATTGGGGAACTCAGGGGACTCTCCAAGTGGTGCTAGTGGCAAAAAACCCACCTGCTAATGCAGGAGACATAAGAGACTAGGGTTCAATCCCTGGGTCAGGAAGGTCCTCTGGAGAAGGAAATGGTGACCCATTCCAGGATTCATGCCTAGAGAATTCCATGGGCAGAGGAACCTGGTAGGCTACAGCCCATGCATAGGGTCACAGGAGTTGTACATGACTGCAGTGACTTAGCACAGAACTAAGATCCCACACACTTCATGGTGTGGCCAAAAATAGAAAAAAGAAAATAAGACTGACATTTTCAAGGACTGGATTTTGATTTTACTGATTTCTTCTATTGCTTTCAATTTTCAATTTCAATGGTTTTACTCTATTTTTTTTTCTTCTTCTGCTTCCTTTAGGTTTAAATCATTCTTTTCTTTCTCTAGTTTTCTCAGGTGGAAGCTTAGATTATTGATTTAACATCCTTTTTCTTTTCTGCTGTTGCTGGTGTTTAATTGCTCAGTCATGTTGGATTTTTTGAGGCCCCATGCACTGTAGCCTGGCAGTCTCAATGGTTCATGGGATTTCCCAGGCAAGAATACTGGAGTGGGTAGCATTCCCTTCTCCAGTTTCTTTTCTAATATGTGCATGTAATGCTATAAATTTCTCTCTTAGCACTGCTTTTGCTACATCCCACAAAGTTTTACAAATAGTATTTTCACTTTTATTTGGTAAAGATATTTTTAACTTTTTCTTGAGATGTCTTTGACTAATTTGTAATTTAGGAGTTTGTGGTTTAATCTATAAATATTTGGACATTTTCCAGCCATATTTGCATTACTAATTTTCAGTTTAATTGTATTGTGGCCTGAAAATATTTTTTGTTTGGTTTATACTATTTTAGGACTTCCATGATAGCTCAGTTGGTAAAGAATCTGCTCTCAATGCAGGAGACCCTGGTTCGATTATTAAGGTGTGTTTTCTGACACCAAATGTGGTCTATCTTGGTAAATGTTTTATGCTAGCTTGAGAAAAATGTGTATTCTGCTCTTTTGGGATAAATAGTTTCTAAACATTAATTAGATCAAGTTGATTGATAGGGCTGTTCAGGTTAATTCTAGCTCACTGGTATTCCACCTGACCAAACTGTCAGTTATCAAAAGGGGCTGTTGTCGTTCAGTTGCTAAGTTGTGTCCGACTCTTTGTGACCCCATGGACTGCAGCATGCCAGGCTTCCCTGTCCTTCACCATCTCCCGGAGCTTGCTCAAACTCATGTCCATTGAGTCAATGATGTCATCCAACCATCTCATCCTCTGTCGTCCTCTTCTCCTCCTGCCCTCAATCTTTCCCAGCATCAGGATCTTTTCCAATGAATCAGCTCTTCACATCAGGTGACCAAAGTATTGGAGCTTTAGCTTCAGCATCAGTTCTTTCAGTGAATATTCAGGGTTGATTTCCTTTAGGACTGACTGGTTTGATCTTGCTGGGATGGAAGCCTCCAACTGTACTAATGGATTTACCTATAGCCTTATGTAGTTTTCTCAGTTTTGCCTCACATATTTTGATACTCTGTTAGAAGCATATGCATTTAGCGTCATTACATCTTCCTTGAAAATTCATCTATCATTGATAATATTACTAAATGATATTACTCCTTATCCCTGATAATTTTCCTGACTCTGAAGTCATCTCTATTTGAAATTAATAGAGCTACCCCAGCTTTCACTTAATTGCTATCAGCATGATGTATCTTTCCCCTATCCTTTTACTTTTAAAGTATCTGTGTCTTCACATTTAAAGTGGGTTTCTCAAGAGTTCCCTGGCAATCCAGTGGTGAGGACTCTGTGCTTCCACTGCCATGGGCAGGTGTTCAATTCCTAGTCAGGGAACTAACATCCTGCAAGCCACATGGTATGGCCAAAAAAATAAATAAATAAAATGAGTTTCTCCCTGGTGGCTCAGACAGTAAAGAAGGCAATGCAGGAGACTCGGGTTTGATCCATGGGTCAGGAAAATCCCATAGAGTAGGGAATGGCAACCCACTCCAGTATTCTTGCTGGAGAATTCCATAGACAGAGGAGCCTGGTAGACTGTGGTCCATGGCATTGCAAAGAGTTGGACACGACTAAGAGACTAATGCTTTCATTTTTCTTATGCAAAATGCATAGTCAGGTCTTATATTTTTATTCTTGGATTAGTACTATGTTTATAAATGTTTTCTTATTTTAATATTTATTTTTAAATTTTGTATTGATGTATAGTGATTTATAATGTGTTAGTTTCATGTATATAACAAAATTATTCAGTTATACATCCATATTTAAATATTTTATGCATGAAAGTGAAAGTTGCTTAGTCATGTCTGACTCTTTGCTATCCCATGAACTGTATAGTCCATGGAATTCTCCAGGCCAGAATCCTGGAGTGGGTAGCCTGTTCCTTTTCTAGGGGATCTTCCCAACCCAGGGATCAAACCCAAGTCTTCTGTATTGCAGGCAGATTCTTTACCAGCTGAGCCACATATTAGTGTATATATGTTACTCCCAAATTTTGTCACAAGCACCACAAAATACCCATCTCGTTGTTTTTTTTTTTTTTTGATAATTTGAATGAACCAACAAAATTAATTAAACACAGCACAGAATTGCTCTGTCTCTCTTTCCCTTCTTGCTAATTAAATGCTTTGTGTTTGCTGTGGAAAAGAGAAGTGGGATGGATTTTACACTTCCAATTAATTGCAGATGCAGAATCATACAGCTGAAAACTGGAGAACCACTGAATAATCTGCATCATTGGTCCAGTGGACAGCTCTGACCAAGGGTGGGGTTCAGACTCCTTCACCCAGGCACCTTCCTCATAGGCCGTGCTATGGAGCAGAGATTTTTGTAAACCTTCCACTCTTTCCCTTGTTGTCTTTGTTCCTGGCCTCTACATATCACTCTGATGCATTTCTCATGCTATTATGGGATCTCATAACTTTGTTGTAGATGTGGCTCAAAGCTAAAGAATAGAGACCGAAAGACAATCAGAAATATCAGGAATTTGCAATTTCTTTGCTAAAATACTAACTCTTTTCCCTAAATCATTNGTGCGACCCCATAGACGGCAGGCCACCAGGCTCCCCCGTCCCTGGGATTCTCCAGGCAAGAACACTGGAGTGGGTTGCCATTTACTCCACTGAACCTCAAATGCTAAGACTTGAATCCAAGATTGAACTATGACACCTGCTAAGTAGTACCTTGACCAAATCACTGCTCTGAACTTAGGTTCCTTGCAAATGTAGGAAGGGAAGTGTCCTAGATAATACATCCTCTTGCTTCCATATCTAGTATCTCACAGTCATCCACTATGAAATAATTGCTGTCATCCTTTGTTGCCTTTTAGGGCTGTTGAACTGAGGAGGCAATGGCACCCCACTCCAATACTCTTGCCTGGAAAACCCCATGGATGGAGGAGCCTGGTGGGCTATAGTCCATGAGGTCTCTAAGAGGTGGACATGACTGAGCGACTTCCCTTTCACTTTTCACTCTCATGCATTGAAGAAGGAAATGGCAACCCACTCCAGTGTTCTTGCCTGGAAAATCCCACGGATGGAGGAGCCTGGTGGGCTGCCATCTATGGGGTCACACAGAGTTGGACACGACTGAAGCGACTTAGCAGCGGCAGCAGCAGGGCTGTTGAGAAACAATCAGCACTCAGAATGCTTAGTCACATTTTATTTCTTCAATTATGAGAAGAAAACCAATGCTATACTTCTATGGGCCTAGCCCATTTCAAGGCAGCGTGGAGGAGAAGGCAGAGGAAGTGAAGGCTCTATAAAAAAGGGAGGGAGACTCTCTCCCAGCTGCTCTTATGATGAGGAAATAATTACTTAATGGCTGGACAATTTGGAAAGCAGCTGCCAGTGGTGTAGGGACCCTGCTGCTCTAAAAGGAAAAAAAAAAAAAAAGAAGAAGAACTAGCTTTCTTCTGTTCTATATCCCACAATAGACAAATTAGCAATGTAGTTTTAAAGTAAATGATTTAACTCCTGGTAAGGAATGTTCTTTAGAGTCTCTTGATGAGTAAAGGTCTGAGGGGTTGATAAAGTATCAAAGCTTGCATTTTAGAAGTAAGTCTTAACAGCATGAGAATCTGACAGAAACAGAGGTTTATAGGAAATGTATAACCTCCCCCTACTTGATATTGCTATAATGGATGGTCATTAGTTTTACTCCCTGAGGTAAAATAAATTCAAAGTGATAACATGTGAGTGCAACCCTTCCTTTATTTCTGGGCCACTTTGTTCTAAACTTCTTTTGTTAAGTTTAGAACAAAAGAAGATGCCTGATGGCATAATCTGGGTAAACCAGTTGTCTCATCCATTTAGGAGCCAGTAATAATGCAGTGAGAATTAGCTGCCTCCCTTCCCATTGAGTATAGTTAAGCAGGTAACTGGAGGAGGGGCTTTGCCCATATTTTCTCAAATGATCCTCAGTTATTTGAGAAAGTCTCATGTGTCTTCATCATCCAGATGATAAAACTGAAGCTCAGTTGACTTACTTGCCTCAGCTCACCCAACATCATTTTTTGGAACCATGTTGACAAATTAGAATAATGGTTAAGGGATTTCAAGTCAGCCTAATTGAACCCAGAATCATCACTGTATAATACAAGGGACTTGCCCTTTGTGGCCTCAGTTTCCACTCAATATAGTGCCCGGCAGACTAGGAGTTCAAGTCAATGGTTGTGATTATTATGAATTTTACTTGACTTCAAAGCCCATGCTCTTTGTACTATATCTTTCTATCCCAAATAACAAGGGTATGCATAAAAATTTTAAACAAAACAGATAAATACATTCAGCTAGAAGACATCCACTTGATACAAAGAAACAGGATGTGTTAGTTTTCCTAACATTGCATTTCTGTTAAGAAAGAAGGGTGAATCAAAAGGATGGTCATTAAATAGCCGTAGCTCACCTCCCTACTCAGAGAATTAACTTGTTTGTTGTCAGTGGTCCAAGCAGAACCTGTGTAGTATCTTGCATTCTGAGAAGTTGCAGGAGTCCATCTTTCAATATGTTCCCTCTGGAAGGAAGGAAATAATCACCTAATCTCATCATCTCCAGATTGAAGAAGATCTGCTGTATTACAAATCTGCTTAGCCAAGGAGCAGCTCTCACAGCTTGCCTTCTTCCAGCTGTCTAAATACTGCTGAGCTCCAAAACCTGTCTTATTCCTATTTCCTCCCCAAATCCTGCCTCGGGGCTTTTAGGCCACACTGACTTCTTTCTCCTTTCCGGATTTCCCAAGTCCTTCCTTGCATCTGTCACACACTTGGGAACTTGCTTCTATTGTTTTATATTGTCTTCTAGTTCAGTTTAAACCAACACTTATTTATTGAGATTGGGGAACATACTAGAAATAATTTTTGGTCCTTTTTTGTTTGGCATTACAAAGCAAGAATAACAGGAGAAAGAAAACACACTCAATTTTTAAAAATCTGGAGTTAATGTTTTCGTAACTGGAATTGCTGTACCCTCAGAAGCCTCATGGGCTTCCCAGTTGGTGCTAGTGGTAAAGAACCGCCTGCCAATGCAGGAGACTTTAGACACTGGGCTTGTTCCTGGGTCAGGAAGATCATTGGGAGGAGGGCAGGGCAACCCACTCCAGTATTCTTGCCTGGAGAACCCCATGGACAGAGGAGCCCTGTGGGCTACAGGCCACAGGGTTGTAAAGAGTTGAAGACAACTGAAGCGACTTAGCATGCATGGGTACAAGCATGTATTAGAATAACCGGAAGGTTTAGGCAATATGCAGATTCTTTGATCTGACCCCTAAAAAATCTAATTCATCAGTCTAAGATAGGGCTCTAGAATTTGTTTCTCTAACAAGTTCCCAGTTGATATTGATGCTGTTGATTCCCTGACTGTGTGAGATGTGAAACCTCCTTCACCTTGGGGTCTTGACTTCATATATCTGAACTTCAAAGTATTCAGCTTTTATCATTTTCTTCCTAAAATCAGCATTTTATGGAAATATCCAGAAAACAATATAGATACTGTGTCTTCACTAGCAAAGTAATTTATAAAGCTTAAGGAAAAAAAAGTTGTGTAGACTAATTCACCATAAATAGATTGTCCTCTAAAGTGAAGAAAGGGAGTTTTAAGTATCTAAAAATGAAAATATTTTATTTTAGAATTTATTTGGACTTCTCTTCAATGGGCTGGTGAGCAAAATATTGGCCACTTTCTCTCTTCTTTCTTTGAATAGACATTTTCCAACATCTAGCTTGAATCTTTTTAAACATCCAAACCATCCCTGATCAATTACAAGTTGTCTCTGCCCCCTTTAGGTGGCCTCAGTTCATTAGAGTGGTTTGCCCTCTCTTGCTTGCGATTGAATTATTGCTTTCTTCTTATCTTTGGGGCCCACAGCATGGAAACTCCAGTATGCCTTCTGCCAGTGGAGATCCTACTGTTCCTTTGGGTCACCTCTACATTTTTCCCTCTATTTCTCTTATATCACAAATACTGTGAAAGGCATCCTAGGGATGAGTAATATTAAAAAGTAAGAAAAAGAGGGATAATGAGAATAGGGGACTAACACAAGGCTTGAAGGAACAAATTTATTTTAGGATAGGGAATAATCCAGGAAGAAAGACCTGAAGTGGAACTCAAGAAGTCAGAATTTTGTTTTCAAGTAATCTTTTCAATTTACATATTAATATTCACATTGAAGTCTGAGTAAAAGAAGAGAGAGTCATTCAAAAGAAAATTATCACGAGACGATCCCATACAATGGACATAGCTGCCACTTACAGATCACCTATTGTAGTCTGGGTAGATACAGGGTGATGCTTCTTAACACTGGTTGCATGTCAGAATCACCAGGGAAGCTCTAAAAAAATCCTAGTCCTGAGGCCTCACGCCAGACCTATACATCAGAATCTCTGAGGATGAGACCCAGTATGTTTAAAGTTACATTACGTTTTTACAATGTGCAGCCAAGATTGAGAACTATTCTCAGTAGTGGCTGAAGCCAGCTCTTATTATCAGCTCCTAAGAGCCAGTATATTTTGAGGAATTTTGTGAATTCAACATATTGGTAACTTAAAATTGATCACCGTGGGAGTGTTTTCACCATGGTAACTGGCAAGGCATTTTTTTTATCTCTCTGGAGAATGGACTGCCAAACATAAAGGGTGATGCTTGGGTGAAATGAGAGAGGCAGAGGAATGAAGGAGACATGTCTACTAATGATGCCAGGAACCAGGAGATGTGACCGCTTCACGGGCACAAGCAGTCAGCCCTCAAAAGCCCTGTGAGAGGTGATGGTCACAATATTCATTTAATGATGAACCAACAAAGGCTCAGGTTTCATTAAGTGCCTCTTCATGCACACCGATTGTAGTTGAAAGGAATCAGAACTGAGGTCAATTGTGACCTCTCTACGCTTATAACTCAGTGGTAAGCATGGGAATATCATTGGCTGCTGAGGAGCAGAAGTGAGCAGGGAATTTTTGTAAAAGTATACTCTCCTTCACATCAGGTAGTTTATGAAGTAGTAAGAGCCTAAATGAGAGAGTTTAGATAGAATTTACATGAACATATTTCTAACTCTGTTGCTGGGAGGGATTGAGAGCAGGAGGAGAAGGGGACAACAGAGGATGAGATGGCGGGATGGCATCACAGACTCGATGGACATGAGTTTGGGTGAACTCCAGGAGTTGGTGATGGACAGGGAGGCCTGGCCTGCTGCAGTCCATGGGGTTGCAAAGAGTCAGACATGACCGAGTGACTGAACTGAACTGATTTCTAATTACTGTGTAATAGATTATAGATTTAGTGTAGAGAAGTGGTCCTAACGTACAAAAGGCTAACAATGAGCAGATTTTCTATTGAAGCATCCTGTGTAGCCATAAACATATATTAACAGTTGACATTTAGGAGGGAACTCAAATATCACCTGGGTATTAAGTATTTGTGCTCCAGGTTGGTAGACTGAAAGGTGAGAGAGGAAGACAGAGAGAGAGAGATGGAGAAAGGGGAGACAGAAAATTGGTGACCTTGTATTTCTCCAGTTATCCAACTCTTCTATTAAATGAAGTGTAGTCTTTAAGCTCTCTTCAGCCTGAATATCTCACGTGTCACTGTTTCTCCAATTCTCAGCAGCTGAACTCACCTTCTGGGTTAGAGTAAAAATAGAAGCTATTAGATTGCCAGTCTTCATCTTTAATCTACACACTTAGGCCTGTATATACACATTCTATCTTCCTTATCCCTTATTAAACTGGAAGAGAGAGTCTTCCTCTGCTTAAAGTCCTTTTTTTTTTTTTTTAAATCCCAAGCCTTGAATTCATGCGCATCATCTTCTTCATGTGTTATCAGGATCTCTCATCCATTTCTCTCTTTCTCCTTCTTTGGATCTGCTTCATTGGCTATTAAATATCCATAAATCTCTCCCTTGAAAAATGAATCTCACTCCACTCCATACTCTCCCTTTCTTCTTTCATTCATAGCCAAAAAAATATCAAAAGAGCTATCTATTCTTGCTAAATTACATTTCATTATGTTCTACTCACTGTTCAACAGACTCTAACCTGAGTTTCCCTCCTAGCTTACCCTCATAATTCCACAAAACAGTATCATGAAAAAACTTAATTTTCACTATGTTTGTCTAACTGATACTTTGTATTCTTCAATTTAGCTGAACTCAATGCCATTTGATACCATTGATAACATTTACCTCTTGGCTTCCATGATTTAATACTCTTGATTTTCCTCCAAGATGACTGACTACTCCTTTTTGATGTTACTTGAAAATTTTCATTCTGCAACACAACCACCAAGTGCTGTACAAAATTTGGCAGAGAGTCTCTTTTCTCTACCCCAGGGTTTCTCAACTTTGGCACTATTGATATATGAGGCTGGATATTTTCTTTTAGGAGAAAGTGCAAGTGAAAGTGTTACTCAGTCCTGTTCAACTCTCTGCAACACTATGGACTGTAGCCCACCAGGCTCCTCTGTCCATGGGATTCTCCAAGCAAGAATACTGGAATGGGTTGCCATTTTCTTCTCCAGGGAAGCTTCCCTACTTAGGGATCAAACCTGGGGCACCCACATTGCAGGCAGGTTCTTTACCATCTGAGCCACCAGGGAAAAGGGGGAATATCTATATTGTGTTCAGGTTTGCTGAGCAGATTCCTGGCCTCTACAGTCTAGATGCATTTCTTCAGTCAGGGCCACAGGAAAAATCTCCAGACATTTCTGAAAGTCCTAGGAAGCAGGGAAGGGATGGAGGGTTGAAGTCTCTTCAAGTTGAGAACTACTGCCCTACTCACTTCTTACGTGAGCTTGTTCATGCTCATTGGCTTCTTTGACCATCATCACAAAAATAATCCATAAGTAGCATCTCTACCTCTGATATCTCCTATAAGCACCAGCTCCACACAACAAACTTCTCTCACTATATCTACCTAGAAAGCTCAAATGCATTTTATTTCTTGTTTTTGTCTTTGTGAGTCTCACCAGTTCAGTTCAGTTCATTTCAGTCACTCAGTCACGTCTGGCTCTTTGCTACAGCATGCACTGCAGCACACCAGGCTTCCCTGTCCATCACCAACACTCAGAGCTTGCTCAAACTCATGTCCATCAAGCCAGTGATGCCATTCAACCATCTCATCTCTGTTGTCCCCTTCTCCTCCTGCCTTCAATCTTTCTCAACATCAAGGTCTTTTCCAGTGACTCAGTTCCTTTCATCAGGTAGCCAAAATAGTGGAGTTTCAGCTTCAGCATCAGTCCTTCCAATGAATATTCAGGACTGATTTCTTTTAGGATGGACTGGTTGGATCTCCCTGGTAGTCCAAGGGACTCTCAAGAGTCTTCTCCAACACCACAGTTCAAAAGTATCAATTCTTCGACTCTCAGCTTTCTTTAGAGTCACCTCTCACATCTATACATGGCTACTGGAAAAATCATAGCTTTGACTTAGACAGACTCCTGTCAGAAAAGTAATGTCTTTGCTTTTTAATATGCTGCCTAGGTTGGTCATAGCTTTTGTTCCAAGGGGCAAGTGTCTTTTAATTTCATGGCTACAGTCACCATCTACAGTGATTCTGGAGCCCCGAAATTAAAGTCTGTTACCACCTGACCCGCCTCTTGAGAAATCTCTATGCAGGCCAGGAAGCAACAGTTAGAACTGGACATGGAACAACAGACTGGTTCCAAATAGGAAAAGGAGTACATCAAGGCTGTATATTGTCACCCTGCTTATTTAACTTATATGCAGAGTACATCATGAGAACGCTGGACTAGAAGAAACACAAGCTGGAATCAAGATTGCTGGAAGAAATATCAATAACCTTAGATATGCAGACGACACCACCCTTATGGCAGAAAGTGAAGAGGAACTAAAAAGCCTCTTGATGAAAGTAAAAGAGGAGAGTGAAAAAGTTGGCTTATAGCTCAACATTCAGAAAATGAAGATCATGGTATATGGTCCCATCACTTCATGGGAAATAGATGGGGAAACAGTGGAAACAGTGTCAGAGTTTATTTTGGGGGGCTCCAAAATCACTGCAGATGGTGATTGCAGCCATGAAATTAAAAGATGCTTACTCCTTGGAAGAAAAGTTATGACCAACCTAGATGGTATATTCAAAAGCAGAGACATTACTTTGCTGACTAAGGTCCGTCCAGTCAAGGCTATGGTTTTTCCTGTGGTCATGTATGGATGTGAAAGTTAGACTGTGAAGAAGGCAGAACGCCAAAGAATTGAACGCCAAAGAATTTTCAACAGTTGTTTTGATCCACACAGTCAAAGGCTTTGGCATAGTCAATAAATCAGAAGTAGGTGTTTTTCGGAAACTATCTTGCTTTATTGATGATCCATCGAATGTTGGCAATTTGATCTCTGGTTCCTCTGCCTTTTCTAAAACCAGCTTGAACATCTGGAAGTTCACAATTCACGTACTGTTGAAACCTGGCTTGGAGAGTTTTAACATTACTTTGCTAGCGTATGAGATGAGTGCAATTGTGCAGTAATTTGAACATTCTTTGACATTGTATTTCTTTGGGATTGGAATGAAACTGACTTTTTTCAGTCCTCTGGCCACTGCTGAGTTGTCCAAATTTGCTGGGATATTGAGTGCAGCACTTTCACAGCATTGTCTTTTAAGATTTGAAATAGCTTAACTGGAATTCCATCACCTCCCCTAGCTTTGTTACTACTGATGCCTCCTAAGGCCCACTTGACTTCACATTCCAGTTCCAGAACACATGTCTGGTTCTAGGTGGGTGATCACACCATCATGGTTATCTGGTTGATGAAGATCTTTTTTGTATAGTTCTTCTGTATATTCTTGCTACCTCTTCTTATTATCTGATGCTTCTGTTAGGTCCACAGTGTTTCTGTCCTTTATTGTGCCCATCTTCACAAGAAAAGTTCCTTTGATATGTCTAATTTTCTTGGAGAGATCTCTAGTCTCATAGGTATGTTTATTCATGCACACAGGCAGCAGCACTGCTACAAGTCAACAGGATGTCCACGTTCCCACAACACAGCCAGGCTGACATCCCATCCAAGGAAGGCTGAACAACGATGGCCATGAACAGGTGCATGGCTGGGAAATTGTGAGGCTTTACTTTTTTTATCAGCACCGCTGACTTTATAAATGATGAAATCCATCAACACCATCCCTACCTAAATCTCCTGGTAAACTTGGGTATAGTAGGGCTTCATGGGGATCCAAACATTTTTCATGAGGCCTTGAAACATCTCAGCACAGGACCAGCAGCTCAGTCAAATGCATTTCAAACTAAACATGATGAAAACTAAATTTATAATCCTCCTTGTTTTTTTTTTTTTTTTCCTAAAACCTAGTCTTCTTTTAGTGTGCTCTTCCGCAACAGATGGAATTACCTTGCATCCAGTTATACAAGCTAGAAATGTAGATTCATCCTTAACCCCTCCTTTCTAATACCACAATTTAAACCAAACTCATATTTTATTTTTTCACTTTCAGACAAAAAAGTTTTCTTAAACATGAAAGTAAAAATTTTGACTATAAGGAAAAGAGTGATGAATTTAACTTTGTGAAAAATAGGGGCTTTTTTTATCAAGAAGCAGCATGAAACAAGTAAAATAACATAGTCTAACCTATTTAAGATGAATTAATGACAAACCACAAAAAAGCTAAGCTACCAAATAAAATAGTGTGCCAAATTCATGAGCAGGCATTTCTCAGAAAAGCAACACGAATGGTTGATAAACATAAGGGAAAAAATGTTCATTTAATCGGAGTAATATAAGATAAAAATCACAAACACATGCAGATATAATAATTTTTGTCTTATACTAGTAATTTCCATTTAGATACACCACTACTCATGATGTTTATCTTATTTTGTTCACCACTCTATCAACCTATGTTGATAGAAACAGGGTTACTTGTTTTTGGTCAAAGGTACAGGTGTTGGAGAAGACTCTTGAGAGTCCCTTGGACTGCAAGGAGATCCAACCAGTCCATTCTAAAGGAGACCAGCCCTGGGTGTTCATTGGAAGGACTGATGCTAAAGCTGAAACACCAATACTTTGGCCACTTCATGTGAAGAGTTGACTCATTGGAAAAGATTCTGATGCTGGGAGGGGTTGGGGTCAGGAGGAAAAGGGGATGACAGAGGATGAGGTGGCTGAATGGAATCACCGACTCGATGGACATGGGTTTGGGTGAACTCCGGGAGTTGGTGATGGACAGGGAGGCCTGGCGTGCTGCAATTCATGGGGTCGCAAACAGTCAGACATGACTGAGCGACTGAACTGAGCTGAACTGAACTATCCTTACCAAAATTTTAGTACAGTCTACTACAATCATATTTTCATTTATTTGAAGTGTCTTTATTTCAGTTTTATTTTGAAGTGTATTTTCCTGAATATGGCATTCTAATTTAGTTGACATTTCTTTTGTTGATACATTGAAGATATTGTTGAATATATTATTCCACTATTTTCTCACTGCTCTTGCTGCTTTTGAAATGTCAGCTATAATTCTGTTGCTCTAATAAATATAATGTGTCCTTTAAAAGATAAAAGACATTATCTGCTGCTTTTCACATTATCTCTTTGGCTTGGTATTCAATATTTTCACTGTGATGTACTAAGCTGTGTATTCATTTTTATGTATCCTATTTGGGTATCATTGAGTTTCATGAATTTGTAGATCATTGCCTTTGCTTTGTTAAGGAAAATAATGATGCATCATTATTTACTTTTTTTTCAGGGAATTCAATTTTTTAAAGACTAGATCTTACTGTATCTGCTATATTTCTTCACACTTTTCCAAGTTTTGCTTCTTTGTGGGTTTTTTGTGTGTACCCTTCTGGGTGATTAATTCTAGGTGATTATAGGTGATTCATTTTAATTTATATTCTGGCTTACAAATTCCCTATGACTGTGTCTAATCGAATGCAAAATCTACTCTTTGAATGATTGATTTTGGTTCCATCTATAAGAAAGGTGATGTTTTAGTTTTGCTTCTAACAGTTTTATAGAATAAGAGATGAAAGCCATAGCACCCATTTTCTTTCTTTCTTTTTTTTTTTTTTAGTGCCCATTTTCATATCCACCTGTGAACGGTAGCCCGCCAGGCCCTGCTGTGCATGGAATTCTCCAGGCAAGAATACCGGTGTGGGTAGCCATTCCTTTCTGCAGTGGGTTTTCCCCATCCGGGGATCAAACCCTGGTCTCTGGCACTGCAAGCAGATTCTTTACTGTCTGAGCCTCTAAGAGAGCCCCACATCCTTGGTTACCATTTCCTTATTTATTTATTTATTTAATTTTCTCCTTTCTTCTATCTTTTCTTTTCTTTCTTCTTTTGTCTTCCTACATTCCCTGGTAATTCCTTATGCTCTGGCAGGCTCTTCGATCTCGTGAGCATCACTTTCATTTTTGCTGAGTATTTGTGGTTGTTTGCATTAAGTGTTATGATGAAGTAATCTGTTTTATCATTATTTCTCATAAATACTTCTTTATATCACAACACATTAAATTTGTAATTTAAAAATATAGTTGTTTCATGTGTTTTATCTTTTTCCCTCCATCTCCCCCCAAATTCTATGACAAGATATGTCTTGTTTTTCATACCTCTAGCACCTCATATTTTGCCTAAAATATAGTAGCTTCCAAATAAATTTCTTTGAATAGTTTCAATTTGAGAAACAAAATGAATGAAAATTTATTTGCCTCTCATATATAAGGTAGGCAAGATAATACTCATCTTACTGATTTGATAAAAGAGTTAGAGTTAATAATAACTGAAATAAGAAAGAAATGGTTGTAAATTATTGTGTTTATAACAGCAGATGTTATGAAGTAACTGGCCTGAATGTGATTGATTATACAGCCTGCTGAGTCTATTCTACTTCAAATATTTTGTTCCTTTAAGTTGACTGAGAGGATACACTTCTCATAGATTTTCCCAGGTGGCTCAGTGGTAAAGAATCCACTTGCTAATGCAGGAGACACAGATTCAATCCCTGGCTCAGGAAAATCCCATGGAGAAGAAATGGCAACCCCCTCCAGTATTCTTGACAATGCATGGGGTTCCAAAAGAGTCAGACATAACTAATCAACTAAAGAGCAATAACAACACACTTTTTATAATTTTGACCATTTACTCATACTTTTCAAATTTTGAGCAATGAGCATTGATTTATCTTTGCTGTGGTGGAAATGGCCTTTCAAGGAAACATTGGACATACTTGCTGTCAGTTTGAATCTGTTTTGCTTTTGATGGCTCTATTTTTGGATTTTTGCAGTATTTGTGGTAATAAGCCAGTTTTCAGATATGAATACTATGTCAAGTATTTGTATTTTCCTAATACTCAGTGTTTTAAGAGAAGACATCTCCCTGTGAAGATATCTCCCTGTGTCTTATTTTTCCCTTTTAGCCTTTGAAGGATGAAGTGAGAGGTATAATAGTAAGGATACTCTTTCTGTCTTGACTCAGTCCAGTAAGGACCATTCTAGTGGTATATGCAAAGTAGTATGTGGCCAGGATGAGTGATGTAAATATTATAGCTGTCTCCTGTATTTCACCATCCACTGCCAATTTTTTGCTTTCTGTGATCATTTACAAGTGTTGATACCTCTTTGGCTTCCAGGGTGGTTCACCATTACTGTTCAGTCCAGGAAATTACTGAATGTTACATGATGATGAAGAAGATGATAGCCATATAAAATCCTATATTCTGAAATAGGATCAGCCTTTTGTGATTTCAGTGTCAATATCAGTTCCTCTTGATTCTAGCATTATTAGTTTTCTCTTATATAAAATGAATAATTTGGAGTCAATAGTATTTTTTTTCCCATTTTAACTCTTTTCACTTTAAAGGATATGCAATTGACCATTTCTGTTTTGGCTGAAGCTACAAAGATCAAGAATAAAAACAACAGCTTCTAGTTATCCCCAAAGGGAAGTGTCAAACTACTTAATGGTACTCAAAACACACACACACACACACACACACACACACACACACACACACACACACACATTTGTTTCTTAATGGAGCAGTAAGCATTTCAAGAGAGAGAGTCTTTGTGGTATAGCACTGATCTGCATACTGCAAGAGTTTGACATCCTAGCACTATTTCTCTAGCAAGCCTGCAATAGAAATGCCTGATTAAAAATATCAACCTCAAAATATAACTTGCATATTTCTCTCGCACACGTAAGAGAGTAGTATTACTTCTCATTGCAAACCTCTTGCCAACTGATCATCCTCATCGAAATTGGAAACAGTTTAAAATTGAAACATGAATATAATTTTTTAAAGAGCACAGCATCCACACTCCTGAAGAACAAAGATCCATGGTCTCCTCCACCCACATCAGTTGAGAGGCTGAGCGAGCCCTTGAAAGACCTGTCGTATATCCTGTAAGTATTAGAACCATGACATCTGGTATGAGATGTGTCTTGAATCATCTGAAACAGCATATGGAAAATGCAGAGGGAGAGAGTTTAACTGAAAGAAACTCTTGTCCGATCAGGGACACATTCTCCATAAGCATGTTTATCAAATCATTTAAAGAGATATCTGTGCGGAGTGTCTCAAATCCTCCAGAAATCATTTATGATAATTACTTGCTCTAAAAAATATTTACTCTTTTAAGAAACTCATTTTGTTGCAGTAAAATATATAAAATACACAATTTTAATCATGTTTATGTCTATAATTCTGTGTTATTAAGTACATTCACATTGTTCTGAAACTGTTAATGCCATCCCAGCTTTACAATTTTTTAATCTTTCAAAACTAAAACTCTGCTCCCATTAAACATTAACTCTCTAATTCCTTTCACTACAGACCTTGAAACCACCATTCTTCTTTCTGTCTATAAATTTGACTACTCTGAATGGCTATCATATGTGGACTTATACAACATTTGTATTTTTATCATTGGTTCATTTCACTTACTACAATGTCTTCAGAGTTTATTCATGTTGAAGCATATGTCAGAATTCTCTCTCCTTATTAAAGGCTGAAAATATTCCATTGTATATATTTGCTAAATTTTTTAAAATCGATTCATCTGGCAATTGTTGTTTAGTTGCTCAGCTGTGTTCTACTCTTTGTGACCTCATGGACTGCAGCACACCAGGCTTCCCTGTCCATCACCATCTCCCAGAGCTTGCTCAAACTCATGTCCATTGAGTCAGTGATGCCATCCAACCATCTCATCCTCTGTCGTCCCCTTCTCCTCCTGCCTTCAATCTTCCCCAACATCAGGGTATTTTCTAATGAGTTGGCCCTTCGCATCAGGTGGCCAAAGTATTGGAGCTTCAGCATCAGTTCTTTCAATGAATATTCAGGGTTGAATTTCTTTAGGATTGACTGGTGTGATCTCCTTACAGTCCAAGGGACTCTCAGGAGTCTTCTCCAACACCACAATTTAAAAGCATCAATTCTTTGATGCTCAACTTTTTTTATAGTCCAGCTTTCACATCCATACAAGACTACTGGAAAAATCATAGCTTTGACTATATGGACCTTTGTCAGCAAAGTAATGTCTCTGCTTTTTAATATGCTGTCTAGGTTTGTCATAGCTTTTTTTTCCCAAGGAGCAAGCGTCTTTTAATTTTGTGGCTGCATTTGCTATCTGCAGTGATTTTGGAGCCCAAGAAAATAAAGTCTGTAATATTTCCATTGTTACCCTATCTACTTGCCATAAAATGATGGGATTAGATGCCTTGATCTTAGTTCTTGCCCATCTGGCAATGGACATTAGTTATTTCCATCTTACATATATTGCAAATAATATTGCTATGAAATTGTTCTTTGAAATATATATATTAGATCCTGCTTTCATTTATTCTGAGTATATACATAGAAGTAGAATTATATAGTATTTCAATGTTTAATTTTTATGAAAATGTCATATTATACTAATCACCATACTATTCCCACACCAGCAGCAATTACATTATTTTACAATCCCACCAGCAATGCACAAGTGTTCTCATTTCTCCACATCCTTGTCAACATTTGTTTTCACTTTTTGTAGTAGCCATGTTAGCATATGTATGCTAACATACATATGAAGCGTATGAAGTGATAATTAAATACGGCTTTGATGGCGTTGCCCTGATGATCAGTGATGTTGAGCAACTCTTTGTGTACTTATTAGTTAATTGAAAAAGACATTCATTCAATTCCTCTGTCCATTTTTGAATTGGAGTGTTATTGTTATTTTTGAACTATGGAAATTTTCACACATATTGGATATCATTTTCTTATCAGATAGATGATTTGACAACATTTTCTTCCATCTCATAGGTTGCCTTTTCACCCGTTGATAATGCCCACTGATGCACAAAACTTTTAAAGTTTCTTGATGAAGCATAATTTCTCTCTCAATTTCTGCTGTTGTTGCCTGTGCTTTTGGTATATTCAAGTAGTCATTGCCAAATTCAAATTTACAAATCATTTTCCCTATGTTTTCTTCTAAAAATTTTATAGTTCTAGCTCTTACATTTAGATTATTGATACATTCTGAGTTAATTTTTGCATATGGTATAAGAAAAGGGCCCACACCGATTCTTTGGTATGTGAATATCTAATTTTCCTAAAATCATTTGCTTAAAAGGCTGTCCTTTCCACACTGAATGATCTAGGCAACTTTGTCAAAGTTGTTTGACCATATTCCAGGGGTTTATTTCTGGACTCTTTATTCTATTTCACTGTTTCATATGCCACTCCCACATTGTCTTAATTATCATATCTTTGCAGTAAAATTTGATATCAGGAAATGTGATTCCTCCATTGTTCTTTTGTTCTTTTCTGATTGTTTTAGTTATCCAGGATGCTTTAAGAGTTCATATGAATTTTAAGTTGATTGATTATATACCGAGCCCTTTGAGGAGTCTTGCATCTTAATATTAAGCCTTTCAGCGCATGAATACAAGATGTTTATTTGTATCTGTTTCAATGTTTTATGATTTTTAGTGCATAATCTTCCTTCTCCTACATTCCTGAGTTCCTTCCTGAGTATGTAACTCTCAGTTCATTTCACTCACTCAGTCGTGTCCAACTCTGTGACCCCATGAACTGCAGCACGCCAGGCCTCCCTGTCCACCACCAACTCCTGGAGTTCACTCAAACTCCCTCTATTTGATGCTATATAAATGGGATTCTTTTCTCAATTTACTCTTTATGTTATCCATTCCTAATGCACATTGATACAAATTATTTTTGATGTTGATTTTGTATCTGCAGCTCTGCAGAATTTGTTTTTTGATCCTAACTTTTTTTTTTTTTTTGTAGAATCTTTAGGGTTTTCTGCCATCTGCAAGGAGAGATGATTTGCTTTTTTCCTTCTGATTTGGTTGCCTTCGTTTTGTTCCTTGCCTAATTGCTCCGGCTAGGACTTAAGGTACTATGTTGAAAATAAGTAGCAAAAATTGGCAGGCTTGTCTTATTTTTCATCTGAGAGAAAAAACTTTCAGTCTTTCATCTTTGACTATGGTGTTGTTAGCTTAGCTGTGAGTTTTTCGTATAACACCTTTATGATACTGAGGTAGTTTCCTTCTATTCCTAGGTTTGTGAACGTTCTGTTGTAAAAGGGGCTTGACTTTTGTGAAAAGCTTTTTCTCATATTTAGATGACTATATGCCTGTTTTCTTTCATTCTGTTAATGTAATGCATCACATTGACTGTTTTCCATCTGTTGAATCATCCTCCAATTCCAAGAATAAATACCACTTGGTCATTGTACAGTCTTTTCTTTATGATGTTGAATTTGATATGCTGGCATTTGGGTGAGGATTTTGTTCAATATTCACTGGAGATAATAGTCTCTATTTTTCTTTTCTTGTGGAATCTTTATCTAGAACTGGATTCAGAGTAATGCTGGCCTCACAATGTATATTGGGAGGTGTTCTCTTCAAAATTTTTTGGAAGAATTTGAAAAGGGTTTGTATTACTTCATCTTTAAATGTTTGACAGAATTCACCAGTGAAACCATCTAGTCTTTAACTTGCGTTTATTGGGAGGATTTGATTACTGTTTGAAGGATATGTATTTATAATTATATAGTTTGAAGAACTGATCATTTTATCATGGCATAATGTTTATCTATTTCTTTTGTAACGATTTTCACTTAATTCTATTTTGTCCGATATTATTATAGCCACCTCTACTTGTTTTTGATTACAATTTTCTTGGAATATATTTCATTTTCCATTCTTTCACTTTCACCATGTGTCCTTAGATCTAAATTGAGTTTCTTAATGATGGCTCAGGAGAAGGCAATGGCACCCCACTCCAGTACTCTTGCTTGGTAAATCCCATGGGCAGAGGAGCCTGGTGGGCTGCAGTCCGTGGGGTCGTGAAGAGTCGGACACGACTGAGCGACTTTGCTTTCACTTTTCACTTTCATGCATTGGAGAAGGAAACGGCAACCCACTCCAGTGTTCTTGCCTGGAGAATCCCAGGGACGGGGGACCCTGGTGGGCTGCCGTCTATGGGGTCGCACAGAGTCGGACACGACTGAAGCGACTTAGCAGCAGCAATGATGGCTCACAATTGGATCCTGTTTTTTGATTCATTCTCCCAATATATGACTTGTCATTTTAGATTTAAATCAATTTATTCTTTAAAAAGATTTATTTACTTATGTTTTGACTGCTTTAGGCCTTAGTTGTGACACATGGGTTCTTCACTGCAGTCTCACACATTGCAGAGTGTGGGATTCTCTCTACTTGTGGTACATGGGTTCAGTTGCCACGTGGCATGTGGTATCTTAGTTCCCTGACCAGGAATCAAACCCATGTCCCTGGCATTGGAAGGTGGATTCTTAATTACCAAGCCACCAGGTAAGTCCCCATTTATAATTAATGACTGATAAGGAAGCTCTTACCTTTACCATTTTATTATTTGCCGTGAATATGTCTTGTTTCTTGTCCCTCATTTCCTCTGCTTTGGTTTCCTTTATATTCAGTTGATCTTTTTGTAGTGAGTGATACATTTTAATTCCTTCTTTTTTCCCTTTTTTCTAAACGTTATAGATACTTTCTTTGTGGNGGACCTGATTGAAGCAACTTAGCACACACAAGAATTCCTTGTAATGCAACAGATGACATGGTGAGACGTCAGACAATGAAAATTCAATGACTTCTCTCACTTTTAACTCTCAGAGGAACCAGCGCCCACCTGAAGCTCTGAGCCTCCTCCACAAAGTCTGTGCGCTTCTTGATGTAGCTCTGAGTGTCCTTCCTCATCTGTTCTGCTCCCAAGCATTCTAGAACTGTCTCTTATACACATCTAGATGTGTATAAGAGACAGGAGTAATGCTGGCCTCACAATGTATATTGGGAGGTGTTCTCTTCAAAATTTTTTGGAAGAATTTGAAAAGGGTTTGTATTACTTCATCTTTAAATGTTTGACAGAATTCACCAGTGAAACCATCTAGTCTTTAACTTGCGTTTATTGGGAGGATTTGATTACTGTTTGAAGGATATGTATTTATAATTATATAGTTTGAAGAACTGATCATTTTATCATGGCATAATGTTTATCTATTTCTTTTGTAACGATTTTCACTTAATTCTATTTTGTCCGATATTATTATAGCCACCTCTACTTGTTTTTGATTACAATTTTCTTGGAATATATTTCATTTTCCATTCTTTCACTTTCACCATGTGTCCTTAGATCTAAATTGAGTTTCTTAATGATGGCTCAGGAGAAGGCAATGGCACCCCACTCCAGTACTCTTGCTTGGTAAATCCCATGGGCGGAGGAGCCTGGTGGGCTGCAGTCCGTGGGGTCGTGAAGAGTCGGACACGACTGAGCGACTTTGCTTTCACTTTTCACTTTCATGCATTGGAGAAGGAAACGGCAACCCACTCCAGTGTTCTTGCCTGGAGAATCCCAGGGACGGGGGAGCCTGGTGGGCTGCCGTCTATGGGGTCGCACAGAGTCGGACACGACTGAAGCGACTTAGCAGCAGCAATGATGGCTCACAATTGGATCCTGTTTTTTGATTCATTCTCCCAATATATGACTTGTCATTTTAGATTTAAATCAATTTATTCTTTAAAAAGATTTATTTACTTATGTTTTGACTGCTTTAGGCCTTAGTTGTGACACATGGGTTCTTCACTGCAGTCTCACACATTGCAGAGTGTGGGATTCTCTCTACTTGTGGTACATGGGTTCAGTTGCCACGTGGCATGTGGTATCTTAGTTCCCTGACCAGGAATCAAACCCATGTCCCTGGCATTGGAAGGTGGATTCTTAATTACCAAGCCACCAGGTAAGTCCCCATTTATAATTAATGACTGATAAGGAAGCTCTTACCTTTACCATTTTATTATTTGCCGTGAATATGTCTTGTTTCTTGTCCCTCATTTCCTCTGCTTTGGTTTCCTTTATATTCAGTTGATCTTTTTGTAGTGAGTGATACATTTTAATTCCTTCTTTTTTCCCTTTTTTCTAAACGTTATAGATACTTTCTTTGTGGTTACAATGGGGATTGCATATAACGTCCTAAAATTAAGCTTATCTATCACAAATTGATCACAATGAATAACTAAATCACATACACACACACACACACATGCGAAATTTGTGTATATGTGTTTATACTTGTCTTCCTATTTATCCTTTATTGATTAGAATATGACACTATAAGTTTTACAAAAAGGATAATAATGATATTTAGTTTAAAAGTCCATTTATCATTGAGGAAATTGTTTAAAAGCATTAGTTTGCAGTTAGAAGGCTTAAATTTTTATCTTAGGTCTGCTTTCATTGAGGAAAGTTGTTTATCCTCTAAAAATCCCAGTTTGTGTTACCTGTTAGTTGAAGATTACATAACTAGGCTTGTAGTTCCTGAAGAAGGGCATGGCAACCCACTCCAGTATTCTCACCTGGAAAATCCCATGGACAGAGGAGCCTGAGGGTTATAGTCCATAGTGTTGCAAAGAGTTGAACATCACTGAAGCAACTGAGCTTCTTGTTATAGTAAGAATAAAATGAGCTAAATTAAGTAAAGATCTTAGTATAATTCCTGACAGGTACAAAAAATAACATTCAAAGAATGGTTATTCTCATCATCTTTACTATTCATTGTTAAATATTTAAAGAAGCAGGTTGCTTGGTTTACCTACATTACAGTTGGGTAGATTAAGACCAAGTGTTTAAATGTTTTGCTCATAATTACTTAGAAGTTAACTATACCTGTAGCTTGTAAAATGAAGAAATTATCAACATCTTATTTCATCTTTCCATTAGTTCATTGAGAAGAGCAAATTTTAAATGTTTCCAGACTCTAAGCTGAATATGCAAGATCTTCTGGAAACCCCAGGCAGGTGGGGTTGCATTTGGAACTTCTCTGAGAATTTAGTCCCTTTATTGCTCATATTGCTGGAAAATCAGTGTCTGGTGCCAAACAAGTTGTTTTCTTCTCTTGACAAAAAGCAGATCAGCAAATTTTTATATTGCAGTATTTTCAATGGCAGGAGCATCAACATTTTATAACAAGAAAAAAATTAAACTACTTCAATATTTGGAAGAGAAATGCCTGTAAATTTTTCACATCCATTCACCATCTGGAAAAGCAAAGTTTCACAGTTAGGCCTGATGATGTTTAGAGTCACTAAGCATCTCGGAAAATGATCTTTTACTTAAGATATTTCCTCCACAGGACATCACAATGTTCAATTTTCTACAACTTTACACTTGCTAAGGATTTATCATGGAAAGTTAAGAGAAATATACATGAATGGCCAAGACTATAGCCTTTTTACTGGGAAATGTTTTGAGGCCAAAATGAATTACAGGTTCATGAGTAAAACCCAACAAATCTTGGCTCTTTACTTTTCTACTAAATTACACATTCAAAAGTACTTGTGAACTGCTTATCATGTGCCAAGCACTGGGTTGGAGATGGATAATTTGAGTAGAAACCTGTGCATCCACACTCCCCTACAGTGGAAACCTTGCTTATGTAAAATCCCCCCACATCTTTCCCCGCTCTCTCAGCGCTTGGCCAGATGCAATGTGCCTGTTCCCCAGAGTGCTTCAAGTCTGTGCACATACAGCAAAGGAGTCTTCAGACCTGTTGGAATAGCGATTGATTTTCCTTATATGAGAGCACGATGAGGTTTACCAGATCCAGACAGACTTGTACAGAGAGATATCACCTATGCACACGTAAATTGAGCTGAAAGTGTTGTTTTTCTAAGCCGAAGAGCCTTGCAAGAAATTTTGCTAATTAATATCTTTCCTTTCAGTTTACACATTGGAGTTTTGACCTCAATATGCAAATGAATGCAAACTAATATGGTAAGTCTTTCCTTATATGTCCCCCAATTATGTGAGTTCACTGCCTGGTTATGAGAGGTCACTCTGCTAGCCCCAGCTAGTCGGTCACCTGATTAAGGACACATAGAGATTCATGTAGTTCATTAGCGATTTTTCGAAGGTTGAAGGCACAGCAGTTTTTTTCGGTGGGTATTTTGGTGAACTAGAGATTTAAATTTCATTTTCTTCTATAATGAATACATTTTTTATTGTCCTAAGTTTTTTTTTTTTCCCATGTTCTAAACGTTGAAAGCTCCTTTTGAACTTGTGGGGCATAAGCCCTTTGGATAAAGACCTTCTCTTTGCCAAGGTACCTCTGTGCAGGTCACGGTATGGTACTATCATCTGCAGATACTCAATGGAATTTTGCCGCTGAACTTCCCTACCCTCATCAGAGACATTGCCTCTCTTACCCTGGGTCTGGAGACCATGACATTTCATTTATCAGCTGCAATTTAAGGGACATCTACCCCTTCAGCAAGTAGCAAAGTTAAAGAAATCTAATAGGTTCCTACTCAGTCCTATGGAGACTAAAGTCCTACCTATTAAACAGAAAACCAGACTGTATAAAATTAAACCATTGTGGTCCAAAGGTTGGACAGGAAGGCATTGAAAAGAAAGGACAGTTTCTCTGAGCTAAAGTAGTGAGAGAAAAGATATAGGGAGGTAGTCTGTTTCCAGTGGTTCTGGAAATGTCGTCCCTAGGCAAATAGCATTTCCTGGAAAACATGTTATATTTGAAGTTCTCAGGCTCCCTCCAGACTTAATAAATCAGCAGCTCTGGAGTAAGTCTAGCAAACCATGTTTTAACCTTCCAAGTGATTCTGATATAGGATTGAGTTTGACACCCTTTCTCTAGATCAGCCACTCTCTTTTCACTTCATCACAGTATTGCCCAATGCTGGCATCATAGTAGAAGAGAGAGATACTGTCAGGCTTTGGCCAATTTAGGCTAAAGTTTAGAAAAGTAAAACTGGTATTTGGTGACAACCTAGATGGGTGGGTTGGGATGGGAAGTAGGAGGGAGTTTCTAGAGGGAGGGGGCATATTTATACTTATGGCTGATTCAGGCTGATGTATAAGAGAAACAAACACAATGTTGGAAAGCAATTATCCTCCAATTAAAGATAAATAAATTAATAAAAAATTTAAAAAATAAAGATAAAAGGAAGTCAAACAACTATTGGTACAGAGACCTTATATTGTCCACTTGTGTCCTGCTAGTTCTTAGTTTAGCTCCTAGAAAAAAAAATGATTAATACATAGTTGTTTTAAACCAATATATACTTCTGTGAAAGGCTAGAACTCAAGCTAGAGTTCTAATGTGATTGCAGACTGTGAGAGAGGGTGAGCCCTGCAAGACAATGGACAGGAAAGCACCTTTTTCCTTAAGCATTCATGAAGTCAGTTTCTAGTGCTGGATATTATTTCTTTAAATATTACCCTGTTGGAACTTGGATTGCTACAATCACATTCTGGATATTTTCCTGCCTTCAACATTGGCCTAACCCAATATATTATATAACTAACATTCAGAAGAATATTCTTCTAGGGTCAGTTTGCTTGCATAACTTCTTTTAGAAATGATCCAGTTTGCAGGTTGGTAGCTCTATCTGTGCTGTGTGTGCACATCATCATGTGAATACCTCTGCGAGCATGCTAAGCCATTTCAGTCATGTCTGACTCTGCAACTCCATGGACTAGAGTCTACCAGGGTCCTCTGTCCATGGGATTCTCCAGGCACAAATACTAGAGTGGGTTGCCATGCACTCCTCCAAGAGATCTTCCAAACCTAGGGATCGAACCCTAGTCTCTTATGTCTCCTGAATTATCAGGAAGGTTCTTTACCACTAGTGACATCTGGGAAGACCCTGTGAATACCTCTGGGCTGTGCTATGCTTAGCTGCTCAGTCATGTCTGACTCTTTGTTACCCCTAGCAAAGAGTCTAGCAGGCAGATTCTTTACCACTAATGCCATCTGGGAAGCCCCTGTGAATACCTCTGGGCTGTGCTATGCTTAGCTACTCAGTCGTGTCCGACTCTTTGTGACCCCATGAGCCCACCAGATTCTCTGTCCATGGAGTTTCTCCAGGCAAGAATACTGAAGTGGGTTGCCATGCCCTCCCCCAGGGGAATTTTCCCAACCCAGGGATCGAACCCAGGTCTCCCACACTGCAGGCAAATTCTTTACCATCTGAGCCACCAAGAAGCCCAAGAATATCGGGCTTTTTCCAGGGATCTTCCCTACCCATGAACCGAACCAGGGTCTCCTGCATTGCACATGGATTCTTTACCAACTGAGCTCCCAGGGAAACTTGGCCTCTATACTATTATAAATGTCTTTCCACATAACTGCATTCTTCTCTAAACTAAGAGATTGCCATGGAGAGAAATAATGCATTAATTACCCTATAAAATTCTTTTTTAGTATCTCTCAGATTTAGCAATATTCCTGAAACTGATTTATGGGAATGTCACTCACCTGTGTTTATTTAATACATGAATAAAATTAGTTTCTGACCATGAGGTTTATGCTCCTCCTCTAGCTTTATCCCACTCTTCCAGGCTTGCCCATCTCCTTTTCTACGCCTCTCATTTTTGACTCAACAAATCCCCCTGGGGCTGACTTCTTGTTCAGCTGTTTCTTCAAGCCATCTCCCAGCCATTCCCCCCACGTCATGAAGTGACACTACATTTGGCAGTTCAGAATTAAATACCGCAGAGCAGGCAGTGTCACAGAGAACCTAGTTCAAAGTTCAGCGAGTTTGTGTTTCTTTGGGCTCTCTCTGATTTAGAAATCTGAGAAATGTACTTCCTAAGCAACTGGACACTTTGCTGTTTACAAATTTGCTCATAATTAGGCTTTAGATAAAGATTCACTTATTCTTTTTAATGGTGCTTCCCAGGTGGTGTTAATGGTAAAGAACACACTTGCCAATGCAGAAGACAGAGGAGATGCAGGTTCCATCCCAGGGTTGGGAAGATCCCCTGGAGGGGCCATGGCAACCCACTCCAGTATTCTTGCCTGGAGAATCCCATAGACAGAGGAGCCTGGCGGGCTGTGGTCCATGGGGTCACAAACAGTTGGACCTGATTGAAGCAACTTAGCACACACAAGAATTCCTTGTAATGCAACAGATGACATGGTGAGACGTCAGACAATGAAAATTCAATGACTTCTCTCATTTTAACTCTCAGAGGAACCAGCGCCCACCTGAAGCTCTGAGCCTCCTCCACAAAGTCTGTGCGCTTCTTGATGTAGCTCTGAGTGTCCTTCCTCATCTGTTCTGCTCCCAAGCATTCTAGAATACAAACTAGAAATACTTGCTTTAGCCACACTATTCCACAGGTTTCTAAATTTCTAAGCCATTCTGAATATGTATAAAAAGTTAACCAAACGTCCTGTGCTCATGAAATCTCCCATGATAAGTCTTCCAAAGGATGTCATCTTTTGAAATGGTTCTACATGTTTACAATTTTATTACCTCTGGTTTAAATAGCCACAACCCAAACCAAAGAGAGAGTAGAGTTGAATTACGATGATTGTTTGTCCCCATTAGAGTGACATGACCCTCCCCCCCCCTTTATGGTTAGTTTCAGTCTTAACTTAATTAGCGAGGTCACAGCTAGAGATTTCAAAGTCTCGGGTTGGATAGGAAAACACAGCTTGGCCTCTTCTCGTTCCCAGTCTTCCATCTTCCATTTAGGAGATCAAATCACAAGGTGTGTCATCAAGAACTGCTCATTCTTGGTCTAATGCTCATGGTATTCTGAAGTAAAAAATGCAAGTTTAGGACTTCCCTGGTTCCCCAGTGGTTAAGACTGCATGCTTCTAATGCAGGGGGTGCAGGTTAGATCACTGATCAGGGATCTACCATCCCACACGCAGCCAAACAAAAAACAAGCAAGTTTAAGCCCACTANTGAAGTAAAAAATGCAAGTTTAGGACTTCCCTGGTTCCCCAGTGGTTAAGACTGCATGCTTCTAATGCAGGGGGTGCAGGTTAGATCACTGATCAGGGATCTACCATCCCACACGCAGCCAAACAAAAAACAAGCAAGTTTAAGCCCACTAAAACTGCCACCACCCACTAGCATTGTTTCACATGTCAATTTCACTTAATTTTTCTTTGCATTTTTTTGCACTGTTTTCACTTATGTAGCTTGCATTCATGTAGCATGAGTTCTCTTTAAAGCATAATGTTCCATAGGACTTGAAAGCATGATTTTCACAGTAAAATAGACAGGTTGTATTATTTATTACAGTAAGGATCTTAGAGAATTTGTTCTTTGATCATCAGTGTTCTCGTGTATAAATTAAGGATAATAACTTCTATCTTAGGAAATGATGTGAAAATGTATTAGAGATTCATTCTGCAAATATTTTTAAACACTTTCAGGAATTGAACCAAGGGAAGAAGATATTAACATGAGCAAGACAATCTTCAACTTTTTCTGAGGCTCCTACCAAGAGGCTGTAAAAAATTGCAATTGTGCTAAGTGTCCTGAAAGAAACAGTGACACATGTTTTAGGAATCCATAGCATTGTTGCTGGTATTCAGTCACTCAGTTGTGTCTCTTTGCAACCCCATGGACCACAGCACACCAGGCCTCCCTGTCCCTCACCATCCCCCGGAGGTTGCTCCAAGTTGTCAATGATGATACCCAACCATCTTGTCCTCTGTCATCCCCTTCTTCTCCTGCCTTCAATCTTTCCCAGCAACAGGGTCTTTTCTAATGAATTGGCTCTATGCATCAGGTGGCCAAAGTATTGGAGCTTCAGTTAAGCATCAGTCCTTCCAATGAATATTCAGGGTTGATTTCCTTTTGGATTGACTGGTTTGAACTCCTTGCAGTCCAAGGAACTCTCAAGAGTTTTTTCAACACCACAGTTCAAAAGCATCAATTCTTTGACTCTCAGCCTTCTTTACGGTCCAACCCTCACATCCATACATGACTTCTAGAAAAACCATCACTTTTACTATAGGGACCTTTGTTAGCAAAGTAATGTCTCTGCTTTTTAGTACACTGTCTACGTTTATCCATAAAGTAGCAAATAGATTATCTGGGTTCATGGAAGGAAACTGTCACTATATACATATTCAGAGGGTATGTCCAGTTGTCAAAGTGGGAAATCCCTAATTCACCTGTTACTAGACATTTTGATTGAATGCCAAAAACGAGGAATGGAAAGCTAGACAAAGATGTTTGTTTGTGTTAGTCGCTTAGTAGTGTCTGACTCCTGGCTACCCCCTGGACTGTAGGCCACCAGGCTCCTCTGTCCATGGAATTCTCCAGGCAAGAATACTGGAGTGGGTTGCCATTCCCTCTCCAGAGGATCTTCCCAACCCAGGGATTGAACTCGGGTCTCCTGCAGTGCAGGCAGATTATTTACCATCTGAGCCACCAGAGAGGGTTTGGAGGAGGATGAAGAAGGAGAGCATACACTCTGAGTGAAGGCCTAAAAATCTCTTAGAAGCCCCCGAGGGCTCTAAGAAAACAAGCATAGGTCAGGCTAGGCCTGAATGTGGGCAGCCTCATGGCCCTATAAGGAAGGCCTTACTACATGCTGGATACATGCTGTGTTCTCAAAAAGCAGCAACCACCATATTTATCATTCAAAAACTATGCATTCATTGACTTCTTGGAAGCAGGTGGTATTCTGGTTAGTAAGCACTTTGGCACTTTTTTGTTTAAATGTCTTTATTTTTTTTACAAGATAACTAACAGGTCTTTCCCAGTGCAGGTATAATCCACAAATATAGAACGTAGTTTCTTTGTTTGTTTAGTATTCTACACTTTAACATTTGCCACCCTCTCCACTATCCCCATGGGACATATAAGTCCAATTGTCAATATACGCAGAGTCTCCCCAGAACAGAAGTATGCTAGTCACCTCAGGCAAGAGATTTTGGCAGCTTGGCAGCTTTAAAAGACCTCAATTTGAATAAGTAGAGTACTTTTCTAGAAGGATTTAAAGTCATGTTATATAAGCTGCAATTAGAGGCTTCCCACAAATTATATATCACTCCAGTAAGTGCAGCAATCTTCCTACTGGGTTCATTGACTATTTCATGCGATTACACTTCATTGTTCTTCAGTGATCATATAGATTTCTTTTCCTCTGTTATTTTTACACACTTTTTATATTTATCAGCCAGATTTGGACCCAGGGTGGGCTCTAGCTAGGTGTTTACAAAGCCCCCGATTAACAACACAAAAAAGCAACATAACATATTACCTTCAAAAAATATTTTCTCAGCAGACTAATTTTTGCACTTCCTTTTCAGTCTATAGGTGACACTTAACATCAGTTGATCACATTTATTATGGTAAGTAAAAGATGCACAGTGATGAAGAAACCCATTTACAGTAGTTAAATACAACAGTCACCAGTACAGAGACAGGTTGACTTTTTTCACAGATGATAAAAGCAAAGTTAGTAAGGATATATCAGAGGCTGATCCCTGAGGCAGCAAACACTTTCGATTCATGGATGCATAATCAGACAGTGAATTCATACCATTGAATAGGGGATAATTTTGTCAAAGGCATTTTGCCTCTGCTAAACAGGTTCTGGGGAAATTTCAAAAGAAAAGTGTTTAGCAAATGCAAAATGGGTTTGATAATTTCAGGAAAATAGCTGGTTGGACATAACATCAGCATTCAGGTGGAAGATGAAAGTATTGTGATAGACAACCCCACATAGAAGCTGGCTAACCAGTGACTATCAGCTAGAAATTGTTTGAGAAATAGTGCAGGGGTCAGCCTGATGTGAGACAACATCCTATTGCTAAAAACATAGAACCACATGATAGATATTTAGAAGCATTAGACTTGGCATGGCTCTGCCACTTTCTAGTTCTCGAATGCTAGAGAAGTCATTTGAGTGCCCTAAGCCTTACATGAACCATGAAATTCCAGATGTTCAAGCTGGTTTTAGAAAAGGCCGAGGAACGAGAGATCAAATTGCCAACATCCGCTGGATCATGGAAAAAGCAAGAGAGTTCAAAAAAAACATCTATTTCTGCTTTATTGACTATGCCAAAGCCTTTGACTCTGTGGATCACAATCAACTGTGAAAAATTCTTCAAGAGATGGGAATACCAGACCACCTGACCTGCCTCTTGAGAAAATTATATGCAGGTCATGAAGCAACAGTTAGAACTGGACATGGAACAACAGACTGGTTCCAAATAGGAAAAGGAGTAGGTCAAGGCTGTATATTGTCACCCTGCTTATTTAACTTCTATGCAGAGTACATCATGAGAAGCGCTGAGCTGGAAGAAGCACAAGCTGGAATCAAGATTGCCAGGATAAATATCAATAACCTCAGATATGCAGATGACACCACCCTTGTGGCAGAAAATGAAGAGGAGCTAAAAAGCCTCTTGATGAAAGTGAAAGAGGAGAGTGAAAAAGTTGGCTTAAAGCTCAACATTCAGAAAANTGGTTGGATCTCCTTGCAGTCCAAGGGACTCTCAAGAGTCTTCTCCAACACCACAGCTCCAAAGCATCACTTCTTCGGTGCTCAGCTTTTTTCACAGTCCAGCTCTCACATCCATACATGACCACTGGAAAAACCATAGCCTTGACTAGATGGACCTTTGTTGGCAAAGTAATGTCTCTGCTTTTGAATATACTATCTAGGTTGGTGATAACTTTTCTTCCAAGGAGTAAGCATCTTTTAATTTCATGGCTGCAATCACCAGTGACTGCATCTACAGTGATTTTGGAGCCCCCCAAAATAAAGTCTGACACTGTTTACACTGTTTCTCCATCTATTTCCCATGAAGTGATGAGACCAGATGCCATGATCTTCGTTTTCTGAATGGTGAACTTTAAGCCAACTTTTTCACTCTGCTCTTTCACTTTCATCAAGAGGCTCTTTTGTTCCTCTTCACTTCTGCCAGAAGGGTGGTGTCATCTGCATATCTAAAAGTCCATTAATTCTACACTTAAGAGGATCATTTCTTTATGTAAGCACAATCTCATTTATGAATTACACATGATATGTAGTTTAGGATCCATCTACATTACGCTTGTAACTGTATGCTGCTGCTAAGTCGCAAAGTCATGTCCGACTCTGGGCGACCCCGTGGACTGCAGCCTACCAGGCTCCTCCATCCATGGGATTTTCCAGGCAAGAGTACTGGAGTGGGTTGCCATTGCCTTCTCCTGGGAAAGCTGTCTTTGGACCAGGAATGTCCATAGTGTATGTGGACATGAGTGAAAAATCCATTTCTATTATATTAAGTAACAGAAACATGAACGTTTATTAGTTTTTCTAGCAAGAAGGATGTACTGACATGTCAACAGGGGTGGACCTCAAATACATAATGCTGAGTAAAAAAAAAGCCTTATGTAAAATCATTACAGTCTACATTATGATATTCACACAATATTCTAGAATGGGCAAAACTAATGGAAAAATATCAGAACACTTATTGTCTCTGGAGGGATGGAGTGTTGACTGAAAAAGAGTCCTGGGGCAGCTTTCTGGAATGGTTTTGTTGTTCGGTCACTCAGTTGTGTCCAAGTCTTTGCAACCCCATGAACTACAGCATGCCAGGCTTCCCTGTCCTTTACCAACTCCCAGAGTTTTCTCAAACTCATGTCAATTGAGTTGGTGATGCTATCTAACCATCTCATCTACTGCCACCCCCTTCTTCTTTTGCCTTCAATCTTTCCCAGCGTCAGGGTCTTTTCCAGTGAGTCAGCATCAGGTGGCCAAAGTACTGGAGCTTCAGCTTCAGCACCAGTCCTTCCAATGAATACTCACGGTTGATATGCCTTAGGATTGACTGGTTGGATCCCCTTGCAGTCCAAGGGACTCTCAAGAGTGTTCCACAACACTACAGTTCAAAAACATCAGTTCTTCAGTGCTCAGCCTTCTTTATGGTCCAACTCTCATGACAAACATGACCACTGGAAAAACCAACACTTATATTGAAACATGATTACTGGTTGTATTTAACTATATGACCTTTGTCATAGGTTTAATATGCTGTATAGTAAAATCACATATAGTTTATAGATGAACTGCTGAAAGTGAGAGAGATTAAGAGGAAATAGATTTCACTCTAACAAAATCTCTGTGGGGTTTGAATCCAGCTCTGACTCACCCTAAATCCTTTCTCCTTTCACTCTCCTTTCACTTCATGCCTGTGCTAGGATTAGTGGGTAGAACATTCAAATGGCTTGATATGAGTCACTATGAAAACACAGCTTCCAGAGGGGGAAAAAAAAAAGAAACTATGAGATTTTAAATTCTGAAGACAAGCCAGGTAAAAACCATACAAAGTTTCAACAATGTACCGCTAATTAGCTCTAATGCTTAGATCTAATGTGGGGTTTCTGAGGGTGGTGACATTCATAGATGACTAATTAACCTGGGCAGCAAATCTATTTCATTTGCTGTCATGACACAGCCAATCAAGACTGGCTTACTGTTTGCTCATTTGGAAAATGATTAGAATTCCCATTTAGACTTAATTACAGTACAAAGGTTGACAATTATCTTCTCTATAGAAGCATCAGATGCTTCAATATCTCAGTGAACATGTGCCTGTAATTATGTACATAATTCGTCTAGCAGAAAATGTAACTCAGTCATTACCTGGATCTTATTCCTGTAATTAGGGATCATAAAAATACCGAATGGGAAAACTGGGTTGTTGGGATTTTAGGACTATTACAACATAAAAATCTGTGTGGAGCTCTTAGCGGGAAGTCAGTAGCAACCAACATCTCTTGGATTGCTGCCCTCTATTAAAACTAATTAGGAAGTGTAAGAGAAAGGTGAAAATTATGTTAAAGTGAAAGCAAAATACAACTGCTCTTCTAGAACTCAAACTGCAATTATCAAAAGTCCCATGGGCACCTTGAATTCAACACAACTAAAACCATCTCATTAAACATCCCTTGCTTCTTCTCCCATGTTGCCTGTCTTATACAGTGACTGGGCATTCAAGATTCACCTGTAATAACTGTTATCTAACTTCTTCCCACCAGCCAAGTCTAATCAATAAATATTCCACTTCCCTTCCTCATGTGGCAGGTCCATACTTCTGCCTTGATCATTGCTGTATGGTTTGCTTCATATGGTTTGTATTTACACAGGGAAAATACAAATTATTTGCCTTCCTCTGGCTTCTCTCCTCTGTTGCTCATCTCCCACATTTTCCAAAGAATGACTTTCTCTAATCACAAGTTGAATTCTTTTATTCTGCCATTCAGAAGAATCCAGAATGTCCACCCTTTCCTAAACAGCACTTATGAGAGCACATCAAGTATTTCATACTTTGGATTCTGTACCAGCGAATGCTTTCTTGTCTCACTCTTCAGTTTAGTACCTAGCTTCATCAGATGGGGCTTCTCTGATAGCTTATTTGGTAAAGAAGTCACCTGCAATGTAGGAGACCCTGGTTCAATTCCTTGGTCCAGAAGATCCCCAGAGAAGGGAAAGATTATCCACTCCAGTATTCTGGCCTGGAGAATTCCATGAACTGTATAGTCCATGGGGTTGCAAAGAGTCAGACACTACTGAGAGACTTTCACTTTCTTTCTTTCATCAGATGATTTACTGAATGTGTAAGGCAATATGCTCATTAGTTATCTCTTGCAGAGTAGCCAACAGCCACAAAATTCAACATCTAAAAGCAACCATTTTTATTTTGNACTACTGAGAGACTTTCACTTTCTTTCTTTCATCAGATGATTTACTGAATGTGTAAGGCAATATGCTCATTAGTTATCTCTTGCAGAGTAGCCAACAGCCACAAAATTCAACATCTAAAAGCAACCATTTTTATTTTGCTCATGATTTGCTCATGATTATAAACATAGCAGTAGTTTGACTGTGAAGTCATTTTTGATCAACATTGCGTTGGTTGAGGTGGGAGAGACTTCTTCCAGGACGGTGTCTTCACTCACATCCTGATGTTCCAGAGCTCCTTGGTCTCTCATGTAGCTTCCAGTTCTTCAGGGTTTCTGCCCTTGGCTTAGCTTCTTGCAGCATGGACATTAAAGGAAGTTTCACTTTTTCCATAGGGGCTAAATTCAGAGAAATAGGCATTAACAGCTGAACAGCTAGTTTAGAACTATGACAGAAAGTGGCATGGCAACAGTTCCATCTAAATTTAATGGTGAAAGTAGTCACAGAGCCCCTTGGATTTAAGAAGATGGAAAATAAACTCCGCCCCTAAATGGGTAAAATGTCAAGGTCACACTGCATAAGAGAACATTGGATATATTTTTGTGCCCATCTTTAGAAAATAAAATCTTCCACACTTATACTATCTCTTCCTTCTGAAATACCCATCACTCCGGTTTTATTCAACTCTTCCTTGCTTTTTAAGACTAATTACAGTGCTGGTTGCTCAGCTTTGCTGTATGTATTTATCTCTCCTGCCAGAATATAAGTATGAGGTCTTGTCTTGTTTACTTTATAATCTCTTGGATATAGGACAGAGCTTGGTACTTGGTAGACACTGAATATCTGTTCTATTGATCATGAAGCTAAGTGAAGAAATATATAAATGTTTCTATTAATGTATGAGTCCTTTATGCTTCATTTATCCCCTAGAACAAGTTTAGTACTTATAGTTATCATGTTCTAAGATGGCTCCAGAGACCTCCACTTTCTGGCATTCAGGTGGTCTCTATGACCATTAGAATATGGCAGAAAATATGATATAACACTCTGATAATGGGTTATACAAGACACTGTCATTTCCCTCTCTCTCTGTTTCTCTCTGTGTGTCTTTCTGTTTCTCCACTCACCTTAGTAGAAACCGGCTGTCATGTTTTGAGTAGCTATATGAGGAAAGCCACATGGGAAGGACCTGAAGCTTCCCACTGACAACCCTTGGCAACAGCTTGGCTGAAACTTCACAAGAGACACAGTTAGAACCACTATCCAAGCTGCTTCCAGATTCCTGACCCTCAGAAACAGTATGAGATAATAATGTTGCTGTTTCAGGTTGCTGTGGGGGTGCAATTTTTATGGAGTGATAGATAACTATTTACTAATAAGTACTGGCAAATGTCATTAAAAGTATCAAGAATGAGGCAGTTCCCTTTCTTTTCTTGGATTCTGAGATAAGATATTTTGTTGTTATTAATATAGACATCTGAATGGTAATTCCTATTTGAAACCAAATGCCTGGGCTTTTTCTCAATCATGAAGAATCTCTCAGATACAACCAAGAGAAAGCAATGATTTCACTTGCGGGAGTGAGTGTTTGTGCTAATTAGCAGCATGTTGAAGAATAGCAGATCAAGTAGAAAATTTTGTGTACTTACTCTTCCAGCACATTTTCTTATAGAACGAACATGATACATTGAAAGGCAGCTTATTTTCCCAATGCTACATTTCAATCTCTAATTGCTAAATTGATAAAACTTCTGATTATTTTGATTGAAAATAAGATTCTTTATTTTGTCTCAACAATATTCAAACATGAATTAAAGATATATGATACTATGTGGCAAAGATCTTATTTATATATACTTCTAAGACATTCAGCAGAGGATTTTTAAAATGCAGAATCATTTATGATTCCATATTTTTATATTCAAATATACCCCATGAAAAGTTTATATTTAGAATAATTAAGCAAACCATAAATTATAAACATAACAAACATCATATGCACTAATTTAGTGATCCTGTTTATACCAACCTGTTCATCTGTATTGAGCTATTCACTGTTAACTATAATCAGAAAACAAATACTCCATCAGTTTTGAAGTTTATAAATGATATCTTAATGAATTCTTGGTACCCTGAAAATATAGTCACAGGTTATCTAGAAAATTATGAAAATTTATACAGCATGTGGGAGACAAGTAGATATCAGAGAAAACTCATATGCCTCACTGTATTTATCACTAAACACAAAGTCTAAACATCTGAAGTGAGAAGTTAGAAAAAAACAACAAAATGAACTGAAGGAAGGCAGAAGGAACAATAAAAACAATTAAGAAATTAAAACATTAGAAGTGAAGTCACTCAGCCGTGTCCGACTCTTTGCTACCCCATGGACTGTAGCCTACCAGGCTCCTCAGTCCATGGGACTTTCCAGGCAAGAATACTGGAGTGGGTTGCCATTTCCTTCTCCAGGGGATCTTCCCNGAAGTGAAGTCACTCAGCCGTGTCCGACTCTTTGCTACCCCATGGACTGTAGCCTACCAGGCTCCTCAGTCCATGGGACTTTCCAGGCAAGAATACTGGAGTGGGTTGCCATTTCCTTCTCCAGGGGATCTTCCCGACCCAGGGATCGAACTTGGGTCTTCCGCATTGTAGGCAGATGCTTTACTGTCTGAGCAAAAAGAAATAAAACTAGCAATGCTGAAATTGACTTCAATAGGTTATTCACTAACCCATCAAGACAAAAATAAATACACAAAATAAAAAAATAAGGGGTAATAGAAGGAGAAGTCGAAAGAATCATAAAAATAGTACTACTCAATTTTAGCAAACAGATTTTAGAACAGTCATGAAATGGAAAATGTTTAGTGAAATTACTAAATCTTTCTATAGAAGGGCTATAAAACTTAAGTCCAATTTCTAAAATAGACACAGATAAAAGGAGTAAAAAATTGCCCTGGGGAAAAGTCAGGAGGATTATACCAACCTTTAAATAGTAAATAATAATAACAGTGTTTAAATTATTCTACAGCCATAGATGAAGAAAAGATTCCAAATACTTCTTATTAAACTGGCATTTCATTTTTACCAAAGCCTGATGAAGGGTACACACATAAAGAAAAATATAGAAACATTTTAAAATAAATATTATAAGTATCATACTATAGAATATCATGAAATATGTGATACTTGTATTTTTGTTAATATAAATATTAACAGATTGCAGCAGCTGCTGCTAAGTTGCTTCAGTCGTGTCCGACTCTGTGCGACCCCATAGATGGCAGCCCATTAGGCTCCCCTGTCTCTGGGATTCTTCAGGCAAGAACACTGGAGTGGGTTGCCGTTTCCTTCTCCAATGCATAAAAGTGAAAACTGAAAGTGAAGTCCCTCAGTCGTGCCCGACTCTTAGTAACCCCATGGACTGCAGACTACCAGGCTTCTCTGTCCTTGGGATTTTCCAGGTGAGAGGACTGGAGTGGGGTGCCATTGCCTTCTCCGACAGATTGCAGCAGTACACTTAAAAACAATACATAATGGCCAAGTAGCGATTATTACAGCAAAGCAAGAGTTCCCATCTGGTCTACATTTCTTTACTAAAACATGTAGCTGTGAGCTAACATTCACTTTGCAAAGACAATAAGCCAAGAATTGTTCTAAATATTTTGCACCTATTGGCTTGTTTTATCCTCCAAAACATTTCTTTCCTCATTTTATAGATGTGGTACAATTGGTAAAAAACCCTCCTGCCAATTCAAGAAATGCAGGTTTGATCCTTGGATCAGGAAGATTCCCTGGAGAAGGAAATGACAGCTCACTCCAGTATTCTTGCCCAGAAAATTACATGGACAGAGGAGCTGGCAGGTGACAGTACATGGGGTCACAGAGTTGGACATGACTGAGTAAGAATAAGGATAAGAAAAAGGGTAAATGTGGCAAAACTGGCACAGAGTAGTTAAGTCATCTGCCCAAGGTCACACAGCTAGTCATTGCTAGACCTGGAATATGATCCCAGGGAGTCTGACTCCAGAGACCATAATCTTATTCATTTTATACTTCTCTCCTCCATGGCCTAAATAAAGATATTTTTCCAATTCCCTAATGTTTATGTTACACACTGCACACGTGCTGGAAATGATTTGTAATTGCATCATTGAATAAGAGAGGCTCGTTATATTTCTGCTGCATCTCAAAGGCCACGTGTGGTCCCCTGATGCTGATCCGTGCGAAGCCCCCAGCACACACTTGGCCGTGCACGTCCTCAGTCAGTTTGGGCTGCCATCATGAGTGTCATGCAAAGTTTGTTCAGTATTTACTTTTTAGTGCACCATGCATAGCACCATGAGTTCATTTTACATTGGGTCTAAGATGTATATTTCCCTATTTTAAATCTGATATGCTTCATCACTCCTCAAGAAAACCCAGTCAATGTGTTTGAAAAAAATTGTTGTTTGTTATTCAGTCACTAAGTCGTGTCTGACTCTTTGTGACCCTGTGGACTGCAGACGCCAGGCTTCCCTGGCTTCCCTGTTCTTCACTGTCTCCCAGCATTTACTCAAATTTATGTCCATTGAGTTGGTGATTCTATCTAACCGTTTCATCTTCTGCTGCCCCCTTGTCCTTTTGCCTTCAATTTTTCCTAGCACCAGGGTCTTTTCCAATGAGTTTATGCTTTGCATCAGGTGGCCAAACTATTGGAGCCTCACCATCAGTCTTTCCAATGAATATTCAGAATTGCTTTTCCTTTAGGATTGACTGGTTTGATCTCTTTGCACTCCAAGGGACTCCCAAGAGTCTTCTTCATCACCACAGTTCAAAAGCATCTGTTCTTCAGTGCTCAGCTTTCTTTATGGCTCACCTCTTCCAGCTGTACATGTCTACCAGAAAAACCACAGCTTTGGTTATAATGACCTTTATCTGCAAAGTGATGTCTCTGCTTTTTTAATATGCTGCCTAGGTTTGTCATAGCTTTCCTTTCAAGGAGCAAACATCTTTTAATTACATGACTGCAACTGTCTGCAGTGATTTTGAAAACCAAGAAAAGAAATCAGTCACTGCTTCTACTTTTCCCCCTTCTGTTAACCATGAAGTGATAGGACTGGATGCCATGATCTTAGTTTTTTGAATGTTGAATTTTAAGCCACTTTTTCACTCTCCTTTTGCATCCCAACCAGTCCATTCTGAAGGAGATCAACCCTGGGATTTCTTTGGAAGGAATGATGCTAAAGCTGAAACTCCAGTACTTTGGCCACCTCATGCGAAGAGTTGACTCATTGGAAAAGGCTCTAATTCTGGGAGGGATTGGGGGCAGGAGAAGAAGGGGACGACTGAGGATGAGATGGCTGGATGGCATCACGGACTCAATGGACATGAGTCTGAGTGAACTCTGGGAGATGGTGATGAACAGGGAGGCCTGGCGTGCTGCGATTCATGGGGTCGCAAAGAGTGGGACACAACTGAGCGACTGAACGGAACTGAACTGAACTTTCCATCCTCATCAAGAGGGCCTTTAGTTCCTCTTTGCTTTCTGCCATAAGGGTGGTGACATCTGCATATCTGAGTTTATTGATATTTCTCCCAGCAATCTTGATTCCAGCCTGTGGTTCATCCAGTCAAGTACGTCTCATGATGTACTCTGCATAGAAGTTAAATAAGAAGGTACTCCTTTCCCAATTTTGAAACAGTCTGTTGTCTCATGTCCTGTGCTAACTGTTGTTTCTTGACGTGTTGGAAAAATTAAGAACAAAGAAAATGTAACACACACTCACACACACAGGAATATTATTTAGTCTTAAAGAAGGTTCTAATGTATTTTGTGACAAAATGAATGAACTTGGAAGACATGCTAAGTGAAATAGTCTGAAATAGAAAGAAAAACACTGCCTGATTTTATTTATGTGAGGAATGTAAGATAGTCAAGAAGGCATGGCAACCCACTCCCCATTCCAGTATTCTTTTCTGGAGAATTCCATGGACTGAGGATCCTAGCAGACTACAATCCATAGGGTCACAAATTCAGACGGGACTGAAGCAACTTAACAGTAGAAATAGAACATAGAACGGCGGGTGTCAGGGCCTGGGGGTAGAGGAAATGAGAGGATATTGCTCAGGGGACACAAACTGTCAATTATGCAAGATGGATAAGTCTGGAGATTTTATGGACAGTAACATGACTATAGTTAATACTGTACTGTACCCTTAAAATTTCTAGGGGAGTAGATCCCAAGCATTCTCATCACAAAAAAAAACAAGTAGGTCAGATGATGGATTTGTTAATTAGCTTGGTTGTGCTAATCATTAAACAATATACACTTATATTAAAACATCAGATACTACACCTTAAATATATACAAACTTTATTTGTCAGTTATATCTTAATAAAGATGAAGAAAAAAGAATTATCCCATTAAATAGATGACAACTCCCCAATAACTATGTTTTATGCATTCAGATATGCATGCGTTTTTAACCTTCAGGATAAACCCATGCAATTTAAAAAGGCTGAAAGGCTCAGAATTATTAGAAACAATAATGACAACTACAAAACCCAACCAACAGAGAGCCATTCAGGGCACTGACTGCAACCTGAACTTCCAGGTCTTTCTAAAGGGAAGGTGTTTTGCTCTCTACTGACCACCAGTAGAGAGGGCACCAGTAGGGCATCACTGAAGCCTTAATTCCCAGTCTCATTTTTCTGCAGGTGAGTGTTAGCATGAAGAGTGATGGAACAAGATTCCTGAGAGAGAAGTGCTTGATCCTTTGTTTCCATATGACTACACGAGCTCTTGACACTGGTATCAAGAGGTATCAACTGCACCCTATCATTTGTGTCAGCTTTATCATGTGACTTAGTGCTATTAGATCAGGATTTCAGGGCATTCCGCATTGGCAGTGCTCCTGGGAGGCAAGGGGGGATGGGCAGGCATCTACATACCTGTGGAAAGGAGCTAATTCATGCTTTTGCCTTCTGCCTCCTAGCAAAGAATAAGCTCTGTCAAGTGTCTCTGATTACACTGCATCGTGTGACTCCTTGGTAAATAGCAATCAGTGTTGACGATGGAGGCTAACGCCATATTAAAATCAATTCAGAAGACCTGCCAGGATGTAGGAAACTGAAACTCCTTCTTAGTGTGAGACAGAATGCTGAGCAGTTAAACAACCACACAGGGACGTGTGATTCCAGGGACGTCCCTAAATCTTCACTAAGACTCCACACTCCCAAAGCAAGAGGTCCAGGTTCAATCCCTTGTTGAGGAACTAGATCCCACATGCCACAGTTAAGACCCAGCACAGCCAAATAAATAAATAATAAATAATAAAAAAGAAACAGGGTACACAGAAAGACTGAAAGATTTTTTTAAGAAATCACACAGATTCCAAAGTATTACTTATCTAAGAAGTAAAAAGCAAAGTACCACATACACATTTTCAATATTCTAAATAAAGGCATGCATGAAGGAGGGAATATATATATATAAATTATATATATATATATATGCATATATGAGCATATGCTAATTAGTTTGATTGTATTAATCATGTGTGTTATGTGTGTGTATGTATATATGTGTGTGTGTGTGTGTGTGTGTGTGTGTGTGTGTGTGTGTGTATAACATACATAAGCATATGTCTTTCAAACTTTGGCAAATGAATAATAAAAGTTAAAAATCAAAGGAATTCCTTTAGTTTTAAATCTGCTAACCAGAAAATATTCTCCTTCAAACAGCTGGAGAGGGAAGCACAGGAAATTGGTTCACAGTGGGGCATTAAGAGTCAGGCTGACTTGGTTTCACCCCCTACAAGCTGTGAGAGATTGGATAGTTATTTAACTTGAATAAACCTCAGTTGTCTCACCTGTGAAATGGGGATAATCATAAGCTCTCTGCCCATAAGGTTGTTGAAAAATCAAATGATACAGTACAGACAGAGAAGGGCATTCCCAAGTATATAATCCATAGCCTGATTGTTAGCAGTTCACGGTGACATGAGTAGAGAAGCTGAGAGTGCTCAGAAACTTTTATGGCAATTTGACAAAGTGATTTTATGTTTGTTCAATCAGATCATTTTTTAAGTGAACATGCATTTTGAATGCCCACTTTTTATTTCAGTTAATCTTTAGGAAATTCCTTTAACTGTATTTTACAAACGAATTGGTGGAAAATAGCAATAGACTTGGTCCTTGACCACAGTTTGGGAAGCACTGATGCGTAGGACATAATGCAGTTGCTGGTCCATGGTAAAATTTTGCTCAATAATGCTGATTGTCATCCTGTAGTAGCTGTATCATCATACTAGTTCTAAGTTTTCCAGGAACCACAGCGTCAGATATGTCCTTTATACCTAGGCATCATTTTCAGCCCCTGTTTCAGCCATTGGTCTTGTGATCAGCATTTCATGTACCCCAGCTTGCTTCCCACATGCTCAAGTTGACTTCAGCTAGGATGGTGCCCGCCTTGTTCCTCCAGCCTTCTCTGTCAGGGCTCCCCTTTTGACACCATGGCTTGTGATATCAGTTCAAATGAATCCAGAACTCTGAACTGCAAGGACATAGTGCTCTAACGGGTCAAGTCCTGCTTACTAGAGGGTAGCAGCAAGGTGACAAATTTTTCCCCTTTCTTTCCCCAGATACATTGTCCAAGACTTGGTTGAATGGCTTCTCAGAGTCACAGGATAGAGCACTTCATAGCTTCCAGTCCAGTCCTCCATCCTCAGTGCGCCCCAACTCCTTGCTGCAGGGAATGCAGGCCAAGTCAACCACACTCCACTTTGGGCAGTGTCTAGGACTCTTTTTTTGTTTTATAGAATTATGCACATCTCAAGATCCTCAGATTGATTCAATCTAATCCCCTTATTGTACAGAAACTAGAATCCATTTATTTGGGCTCAGATGCCAGGCTTGTGCATAGAAGCTGCTGAATCTGCTAGAGCCAAGGATCCTGGGGCCATGTCCAGGGTTATGGTCCTCTTTCCACTACATTAGCAAAACTCCCATGAGCTACAGAGTGACAAAGGGTCTTTAAAGCTATTTTCAACTTCAAATACATTGCAATGGCCACTGTTAGTAAATACCCACAGACTAAGATAAACCTGACCTTACATTCAGTGCTCATATTAATTTCCCAGGGCTGTCATAAAGAACTCATCATAAACTAGGCGGCTTAAACAACACACATTTATTCTGTCAGTTCAGAGATTAAAAGTCTAAAATCAAGGTGTCAGTAGCATCATATTTCCTAAGACCCTGTGTTGGATCTTTCCTTGCCTCTTCCTAGTTCCTAGTGGTGACCACATTTTTCCCTTGCTCTTTCTGTCTCCTAACAACAGAGGTGCTTACCCACATAGGGCATCCTGTGTCTCCTACTGCTGTGGAACGTATTCACCATGTTCATTTCCGTGTTTACATATCTCGCCAAAGCTGATTGGAACAACTCCTGGGTAACCCCACCTGTGTACCTGTGTCTGTGTCTCTTCCCTGCTTCCTATAAAGCACAGTAGTCTTACTGGATGAGCACCCACCCTAATTCTCTACAATCTCATCTTAGCTTAATTACTAGGGCTTTATCTTTGTGAGGAACATAATTCAACCCATAAAAATACTCTGGAGCCAATATTGAGAATATTTACTCCTATGATTTCTGATCCTGATAAGATGTGCACCAGGAGTGAGCAAACTGGGTGAATTATTTTCTTTAGGATTAGATAGTTTATGCCCCAGGGTTAACAAGAAGGCTGTTCCTCCCTTAGGAGGGAGAAAACAGACTTAATCAGAGTCAATTCTAACACCTTTGGAAAAGGTAATAAATTCTTTTTAAATAGACCCATCATTAATGAGATGAGAAGGACCAAAATAAACACAACACAACAAAGAGCTGCCTCTCTTTTTGGGGAGGGGTGCCAGGAAAGATTCAATAAAACAGATGCCGCTGCCTCTACAGTACTGTGCAGTGGGCCTGACCATCCTTTCCAGGGTCATATAAGTGGGTGTGGCCAGCCCTCCATGACATCAGTGCACTGCCTCCTTTGTCCTGGATCTTTATCTCTCTCTCTTCACTAAGAGAAGAGATAATGCCTGTTCTTGCAGTCATTCATGAAACTCTGGGCTTGGCAGAGCAGCCTCCCTGGAGAACCTGATAATTACTACAGTTGCTTACTTGGTATGATAATGCTTATGTCTGCTTCGAATGACAAGCACTATAATTAATTTGTGAACTTCACCTGAAGTCAGCTTTCTAGGTATTTGCTCCCTCTATCAGGATGGGGGGCTTCCCTGGTAGTTCAGCTGGTAAAGAATCTGCCTGCAAAGCAGGATGCCCAGGTTCAATTCCTGGGTTGAGAAGTTGCCCTGAAGAAGGGATAGGTTACCCCTTCCAGTCTTATTGGACTTCCCTGGCGGCTCAGATGGTAAAGAATCCACTGGCAATGTGAAAAATGTGCGTTCAATCGCTGGGTCAGGAAGATCTCCTGGAGAAGGGAACTGCTACCCACTCCAGTATCCTTGCCTGGAGAATTCCATGGACAGAGGAGCCTGGAAGGCTACAGTCCATGGAGTCACAAAGAATTGGACACGAGTGAGCAACTTTACTTTCACTTTTATCAGGATTAGAGGGTCACTGCTTATTTCTAACACATTTAAAATACCTTAGATGAGTTGGAACAACAGGGATTTTGTAATCAGGCAGTCTGTCTTTTACTATATTTTGGGCACATTGCATGAAGGCGTAGAGCCTTAGTTCTTAACCAGGGATAGAACCTGTGCCCCCTGCAGTGGGAGCACAGAGTTTTAACCACTGAACTACCATGGAGGTCCCAGTTCAGTTCAGGTCAGTCATTCAGTCATGTCCAACTCTCTGTGACCCCATTGACTGTAGCACTCCAGGCTTCCCTGTCCATCACCAACTCCAGAGCTTCCTCAAAATCATGTTCATTGAGTTGGTGATGCCACCCAACCATCTCATCCTCTGTTGTCCCCTGCTCCTCCTGCCTTCAATCTTTCCCAGCTTCAGGGTCTTTTAAATGAGTCAGTTCTTCACATCAGTGGCCAAAGTATTGGAGTTTCAGCTTCAGCATCAGTCCTTCCAATGAATATTCAGGACTGTTTCTTTTAGGATGGACTGGTTGGATCTCCTTGCAGTCCAAGGGACTCTCAAGAGTCTTCTCCAACACCATAGTTCAAAAGCATCAGTTTTTCGGTGCTCAGCTTTCTGTATAGTCCAACTCTCCAATTCATACACGACTACTGGAAAAAACGTAGCTTTGACTGGATGGACCTTTGTTGGCAAGGTAATGTCTCTGTTTTTAAATATGCTGTCTAGGTTTGTCATAGCTTTTCTTTCAAGGAGTAAACGTCTTTTAATTTCATGGCTGCAGTCACCATCTGCAGTGATTTTGGAGCCCAAGAAAATAAAGTCTGTCACTGTTTCCATTGTGTCCCCATCTATTTGCCATGAAGTGATGGGACCAGATGCCATGATCTTAGTTTTCTGAATGTTGAATTTTAAGACAGCTTTTTCACTCTCCTCTTTCACTTTCATCAAGAGACTCTAGTTCTTCTTCACTTTCTGCCATAACGGTGGTGTCATCTGTGTATCTGAAGTTGTAGATATTTCTCCCGGCAATCCTGGAACTTTCTTAACAGTGTGACAATTTGTTTGGTATACTTGTTCTGAAATTTGTGGGTTGTCTGTTCAGTGGCTGTATGGTGGGGTTAAAGGTGACCTCCTCCAAGAGGGCTTATGCCACAGGTCTGCTGCATCCAGAGCCCCTTCCCCTGCGGCAGGCTACTGCCGACCCAAACCTCTGCAGAAGACTCAGACACAGGTCTTGATTTCTACCATACATCAACATGAATTAGCCATAGGTGAACATATATCCCTTCCTCTTGAACTTCTCTCTCCCTTCCCACTCTTTCTCATCCCTCTACATTGTTACAGAGCCCTAATTTGAGTTCCCTGAGTCTCAAGTATGCAACATAGTATTATTGACTATAGCTTTCATTCTGTACAGTATAACCATAACATTTTTCCCCCAAACTTTAAACTTTTTGTTTTGTATTGGGGTATAGCTGATGAACAATCTTCTGGTAGTTTCAAGTGAACAGAGAAGGGATTCAGCCATAGACATGCATCACATTTCTAACTAGGAGTTTGTACCTTTTACTTCCTTCACCCAATTCACCCTCCTCCCACACCCCAGCTCTTGGCAACTACCAATCTGTTTTCTAATGAGCTGGTGTTTGTTTTGGTTTGGTTTGGTTTTGCATTACACATATAAGTGAGATGGGTTTCTCAGGTGGCTCAGTGGTAAAGAATTAGCCTGCCAATGCAGGAGACATGGGTTCTATCCCTGGATCAGCTCTCCTGAAGAAGGAAATGATAACCCACTCTAGTATTCTTGCTGGAAAGATTCCATGGCTAAAGGAGCCTGGCAGGGCTATAGTCGTGGGGTTGCAAAAGAACTGGACACAACTTAGTGACTAAACAAGAACAAATAAGTGATAATACAGTATTTGTCTTTCTGTCTGATGTATTTCACCAAACATAGTATTCTCCAGGTCCATCCATCTTGTCACAAATGGCAAGATTTCATTTCCTTTTATGGCTGAGTAATATTCATGTAAAGAAAGCTGAGCACCGAAGGATTGATGCTTTTGAACTGTGGTGTTGGAGAAGACTCTTGAGAGTCCCTTGGACTGCAAGGAGATCCAACCAGTCCATTCTGATGGAGATCAACCCTGGGATTTCTTTGGAAGGAATGATGCTAAAGCTGAAACTCCAGTACTTTGGCCACCTCATGGGAAGAGTTGACTCATTGGTAAAGACTCTGATGCTGGGGGGGATTGGGGGCAGGAGGAGAAGGGGATGACAGAAGATGAGATGGCTGGATGGCATTACTGACTCGATGCATCGATGGACGTGAGTCTGAGTGAACTCTGGGGGTTGGTGATGGACAGGGAGGCCTGGCGTGCTGCAATTCATGGGGTTGCAAAGAGTCGGACACTACTGAGCGACTGAACTAAACTGAACGGAATATTCGTGTGTGTCTTGTGTGTGAGTGTGTGACACATTGTCTTTATTCATCTGTCAGATACTCAGGTTGTTTCTGTATCTTGACTATTGTAAATAATGCCTCCATTAATATGGGGTGCTTATGACCTTTCACTTTTCACTTCATGCATTGGAGAAGGAAATGGCAACCCACTCCAGTGTTTTTGTCTAGAGAATCCCAGGGATGGGGAAGCCTGGTGGGCTGCCATCTATGGGATCGCACAGAGTCAGACACGACTGAAGCAACTTAGCAGCAGCAGCATGACATTTTTAGCTAGTGTCTTTACCATCTTTGGATAAAAACTCAGGAGTAGAATTTCTGGATCATATAAAAGTTCTATTTTTAACTTTTGAGGAAACCGCATATTGTTTTTCATGGTGACTGCATCAATTTACATTCCTACCAACAGTGTACAAAGTTTTCTTTTTCTCCACATCCTCATCAACACTTATTTTTGTCTTTTTATAGTAGCTAGTCATGTTCAACTCTTTACGACCCCATGGACTGTAGTCCACCAGGCTTCTCTGTCCATGGGATTCTCCAGGCAAGAACACTGGAGTGGGTTGCCATTTCTTTCTCCAGGGAGTCTTCCCGACCCAGGGATCGAAACTGGGACTCCTGTGGCTTCTGCATTGCAGGCAGATTCTTCATCACTAGCACCACCTGTGAAGCCCTCACACACATTTTAACAGGCGTGAGGTGATAGCTCATTGTGGTTTTGATTTGCTTTTTCCTGAGAATTAGCGATGCTTAGCATTTTTACATGGAGCTGTTGTCCATCTGTATGTCTGCTTTAGAAAAATAAGTATTCAGATCCTTTGCCCATTTCTAAGCAAGTTGTCTTTTTTGGTCATTGGGTTGTTTACATATTTTGGATATTAGCTTCCTATTAGACATATTGGAGAAGGCAATGGCACCCCACTCCAGTACTCTTGCCTGGAAAATCCCATGGACAGAGAAGCCTGGTAAGCTGCAGTCCATGGGATCACTAAGAGTTGGACACGACTGAGCGACTTCATTTTCACTTTTCACTTTCATGCATTGGAGAAGGAAATGGCAACCCACTCCAGTGTTCTTGCCTGGAGAATCCCAGGGATGGAGGAGCCTGGTGGGCTGCCGTCTATGGGGTCGCACAGAGTTGGACATGACTGAAGCGACTTAGCAGCAGCCGCAGACATATGATTAGCAAATATTTTATACCATTCAGCAGATCACCTTTTAATTTTGTTAATGATTTCCTTCGCTGTGCAGAAGTTTTTAGTTGGAGGTAGCCCCACCTGTTCATTTTTTTGTTGTTGCCTTTGCTTTTGGCATAAAAGTGAAAAAAAAAAAATTTGCCAAGACCAATGTCAAAGAGCTTACTGCCTAAGTTTTTTCTCTAGAATTTTTATGGCTTCAGGTCATTACCTCTAATCTTATATGAAACTTTCAGTGCTGATATTATTCCCACTTGTTAAATGAGAAACTTCAGAATCCTGAGATTAAATAACTTTCTGCCAAATGAAAAACAGAGCTCAAACTATGACTGTTTGGCTCTAAAGTTCACTGTCTTTGCAACAAAGAATTCTGCTGCTCCTGGATGAAGGCCCAAGATCCAGGTTTGGCTCACTGATTTATTGGCTAAGAAAACTATTTTACCAGTTTACCCAGCATCTGTTAGACTCAAACTTGTTGCTATGAAACTAATCACAATGGTTATGAATAAATCAAGAGTATACAATAACTTACACTGGAGGATATAACTATTAAGGCAACTGGCCTGAATCATTTGCTCAAGAAAGCTTTTATCCTAGTAATTCAGCCCAGGAGGTAAAATAATAAATCAGATATTTCTTTGTTGCACCAAGATCTAGATAAAAGGGAAGAGGACATTCTGAAAGAATATAATTGTAGCTAAGAACCCTGAATAATAATCACATAGTATCTGTCCTGAGTAAGTGGGAATGGTTCCCTAAGTCTGAGCATTTTCTTCCTTGGCCCAGACCTTTAGAACAGTGTCTGCGACAATGCTCCATTTTAAATGCCCCCTCTCTGCCCCCCACATCCGGGGCAGTAGTTTACTGTGAAATTAACATTACTGGGTTGATTTTTTGCTTGAAATTGCTTCCCTAAGGATTCCTGAAAGGCAATCTTTGTCTCTTTTGAAAACATAATAACTTCACATTGAGAGTCATTGGGATGGAATTATTGGTTCTGATCACTCTATAAAAATGGAATGCCTACCAAGAACAGAAGAGAAAGATGCTTTAAGGTCCCATATGACCTTACTCGTTAGAGGTCCGTGGGGCTGACTGATTAATTACACTAAGAGAGAGATTGCTTCTTTCTCTTCACCTAACCCCACATTCTTCAACTAGGTGAAGAGAGGCACAAATATGTACAAGCCAAAGAAACATTTGGAAATGAGTTACAAGTTGATAGGTGAAAAAAGAATAATTACTTGCACTGAGAATATTTGCCTTTCTACCATATTAAACACCCATTAATGCAACTCAGAGAATGCAAACCTCTCTAGAAAAACTTCCTGATATTAGAGGGCAAAGGGGGAGCTTACTTTGTAATGCATTTTAATTTCGAACAAAATTTCCATCAACAACCTGAATATCTAAAAGGAATTTGGGGTCATGCATTTGGGGAAGAGGATTATTAATACAAATCTTGCTGTGTTAGCTCTGATGGAGCACAGACCCAGGGCTTTGTAAATGTAGCAGGAAAGGGGTCCATTCCGGGGCCTCTGTTGGGTGGTAGAGAAAGGGGCACAGCTGGCTTTGAGAAAGGCAAAAAAGGTCCACTGTTCCCTAATCCTCTTCCACTTCCTTCAGATGGTTTCAATTTGCAAAGCAGCCCTCCGACTCTTGTGATTTTGCATCAGAGTCCAAGGAGCAAGTTCTCCTTCCTCTACCCTCATCCCCTCTTCTGATTCCAACATAACACATAGACCCTGCATTTTGACAACTCCTCATTTAATATATTAAAAAACTTGTTTTACTTCTGGTTCTATCATTATGAATTGCATCCTTGTAGTCATGGACAAAAGCACCCTTCTTCGCCTCAAGTATCTTGTGATTAAAATTAAAATAACATTTCCCATGCCTAATCCACTGTATTTATTGCAAAGTTTAATGAATTACTGTAGGTGACAGTAATTCACTGTAAAATTTCATTTTACTTACACGGAACTTTATTCATAACACATGGAATGATCATTACTGGCTTTTATATCTATTTGATAGATATCTGTCTATATCTATTTATATATCTCTCCACATCTATTCATCCTTTTGTAAGTTAATTATTTCATGCACCTGCTATCTAACAGCTATGTTTGTGTCAGGAATTTTTATAGGCACTTAAGTCTTTTCTGACGTCTCCTCACGATCAATACATGAGCTCCCCTGGGGTGATCCATGCACTTTGATTACATGCTAATTGCTCACCAAGTTGTATTTCCAGTGGTTTCTCTTCTGATTGTGGCCCAGCTGCTATCTAGGCATATCTTCTTGACTGTCCTTCAAACTTATCCTGCCTAAAGATGAATAAGAAATGGCATGATTTTTAACCCATTTGCAAGTTCTAAAAGGCAAACCAAAACTGACCTGAGGTTTGGTCTAGATTTACTCCTACCTCTTACGCAAATTTCCACAATAAATCCAATGGCTGTCATCTCTATCTCTTAAATATTTCTTGAATCTACCTCCTTCCATTTGTTTTTATTATTACCACACTGATGCCAACCATTATCATTTGTTCCCAGTTATACTTGTGTCCCTGTTCCAGCCTTTCCCACTGTAAACTCTTCACAGGAATCAAAGGGAATTTTCTAGTTTGATGGTGAGGGAGTGGGAAGGAGGACTGGGGTTGCAGCATGCATTTCTGTGAGCAAAGCCAATACCTGGCAGAGAATCTGACACTTGGCAGATTCTTTACTCTGGTTTGTTGCTTTATCTGAAATGTAGCAAGGCATTTTGAAAACCACAGATTTCTACAAAATTAAGCTCAGTATAACACATTTTAGCTTAAAGGTAATGACCTTTACTTCACTGGAGTATTTTCCCTTCCTTCCTGGATTAAAGCTGTGAACCATTGCCTTGTTTATATAGTCTCACCAAAGGAACATCTAAATGTCAGGGAGAAATGAAATCTCAGCATATGGATGGAAATGTCAGCTCACAGATTCACTGAAATTGTTATTTCATTGGAAATTGGATGAATCTTATAAAGTATAAAGAAGTGCTAAAAAGTGTTTGGGAAATGATCATCTGACCAAGAGAAATCGAATTGAAAGTTCATCCTTGTAAGTTTTTATTGATGTAGGAAAACTCCAGCAAAATTATGGCCATGGTACTGTGACTGTACATTGAATTTTGAAACCTGCAAAGATATAGACACTGAAATATCTTAGACAGCCCTCCAGAGACATAGTCCCCTGTATTCTAAATCTATTTCCTTATATTCTAAGTGTATTCCTTATTTAGATTATTTATTTACTTTGCTTGTTGCAGGTTCATGGAAATTCTTGAATTGTCAGATGATACAAATTTTAAAACACACACAGATTGAATCCAAATCTCTACTGGAATTTATATATCCAGCTTCGTGACATTTGTTTTCCTGCATCTAAAATGAAAACATTATCATATTTAAATAATTAGCACAACCAAGAATAAATGTTTTCTATGGGTTGACCTAGAGAAACATCATGTCTGTCTTTAAGAACACTGACCTTAGAGGTCTTGGCGCAGAAGGAATGCTCACTCAATATTTGAAGCATGAACCTACTTTTCTTTCAGCTCCTTAGGATTTCTGAGGAAGGATAAGAAATGTCTGTGCATACTATTTAATCCATGCTCCTTCATGTACACATCTGGAATTTTTTTTTTATTGTTTGGCTAGTCACTGGAAAACTGGTTGACTACTGCAGTGTAAACAGATACAATTCAGAAGAAATTGAGGAGTTAGGGGAATGACAGAGTAGGACGGGTGTTTCTGGCTAACTTTGGGTATCTGGAAGTGAAGAAGTTCACAACCTGAATAGTTATTTCAATGTATAGGCCACATCTCATGAATTCTCAGACAATGCTACTAAACTCCTATAACTCATGTAGCCTCAGCTTTGAGTTCATCAAAAATGCATTCTGAGATTGAGCCTGTTAGCTGTTGAATTACAACATTTATTGCAATAAAAACCAGGTTTAATCTTTTACGTGAGCATTATTATTATATCTGATAAAGAATCAGATGGGCTCTAGTGATAAACTGGGAAAATCTGGGAGTATTCAGAGTTTTAGTGGCACACTAAATCTTCAAACACCTCTGAAACATCCACACATCCACACACTTGAGTCTTCATTGTTCAAAGAAGCAAGTCCTCTGAACTCATTAGGGAAACACTTTCCTCCTCACTCCTTCCTTCCTTCATTTATAGAAAAATTTCCTTTCAGGTAACCCAGGCCAGTAAATCATCTTTCCATATGCTATCATAAAAGGAGGTAATAAAAAGAGAAAATGGCAAATTACAGGCTGACTGTTAAAGCTTCTGCACAGAAGCAACCTCTATTCATGCTTTGACTAAAGACATCAACTATGTGTGTAAAAAATACAACCCACAAGCCCCTTGCACCTGGCAGGCAGCTTCTGATCTGAAAAATGCTTTTACACTTCTCCATTCTTAATTAGAAGGCAACAGAAGTTTACTTTCATCTGACAAGAATATTAGTGTGTTCTCTCTCTTCATTTACAGATGAGTTGTCTCTAAAACGTGATGCTATGATACACTCACTATCTCACAGTCCGTCACACTTTTACCCCAAATTGGTGAAATCATGCTGATAGTATGTAGGAAATTATAGCAGGGATATTAGGCACCTTGTTGAAACGTCTTTGCATTGGAAGCAGACAGGGGAGAAAAGGAGGAAGGACCAACAGCTACCACCCTTCACGATAACCAAGACCGAGAAGCAACCTGGGCTTCCCCGGTGGTTCAGATGGTAAAGAAGTTACCCACAGTGGGAGAGGCCTGAGTGTGATCCCTGGGTAGGGAAGAGAAGGGAATGGCAACCCACTCCAGTATTCTTGCTTGGAGAATTCCAAGCACAGAGGAGCCTGGTGGGCTGCAGTCATGGGGTCGCAAAGAGTCAGACACAACTGAGCGGCTAACACATGCACACACAGAAGCAACATAAGTGTCTATCAGCAGACAAGTGGGAAAAGAAAATGTGGTGCAAGGAACTGTTTTCAACATCCTGTGATAAACTACACCAGAAAAGAATAAGAAAAATTATATGTATATGTGTGTAACTGAATTACATTGCCATACAGAAGAAATTAACACCTTGAATGTCAACTATACTTCAATGAAATAAACTGTAAAAAGGGATGTAATAATCCACACAAAATGGATTATTACTCAGTCATAATAATAATGAAATGATGCCTTTTTCAACATAGATGGACCTAGAGGTTATCACACTAAGTGAGATAAATCAAAGACAAATATCATATGATATCACTTATATGTGGGATCTTAAAAAAATATACAAATGAATTTATTTACCAAACAAAAACAGACTCACAAACATAGAAAGCAAACTTATGATCACCAAGGAGAAATGAGGGGAGGAATAAATGAGGAGTTTGAGATGAACTGATACACACATTCCTCTCTATAAATTAGATAACCAACAAAGACCTACTATATAGCACAGTGAACTATGTTTAGTATCTTGTAATAACTTATAATGGAAAAGAATCTGAAAAAGAATATATATATATATACATATAAAACTGAATCACTTAGCTGTACACCTGAAACTAATACCACATTATAAATCAACTATATAATCCAATAAAAGAAATTTTAAGAAGCATCTACCACCTCGGCACACACTGTGAGGGTCCTGGAAATTTGATGTGCTGCCTGACAATGGCAAGTGTCTGGAAAACCTCCTAGTTTTGAGTGGAATTTAAGAAAGAAAAGTCTCTCTGGATGGTCTAGGGCTTCAGTTCTAGTGACAACACTGGTTGGCCATTTAGAGCTTGAGTCGGACACGACTGAGCGACTGAACTGAACTGAACTGAGGGGCAGTGACGAATGGAATTCCGAGCATGGTTCAGGATGCGCTGTAAAGCCTGTACTATGGGGTGAATCACGGGAGACACATCCAGGGTTTGGGAGCAATGCTCTATCATCACTGGGTAACTATTTTGTGTGACACACTTTTTGTCTTCTGGACTCTGCTGGATTCTAAATTTTGAACATGATCCTCCATAAAGCAGGTTTTGTGTTACTCTACCTGACAATGAATTCTGGCCATCTGAGAAGCTGGCTGAATACCAGTGAGCATAGAGTGAGCAGCAGGAGGAATCAACTGCAGGGACAAGGAATGTAGTCTCTACACAAATTCTCTCTTGATTTTTAAATTGTAATATTTATTTTAATTAATCTATCTACACTTTCCCTTATATTTCTGCTACTATTATATATCAATAGTGTTTGTGATGATAAAGTTAGCATTATTCTGGAGTTATACAATATTTAAATGGAATACCAACAAAGCATGAGAGGGATAATCAAGCCATAAAGTTCAGACATTTTGCCAGATTTAAAAATTGATGAGATAGTAGGCTGTCTCTACTTTTAGAATTAAACATTTTTAATTATCCATTTTTATTAGACATTTTAATGAACATTTCTAGATTTTCCTTGAGGAAGAGTTGCCAAATCATTCTCCAATAACACTCTATGACTCTGGGCATTTTTCCTCATTTTTACCTTAACTTGCTGTTAGCACAACTTAAGTGTGTGTGTGTTCGTTTTTTTTTTTAAATATATCATTATATCAACCTCTCCTTGTATTTGAGTTATGCCTTCCTATTAATAAGAATTTATAGTTTAATGAAAAATGAGCACTGCTCTTAGATGAATCTATCTACAAAGATAATATAATTGACATTTAGTAATAAGTCAACATCTACCTATTCAAGATTACATTAGATGGATAGTCTCCTAAATTAGTGTGCTAAGTCACCTTGTCATACCTTTTTGCAAAATTGTTTGATTTCATCCACTCAGCATTATTAGCATTTAATTAACAAGAGAGGAAATAATAAAGTCTTTGAAGGGAAAGATTTTCCTCTTTTGCAGTTGGTAGGATAGGATATTGTGGTTTATAAAGTTTATCTCGCCAACTACATTTAAAATGAATGTATTCCTCTTCAATTATGGTATTACATATGACAGAAAGCTCTTGTAAGTGACCTTTACTTAACCACCTCCCAGAATGACAGGCAAATCCTTCAAAGAAGGTCAGAGTACACTTCATGCCAATACATTGCCTTTCACACCAAGAGATAGTTTTAGAGTCTTGACTTTCTCTTCCAAGGTTGTTTGTGGAGGGTTATTTTTTATTTTAATGACTTGATTTGAATAAGTATTCAAAGTGATAAAAGTTGAGTGTGGAAGGAAATTTGTTTTCTGAGATTAAGTTCAATGCTTTGGAAAAAAACCTGCCAGAGGCAGTTCATTAAAGAAAATCTTATTAAGTGAGAATGAATGAGGAAAAATTTAAACTCTAGAATACTTCTACTCCCAGATAGCTTTTCTCCTATCTTTAAATTCCAAATATCTTTTAAAGAAATTGAAACTGGAGATCTTAATGATTGAATAAGATCTTAATAATGAATGTTGGATATAATTTATACAAAAAACCCTGACATCCAAAGGAAACAAACATGTACACATGCACACACCCACACACATCCATCAAGAGGGTTCTAGTCCTGATATCAACTGTTGTGAAGATATGTACACTACTGTACATTAATTTAAAGCACATTTTCCAAGTCATGAGCTTGTCATGTTTAAGTGATTTCTCACTTTATTCCAATTTTAAAATTAAACCACCAAATGGCCACCTGATCCAGTAAACTTAGCTGGGAAATCCCCTGGACAGAGGAGCCTGGAGGGCTATAGTCCATAGGGTCACAGGAGTTAGACATGACTTAGCAACTAAACCACTGCCAACCAGACCAAGTGATGTCCCAGTTTGATTGTAAAGAAGTTTCTACAGAATGGAGAAAAATCAGTGAGTGAGTGCAGAATTCCAGTGCAGCGTATGACTTTCTCAGCAATTCCGCTTATGTTCATTATTTCATGGATGTACAAGACTGCATGAGTGCATCCTCTGAAAATTATCTGCTCATTTTATTCTATCTTTTCTAACACAAATACAAGATAACTCAAAATAACATTTGGAGCATTATTTTTTCACTTTATAAAAATTCACAGTAATCCTCCCAAAGGCTTTCTACCTTCTCCATCCTTCATGCTCCATGTCGCCTTCTGTTGTTTTTCACAGAGATGAAAAATAGGTACTGAAGTCAAAGTACACATTAATCTGCATGGTGATTAACAACAGATGAGAATTCACACTGTCAAAAAGTCCTAGAGCCCATTAAAAAATTAATCCCAGAGAGACAGCTCTATATGTAGAGCAAAGCCCGTCTGTCTGGAGTATGTCTAGTTTTCCACAGAGTCCAGCTCCCTAGAAGCTTTCTTCCTTCCAGTACACTCGCAAGGAAAACTGAACCTACACCCTTCTCAAGTGCTAGGCAGAAAACTGCTCTTAGCATCTCAGCATTTCTCAAGACGGTCTCGACAGATTTCGCTCATTGTTTAAACACTTACATGGTAAAACTACTTACTTAAAATGTGTTATGAGTGGCACTAGAGAAGGTAATGTCAGCCCACTCCAGGATTCTTGCCTGGAGAATCCCATGGACAAAGGAGCCTGGTGGGTTAGTCTATGGGGTCGCAAAGAGTCAGACTGAGAGACTAAACAACAGCAACAAAAATAAGTAGCCACACATAAAGGGATTAAGAACCTTTGGGGGATCATTTCTGTGAAGCATGTAGTCTCAGCACTCTTCTGATTCTTTTTCGCTCTCTCTATATTTTTTACTTTCACCTTTTCATCAATATTATTATTATTAAATATTTATTTGTTTATTTGGCTGTGCTGGGTCTTAGTTGCAGCTTGCAAACTCTTAGTTGTGGGATATACTTCCCTGACCAGGGATGGAACCCAGGACTCCTGCATTGAGAGCATGAAAGCCTTAGCCACAAAGCCACCAGGGAAGTCCCTTCATCAATATTATTATTATTATTGTAAACAAATGTATGATTCTTGAGTCCTAAACATAACAGCACTTATAACCTCCTTTATATTTAGAATGTAAAATATAAACTAAATAAGTAGTTTTATCAGTTCAGTTCAGTTGCTCAGTCATGTCCGACTCTTTGTGACCCCATGACTGCAACACTCCAGGCTTCCTTGTCCATCACCATGTCCTGGAGTTTTCTCAAACTCATGTCCATTGAGTTGGTGTTGCCATCCAACCATCTCATCCTCTCTCATCCCCTTCTCCTCCTGCCTTCAATCTTTCCCAGCATCAAGGTCTTTTCTAGTGAGTCAGTTCTTTGCATCAGGTGGCCAAAGTATTGGAGTTTCAGCTTCAGCATCAGTCCTTCCAATGAATATTCAGAACTGACATCCTTTAGGATGGACTGGTTGGATCTGCTTGCAGTCCAAGGGACTCTCAAGAGTTTTCTCCAACACCACAGTTCAAAAGCATCAATTCTTCAGTGTTCAGCTTTCTTTATAGTTCAACTCTCACATCCATACATGTCCAAAACATAGCTTTGACTAGACGGACATTTGTTGGCAAAGTAATGTCTCTGCTTTTTATACTTTATAAATATATTTGTTGATTAATCTTATATTTACTTTAAATATTTACAATAGATGGTTACCAGATATTTAATCACTTCAAGATCTGAAGAATCTTCACACAATATTTCAGGAATATTCTTGGTCTGCTGCTGGGGTCTTAGGTCCCATCTTAGCATTTGGCCATCTCCCTCCTCACCAGACAGTAAAGAATCTGCCTGCAAGGAGGAGACCCATGGATCCTGGTCTGAAAGATCCCCTGGAGGAGAAAATGGAAACCCACTCCAGTATGCTTGCCTGGACAGTCCCATGGACAGAGGAGCCTGGCAGGCTACGGTCCATGGGGTTACAAAGAGGCAGACATGACTGAAGCAACTTAGCACACGCTGCTCACCCGACATGATACTGGGATCGTTTATCTCTTTTGAGGATGCTGGAGTGAGGAAGGAGGTAATAAATTAATGATCCCAAACTAGCTGCCGTTTTAACAAGGGAAAGAATCTTCCTTTTAACTAAAGGAATGCTTCCTTTGTGAGCACTAGATGGGTCCCAGATCGTTGTAGCGTGAAGAGAGCTGCTTAAATAACTCCTCTTCAAGCTACTGGCTCGTTGGTTATTACTAGATCCCCATCTGACCTGCAGAGTGCACCTCAAAAGAGAGTTCAAGGGCCAGTCTTTGCAGGAGAGTTAGACACAGGTTTATCATTGCTGAGTCTAATACTTCCAACAGTTTATTTCTTCAGATCAGACCAACGATTGCTATAGAACTAGGAGGCTGTCACTCAAAAGGACCTTCAACCACTAACTCATTGAACAGTGTAGGCATATAATGAAACTGCGTCTTCAGAAGCTAGAAAGGCAGTATGAACAGGCAAGGATGGTCAAGTTACCCATAATCACCCAGCAGCAGAAGCAGCACAAAATACCTCTGATTTTTATATTTTAACCAAGGCATTTTCACAGCACCTCTCTGGGCTGAGAACAAATGATATTTCCACAGTGACAAAGGTTTTGGAAACATCAAGAAGAGCACATGCAAAGCTCTTCCATGGGAAAGCGTGTGTGTTTGAAACAAATGGTATCCTACCAGTAATTGCACATAACAGATGTTCAAAACTCTTTGCGTATGAGATTAAATGAGGAAAACTGGAGGCATGACAGGACCAAGCATTTTCCCAAATGTTTAAAGAACATTGGAACAGTAGAATTATTAACATAAAATCGTTTTATAGTGTTGTTTAAAGATGTCAGTATATTTAGAAATTTTGAAACGAATGAAAAGAAATAAAATCTTGTCAAAACAGTGAGGACATCTACAAATGTGGTTACATAATGTGGACAAACACAGAGAGAAACATGGATGGAAACAAGGAGTTGAAAAGAAACCAATAGTACATGTTTTCTCTTACTGTCAGAACACAAAGGAAAAGAAGTAGATGTGATGTCAGAATGGGCTGTTTTCATGTCAATTCAAAGCAAAGAGATAAAGACTTCCTTTGATAATAAATATAAAAGGACTTCTATGTTGGTCCAGCAGTTGAGAAGCCACCTGCCAATGCAGGGAACATGGGTTTGATCCCTGATCAGGGAAGACCCCACCTGCCAAGAAGTAGATAAGCCCACATACCACACCTACTGAAGCCCTAGCACCCTAAAGCTCAAGCTTCCCAACAAGAGAAGCCGTCGCAATGAGAAGCCCGCACGTTGCAGCTAGACAGAGGCCCCTGCTCCCTGCAACTAGAGAAAGCCCTCATGCACCAGCGAAGACCCAGTGCATCCATAGATAGATAGATATTTACAACCTAGATGTCCATCAGCAGATGAACGGATAAGAAAGCTGTGGTACATATACACAATGGAGTATTACTCAGCCATTAAAAAGAATACATTTGAATCAGTTCTAATGAGATGGATGAAACTGGAGCCGATTATATAGAGTGAAGTAGGCCAGAAAGAAAAACACCAATACAGTATACTGACACATATATATGGAATTTAGAAAGATGGTAATGATGACCCCATAGGCAAGACAGCAAAGGAGACACAGATGTATAGAACTGACTTTTGGCCTCTGAGGGAGAGGGAAAGGGTGGGATGTTTTGGGAGAATGGCATTGAAACATGTATACTATCATGTAAGAAATGAAGTGCCAGCCTATGTTCGATACAGGATACAGGATGCTTGGGGCTGGTGCACAGGGATGATCCAGAGAGATGATATGGGGTGGGAGGTGGGAGGGGGATTCAGGATTGGGAGCTCGTATACACCCATGGCGGATTCATGTCAATGTAAGGCAAAACCAATGCAGTATTGCAAAGTAAAATAAAGTAAAATAAAAATTAAAAAAATTATGTGATCAAAAAATAATAATAATAAAATAAAATAATAATTAAAACAAAAGTCTACAATGAGCCTGCATACTGATCAGATTTTTACATCAGGCTGCCTGTCTCTCGAGGCTACTATAATACAATACAATACCATAAACTGGATGGCTTATAAACAACAAAAATTTATTTCTCACAGCTCTAGAGACTAGAGAGTTGAGAACCAAGACCCCTGCAGCTCTGGTGTCCAGTATGAACCCGCTTTCTGGTTCAGAGTCTGCTGTCTTGCTGTGTCCTTACACGTGGGAAGGCTGAGGGAACATTCTGGGGTCTCTTTTATAAGGACACTAATCCCATTCTTGAGGGGTCTCCCTTCAGGACCCCTCAAAGGTCCCACCTTCTAATGCCATCATACCAGGAGCTCACAAATAATCAGTGTATACTACTTTCGTAAAGAACTAAGAGTTCTGAAGTTTAAGTCCTGGCTTTACTACAAGAGTTTTGGGACTATAAACCAATTGATTAAGGTTTAGAAACCAGAAACCTATTAAAATTTAAAGTGAAACTTGGGTTAAGTTATACAGTGTTTTCTATTAAAATATCTATATTCCTTTATATCTTGATCTATATGGTTAGCCAATAACTTACCTAGACTAATTACAAATATGTTAGTAATTTTATGGGCTTTCCAGGTGGCACAGTGGTAAAGAATCTACCTGCCAATACAGGAGATGCAAGAGACACAGGTTTGACCCCTGGATTGGGAAGATCCCCTGGAGGATGAAATGGCAACCTATTCTGGTATTCTTTCTTGGAGAATCCCATGCACAGAGGAGCCTGGTGAGCTACAGTCCACGGGGCTACAAAGAGTCAGACACAACTGAGTGACTAAACATGATGTTGACATATCTCATTTTTTATAATCAATACAGAATTAGTAGAAGGCCAGGTTGAAATTGTACATAATTAAAGAAAATGGTCTCACTTCTCCTTTTCACTCTGATTAGTCAGGAGGCAAAGCTCTGGTTTGATGTTTAATGATATTTAAATTCTTAAATGAAGTTTGTACATGGTTAAAAAATGTTTATATGGATTTTCTTCCTCTTGTTGATTTCTACTGCATTTTATAACTACATGAACCAATTTGTGTGTGTGTGTGTGCAAAAATACAACAACCCCAAATCTATAGGGCATTGTTAAACTTAACCATCATACTATGCCAAGAGCTCTTCAAACTGATTTTTTAACTTAAATTTTATTTTGAAACTACTGTGTGTAATTCAAATTTTTGTGGGATGACAGATAATGACAGTTCCTGTGTGTGAGGACTGCACTCTATTTGGGGTGACAGAATACAAAAATATGATATGGACTTTTCCACACTTCAGTGATTGATGTGTGTTCAAAGGCTTGGAGAAGTTCTTATCCAATAAGGGTGCTTAAATCAGGCCTAGTGGAATTAGACAAGGGTTGGGATGGAAAGGAAGAGAAATTCTTATTTGGAGAGAGTAGAAGAATGGGGATCAGTTTAAGTCTCTGCTGTGAACATGAGGAAAGCATTTTGGAGAATGAGAAAGGATAAAATTTTGGGTGACCTTGAGATCTCAGGGAAGGTTTATACAAGATTTCCAAGTAAGGACTTCCCCAGCGGTCCAGTGGTTAGGACTCCACACTTCCACTACATGTTCCATTTCTGGTAGGGGATATAAGACCCCACATGTCACATTGTGCAGCAAAAAAAAAAAAAAAAAAAAAAGGTTTGCAAGTGAGTTGGGTTTTTGGAGAAGCATCCTCTAGGATAGCTCCAGAAGAGCAAGGAGGCTCCTGGAAGCAGTGGAAATAGTAGCTGCTGCCATCCCAGGAGTGTATGTTTATTCTTAGGGTGATAGATATAACTGTCTTTTCTCTGGGAAGAGTTCATTGTTTAAAAAAGTCCTGCGAATTGTCAGAATACAATACACTACACAGAAGTCCTGTCATAACCACTGGGAATTAGTACATACACAGTCAGAACAGTGAATAAGCAGTGTTTAGACTCATTCAAAATAAACAATCAGAAGTATTTTCCTTTATATAGAAGCATTCTTCAGTAATTGTAGTGATTATGTGCAAAATGGGACTCATTGACTTCTCAACGTTTTACTTTTTTTTTTCCTTTGTAAAGCTACTAAACAAGAAGGGAAAGAATTGGGTTTGGAATAAGATGACCAAACTTGAATTATTCTGCAATTAACTAACCAGTGAATCAAATCAAGTCACTTACCCTCTTCACATAGAATGACAACCTTCCTCACAGGATGCTCATAATCATAAACTATTAGTAGTAGTAATAAAACTGATTATCATTTATTGAATATTTAATGTATACCAGCTCATGTGAGGGCTTTTTGTGAAAATTAAATGAAATAATCTTTGTAAAATACTTAAGCTTTCTCAATAGGTTACTTTTCAGGCTTTAAATAAAACAACCACGTTGAGAAAAATACTTGTGATTTTTAATATCATCTATCAGCTTAATAAAGGCATTACAACTGCTCTATTCTTTTGCAGGCCATGATTTCTTGAATTTACAATCCAATTCTACTCGAGGTTATTTTAAATTTGGCAATAGAGTTCAATTTATATGAAAATCATGAGATAGCAAGTCCAGGACTTGGTTTTCTCTGGTGCTTTATGAAGACCTAAAGATTTATTTATTTATTTTTTGTTACTTAATATGCATCTCTTTGATGACATTGTTAAAAACAAAAATGATTGAAAGAGCCATAAATCTGTCAGCAAAATAGGTTAAAACTTTGGCAAAAGAAAACTATGAACAAAATAGAGTGGAAATAAAGGGTACACAAATATATGCGTGACCAATTCAATTAAGAAAGCAAGAGTGGCAATAGTAATATTAGATTCATATTACATGCAGGAGAGTCCCTAAGGGCCAAAGCAGGAAACATAAAAATACAAGAGGTTCTTATGAAAGAAAAGGTCTCAGGTAGACACAAATGTTTACAATGTTTATGTATTAAACAGAAAAATTTTCTATAAAGTTAAGCAAATTTTTATATTATGAATTAAATGCGAAGTTTATATTTTGTTGTTACTGTTTAGTCATTCAGTCATGTTCAACTCTTTGTGACCCCAGGGACTGTAGCTTACCAGGTTCCTCTGTCCATGGGGTTTCCCAGGCAAGAATACTGGAGAGCGTTGCCATTCCCTTTGGCAGGGGATCTTCCTGGCCTAGGGCTAAAACCTGCATCTCCTGCATTGGCATGTGGATTCTTTACCACTGAGCCATCTGGGAAGCCCTTGTATTATATAGTCAACAATGTATAGTCTTTGGCTAATATTCTGATAGTATTGGGCTTCCCAATTGGCACTAGTGGTAAAGAATCCGCCTGCCAATGCAGGAGATGCAAGAGATGTGAGTTCAATTCCTGGGTTGGGAATATCCTCTGGAATAGGAAGTGGCAACCCACTCCAGTATTCTTGTTTGGAAAATTCCATGGACAGAGGAGCCTAGCAGCCTACAGTACACGGTGCCACAAAGATTCAGATGCGACTGAGCACACACTGATAGTATTATTCAATTGATGATATTGATGTCATCTTATTTATACACAAAAAAGCAATTGGTTTTCCAGAGACATGTGCAAAAGTTATTCATGGAACTGTCCACAAAGAAAACCTTAATAATGCCCAAGAGGAAAGACTGAAAAAGTCACAGTTTTTCCTTAATACAATAAAACTAAAGAATCAAGAGAGTATATACATGGAAAATCTGAAACACTTCCCCAAAATAAGTCCAGGTTCAATAATGGATATGAATCATTTAAAGTAACAAATGGAAAAGCACCCCATACTGAAAGATTTGGGACACAGGTAAATGTACTCAGAAAAAAAAAAAATGTCTTAACAATTTTTATTAAAATATTACTGAAGGCTTCTGACTACAGGAATGGTGGAGTAAGGAACTTAAGAATCCACTTTTTCAGAAAAGCAATAAGAATATTGTCAAAAACTGTCAAAATCAACTTTTTGCAGAATTCTGGAAGTAAAAGAAAGTCTGTTACAACCTGAAGGAAAATGGCTAGATTTTGGTAAGAATGATGAGTTGTGTGGCATTACATCTTGACCTAATACCATACTCAGCATAGATTTGAAAACCAACATCGTAAAAGCCACTGTAGGTACCTGAATTTGTTTGGCGTGCCCCAGACAGTCCATACCCAGGTAATCGATAATCATCACTATTTGACCTGCTGGGCAGCTTGTTGAAAAGCTTCATTTTCAGGATTTATCTTTAATTGGCCTGATTCAGCTGCTCTGTCTGAATAGCCTTATTTGTAGTTCATTGATTGGAGGGAAAAAAAAAAAAAACAGTGCCAATTGTCCATTGCAGCTGCCTGAGACAGAATTTCCAGTTGGAACTGACAAAGGCTGACCAAAATCTTAAAAGGAAAAAGAGGAATAAGATGTCTATAGGGGACTTTGAAAAGCTCTCATAAATTCCTGGAAATGTAGTAGGTCACTGTACTAGTCAGGGCCCTCAGAGAAACAGAACCAATAAGAGGTATATATAGAGAGAGACAGATTTATTGTAAAGCGTTGGCTCAGGGGATGATGGGGGCTTAGAAGTCCCATTACCTGCTGACTGTAAGTTGGAGACCCAGGAAAGCAGGTGGTGTGGTTGGAAAGCCTGAGACCCAGAGTGTAAATGTTGTAGTTTTCAGTTCAAGTCAGAAGGTCTGAGAAGCCAGAATTGCCCAGGGAAGATCAATATTCCAGCAGAGGAACATTTAAGTCATGTGAGTAAATGTTAGATGGGAAAGGTTTTCTTAAGGAAGATCGGAAACCTAGACTCACAAAGGAAGCTATAAATATACCTGATTGCATAAACAGCAGAACATATGTACTGACATCAGCAGAACATCGATGAGCAAATCAGATGGATCTTCCGTCTTCCATCAAGCACGCTCTCAGCCTGCGAGAACAGCACCCAAATATATTGCATTCTTATGTTTGGTTCTCTGGTGGCTCAGATAGTACAGAATCTGCCTGCAATGTGGGCAACCTGGGTTCGATCCCTTCGTTGGGAAGATCCTCTGGAGAAAGGAACAGGTCCCCACTCCAGTATTCTTGCCTGGAAAATCCCCATGGACAGAGGAGCCTGGTGGGCTACAGTCCATGGGGNCTTTGGAAGGAATGATGCTAAAGCTGAAACTCCGGTACTTTGGCCACCTCATGCGAAGAGTTGACTCATTGGAAAAGACTTTGATGCTGGGAGGGCTTGGGGGCAGGAGAAGAAGGGGACGACAAAGGATGAGATGGCTGGATGGTATCACTGACTCGATGGACGTGGGTCTGGGTGAACTCCGGGAGTTGATGATGGACATGGAGGCCTGGCATGCTGCGATTCATGGGGTCACAAACAGTTGGACACAACTGAGCGACTGAACTGAACTGAATTGAAGGAGTATTTTGGGACTCCCTCACAAAGAAATGAGGCAGTTTAAGCTGAAGTCTTCTTTAACTTTTATATTTTCCGAATAGCTAGTACAAGGTCTAGCAAAGTAGAAACTTAAACAATGAATGCTAGCCTCCCAAAATATTAGAATGGGGGGCAATTATTGCATGGTAAGATGGCTCTTTCTTTGAGACTTCCCTGGCAGTCCAGTGGTTAAGACTCCATGCTTCCATTGCAGGGGGCACAGGTTGGACGGAGAACTAAGATCCCACATGCCAGAGGTATATATGTCATATATGTATGAATAATACATACATACATACATATATATATGTATATCATATGTACCAAAAGAATGCTTCCTCATCTGGATTAAAGTACATTATTCTTTATAGTCACCATTAAATTCATTATTTTTGAATGGTAAGTCTCTGGATGGTTTTTTCCATGAATGCTTTCTTGAGTTTTCCACTTTTCTGTTAAGTCAGGCTTAGCTTCTATAATCAGCACAAATACAAGTGCTGTAAAAACTGGCTATTTACTAGTTTAAAAAACACGAAAGGAAATTAAATGCATTTTAGATTTCCCTCTGCCCCCAACCTGACTACTGTGGTGTTGTCATCCAGGTGAACGCCTAAAAGAATTTGTAGCATCTGGGTGTAACTAATGCCCAGCCCATATCCCAGATCCGCCCGGTCAGAGCTAGTAAATTTAGCTACTAGGTGCTTTGGCGTTGCTTTTTCTACACAGGAAACTCAATCTCTATCCAAATTCAACTACTTGATCAAACTAGTTTAAATAGTAGTAGTTTACTTTTGAAAAGCTGGATTTTTCTTCTTCTCTCTCTCTCTCTTTTTTTTTTTCTTTTCTGCAGCTGTCTTGGCAATATCCAATTCCAGGATGGGCAGGAAGTATCCCAGTCAGAAACGAGGTGAACTAATTTTTCTGATGGGGTTCCCAATCTTCCCACAAGGACTGCCTCCCCGGAGCGATCTGCCTCCTTCAACAAATAGTCTGTAGAGAGCAGAAGGTGGTGCGTAATGGGATTCAATCAAAGACCTTCTCTAGCCCATTCTCGACTATATTTGAAAAAAAATGACAGTCATTGGCATAGGTCCTGTCCTCTTTAACATTCTCAGTAAATTAGCAATTCCCAGAAAACTACTTTTGTAGGAATGGGAAGAAATAGACCCAGAAATAGACCAAAAAGTAGGGAGATATGTGCTGTACCTACTTCAGCAGATAATTTTGTAAGATATGTCTAGACAAGTCCAGAACGATCCTGCCTGCCCACCGTAAAAAAATAAATTTTTTTTTTTAAAAAAGGAAAAGTGCTGTATTCTGAAGACAAATTTTGGTTCACTACTCTAAATAAAGTTAATCTTTCTCCTCTGTTTTTTTCCCTTTACCTTTCTCTTTTTGTTGGGTGGTGGCAGTTGGGAATGTAGCTTATCTGTAATAATCATATGGTTACTCAGCTTGTCTCTTCTGTACAAAGAAAATGTGAGTATTTCTCTGTTTCTAAACAAAGAGGAGTAATATGTGACTGGTTTGAAGTGGGCTCACCATGAGATGGTCCTGATATTTCTATCTCTAGACTTATTTGTTAGAAGTCATGAAGCAACTCAACAGACTGATTGGACTGTTATTGAGTTTATCCAGGATACAGTGATACTCTTCTTGTATGAAGATTAAAATGGTGAAAATAACATGTGCAAAGACCTGAATTAGAAAAACTGCAAATAATTCAGTGCAAGTAAAGAGAATCACAGATGTGATTAAAGTGTCAGGAAGCCAGACTGGAGATTTGATAAAATACTGAAGCTCTAAAGATGATGTGGTTTGGACTTTACCTTGAAGCAACATCAGCAAAATGATATTTGAGTTTTAGAAGGATTTCCATGGACAATGAAACTGAATGTTGGGGGAGGCTGAAGGTCAAAAGATCAAGTAAGAAAATGAAGCAATTATCCCGGTGACCTGAATCTCAGCTTGTTAATTGAAATTCATACTCATTTCTCCTTCACACTAAGATGATTTAATTTTAATTTTGAGGCAATGAAAGTAAAAATGTTAGTCGCTCAGTTGTGTTCGATTCTTTGCAAACCCCTGGGCTGTAGCTCACCAGGCTCCTCTGTCCATGGGATTCTCTAGACAAAAATACTGGAGTGGGTAGCGATTCCTTTCTCCAGGATGTCTTCCCAAACCAGGAATCGAACTTGGGTCTTCCGCATTGCGGGCAGATTCTTTACTGTTTGAGTGATGAAGCAGAAGAAAATTCCTTGGGAAAGGAGAAATAACTGTGAAAAATATTGAGTTTCAATAGCATTCAGACCATAGCTATAAAAGCTTTCATGGAGAATGGAATCACAGAGGTCTTAGAGGAGGAAGTGAAGAAAAATGCATAATTTTATCTCTGAATGATCCCACATACACACCATGCAATGCCATTTCCATGCATGTGAGCAGCTCTCCACCAACTGTTGGAGGTATATTGGGCTCCAGGTCCACCTCTGCATGTTGGGTATCTCACCTGAACCTTTGTGGTGTGAACATTCCTATGATGTAAGACCAAAATGGGCAAGGATGCAGTAGCATTTCTCAAGCACCTGAAGCATTCCAGTACTAAGCCGTCTAACAACATCTTACCTCAGTGATTCATCTCCAAAGTGTATATACCATAATGAAGAAACTGGGGCTCAGAGATGATGCCATTTGCCTAAGAAAACAAAGCCAACCTACATAAATCTTGCATTCCTCTTGTAGACTTAACTGGTCCCAACACACAACTCCACACAGATGTCTCAGGGCCCACACCTGAGCTCACACTGCCGCTGGAGTTACCTATCAACCATCCAGTCAGAAGAAGCAACAAGCAATTCACTTTCTTTCTAGATTAGCATAGGAATTTTAAGTACAAGTTCTGGAGTTAGGCAAACTTGGGTTCAAACCTAGGGTTTGAGACTTGCTATCCGACTGATAATAGGCAAAATATTTAATCTCTTTAAGCCTTGGTTTCCTCATCTACAAACTGGAATGATCATAGAGAATAGGAATATTCCTTGCAGGAATATTCTGAAGAGTTAATGTGTGGTGGACTTAAAACAGTAATGGAATATCTGGGACAAGGTAACTGCTCATAGACGTGACCTCATATCTGTTACCTTCTCAATGACTTTCCACTCTACTGTTTCTATCATAAAAGAATCAACTCATGTGTGATGTGAATTTAAATCAAGAATTAATGGGATTTTCCACAGTTAGCTGAAAATTTTATTTCTGCGAGAAAAATCATTTGGAAGCAACAAACTTTTACTTCCAATGTCTTTTCTCTCCTTTCCAATTGCTATTATTTCTGTAGTGAGGAACTGATGGGCTTTTTGCTGCTCAATTTATTCGAACTCCACAATCCTTTATCATCTTGCCTTGCTCAATAAACCTGAGGGATTTTGTTCACATCTCTACTACAGCGTGTATGTTGCTGTGATGACAGAAAGTAAGACTGAGTTACAATGCAACAGGGCCATAACTGTTGAGATATCCTTTAATCATCCCAAGCTTCAATTTCCTCTTAGGTTAAACGAAATCTGTCCTACATATCTCACCACTATTATGAGGACCAAAAGATACAGCAGTGGCAGTGCACATTATAAAACTCAAAGTCCAGTAAAAATAAAAGCTCTTTTCATGATTTTATTGCTGTTATATGATAAGGGAGAAGCCATAGGTTAAAATGATCACCCACCTGTTCTAAATGCTAGCCCCTATGGTAGGGAATTACTGAAAGGGCATGTTTAGTCTGGAAATGACATTCCTTTAAAAAGAGCAAAGGAATGGCTTATTTAAAAATCTGTGTCTGCTTTGTTAAACTTCATTAGAAAGGGAAAGAAGCAGAGGGTTGACCATGACAGATCTTGGGGAAATAAATGAGAAAAGACTCACATACGCCTGATTTGGTTAGGCTTATACATATTTAACGAAGATCATGGCATCCGGTCCCATCACTTCATGGGAAATAGATGGGGAAACAGTGGAAAGAGTGTCAGATTTTATTTTTCTGGGCTCCAAAATCACTGCAGATGGTGACTGCAGCAATGAAATTAAGACGCTTATTCCTTGGAAGGAAAGTTATGACCAACCTAGATAGCATATTGAAAAGCAGAGACATTACTCTGCCAACAAAGGTCCATCTAGTCAAGGCTATGTTTTTTCCAGTGGTCATGTATGGATGTGAGAATTGGACTGTGAAGAAGGCTGAGCACTAAAGAACTGATGCTTTTGAACTGCGGTGTTGGAGAAGACTCTTGAGAGTCCCTTGGACTGCAAGGAGATCCAACCAGTCCATTCTGAAGGAGATCAGCCCTGGGATTTCTTTGGAAGGAATGATGCTAAAGCTGAAACTCCAGTACTTTGGCCACTTCATGCGAAGAGTTGACTCATTGGAAAAGACTCTGATGCTGTGAGGGATTGGGGGCAGTATTGAGGCAGGGATGTGATTTTATGAGGCCAACCCTTTTCAGTAAGGATCAGGAAAACAAAAGCAAGATATTGCATAGAAAATAGAGGTGGGGGATCTCAAAAGAAAGGCGTTAGCCAGGGAGAATGAGACCCAGAGAGAAAAAAATCTCACTTCCTCTGACATGTGCTTGCTTCTCATCCCCACCTTGGTCCCACAGCACTTGCTCACCGCATACTCTTAAACAATATAATCTCTCTAAGCCTCGTTTAGTTGTACACTGGTAATGCTTCAAAAAAACATTCATGTATATACATACTTATGCTTAATATAAATTTTACTGACACAAAATATGTATAGCTTGTATTTTCTAAACAGTAATAAACATATCACCCTCTTCATTAGAGATTCCCGAGAGCCAGTTGCTCATTATTGAATGCTTTCATTGATTTTTGCCAAATTCTCTCTTTTTAAAATTTATTTCATTGCACCAGGTCTTAGTTGCCACCTGTGGGATCTTCATTGAGGAAAGTGGGTTCTTTAGCTGTGGCATGCGGGACCTAGTTCTCTGACCAGGAATCAAATCTTGGCCCCCTGCGTTGGGAACAGTCTTAACCACTGGACCACTGGAGAAGTCCCACCAAACTCTTATACTTGCAACCAATTTGTTGCAAGCATTACTTGACTAATGGATATAGTTATGAAATGAACATTGGTTGACATCAACTTTACATTTGCAAGATGAAAATGAAACAATAAAGGTAGGTGGGAAATTTCATTTGTTTAGGCAGAATCAGATGATGATAGTTTTTCAGGGCTGAAAAGGATAGTCTATCAGTTTATGTGCTAGTCACAATCTGATGGCTGTGAACACCACCTTTTAGAAAATTTAATCTGAATCATTGATCTTATACCCGTACATTTCTTCAGTCTAGACTAGCAACAAAATAGTGTAAGTTATGTTATTGTTTATATTGTTTATGATGATGCTGCTTAGTGGCTTCAGTCATATCTGACTCTTTGCAACCCTATGACTATAGCCCTCCAGGCTCATCTGTCCATGCGATTCTCTAGGCAAGAGTACCAGAGTGGGTTGCCATCCAGGCTTTCAACCTGGGTCTCCTGCATTGCAGGCAGAATCTTTATCACTGAGTCACCAGGGAAGCCCAGTATAGTTTATAGTATATAGTATAAGCTATTGTTTATAGTTTATAGTATTTGCTGACTTTGTGATGTAATATTCCCATTGTGGTCTATTTCAAGCAACAAGATGACCTCACCAAATGTGGAAAAGAATCACATTATCACAGAAATCTATAATCTTTGCATCATGAAATTACAATAGTTATATATATTCTTTAATTATTAGTCAAATGTAGCAAGATAGGAATTAATGAGTCTTGAGTATTGACTTATTCACTATGATTTCTTTAAAAGTAAGCTTATTAAAAAATAATAATAATGGCTATATTTAACAGTTGGCTTGCAAAATCCCTGAAGATTAAAAACCACTCTCATGAGCTACTGAAACCTGACTCCTACTAGCGACTGGTCCTTAGTAGTCCTTTCCATGTAAAAAGGATGATCATATATAAGATTTTGAGAATGCATGCAAAGTACTTGGAAAACAGTGTTTAGTTTTTAAATGTCATTAAAAAAAAAATTCAGGGCTCTTTGCTCTGGTCCATGTTGCATCTTGACTGAGAATCATCAACAGACCCCTACTGAACTTCCTTCTCTACAGTGCAACACCTTGTTGCATCTAAAAGCCACATACACGGACTTCCCTGGTGGTCCAGTGGTTAAGACTTCATCTTCTACAGCAGGGAGTGTGGGTTCAATGCCTGGTCAGGGAACGAAGACCCCACATGCCTGTGGCCAAAAAACCAAAACGTAAAACAGAAGCAATATTGTAATAAATTCAAGGAAGACTTTAAAAATGGCCCACATCAAAAAAATCTCAGAAAAAACTTAATAAAAAATAAAAGCAACAATGAAGTTATTTCTGGTGTGATAGAATATGAATCTCAGATATCACATCAGTGTTTGATGCTGATAGAAAAGCATAGATTATTATACATTTAATAAAACCACTTCTTTTGTCTCTGGAATACACATTTCTATAGTCATTAGAAGTCTCTTTAAAGATCAATCTCAAAAACAAGCTTTTTATCCCCACGTGCCTCATTTCACTTTTCCTATTAGCAGCAGTTTAAAAATTCTTCTCAACTGCAGTTCACATTATGCTTTTCTTCCTTTCTGCAGACTAGGGTCTTTATTCTCCTTATTCTAAAGCTTTAATATTTGAAATTAGTCTCATAAATTTAAAAAGGACACCCACATGGTTGATTAGTTTAAAATTCAATCAAATGGGTTTATTTTATTTTTTTTACCCTTTCTTGAAGGCAGTGGGGGAGTAATGGATAAATATATAATCAAGCTACATAAAATTTGACAGACAAATATTTTATAATATTGCCATGTGGGAGTTCAAATACCAGATGCTTTTTATCATGACAATCCAGTCCAGTTCCCCAACCAAGAGAGAAGAGTACAGCACATTTGAGGACCAGCTGCAGGGACCTAACTCTGTCTCGCTGCCAACAGCGAAGCTGAAACACAGAATCCCAGCCTGAAATAGAGACAAGGGGCTTTGTGAGCTCACAGAGACAGAGATTTTAATGACAGGCTATTAGGACATCTTCTGTTTGTCTCCCATATGCTCAGCTGAAGAACTGGAAAATAAGTCTGCAACAATTTGAAGTGCCAAGCAGCTAAAATCACTGGGCCACCTGTGTACTTTGATGGTCCCTGCTTTAAGGCAGTTTCTGGCTAACAGGACTTGGAAAAGTCAGAGCTGTCTGATCCTTGTTCAACAAGACATTTGCCAGTAGGGGTCAAGAGATCCCGATAGAGGTAACTCTTCTTAGATTTAGTGCCTTTCCAAATTGGAACCCACCAGGTTTAGGGCAGTTGATCCCCAACCTCAGGAATGGGAGTCTGATCTTTTGTTCACCAGGGTGGACCTGAAGCTGACATTCACAAGTCAAGACACGACTTTGCAGGTCTGTGCAGCCTAAGGCATGGATCTGGAAGCAATATACTAAATCCAGAGGAAGCTATGGGCAAAATCTTGATGAGAAAGCTACCTATAATGTGGGGTGACAAGACCAATGGAGGGAGGAGACAGAGAAGAATGGAATCCTACTGATTTCAGTAGAATTTCTCCTCCTTTAAAAATGACGGGAATTTTCCAGTTTGAACATTGAACCACAGGACCACACTTGCGAGCAGGAATCAGGAAACCATTGTTGAGTGAGGTACAATGGGGCGGTCCTGCTTCCACTTCCCAATTACAGTGTACAGTTCGGAGCTCACCGAGTTGCTCCAGGTACCCAGCTGGCTCCTTGGACAGGACCACAGCCTTGTGAAGAAGGCTGGCTATTTCAGAGGCCAGGTTCAGGGGTCTATAACACAGGACCCAGCCCACAGAGGCTCAGGATTTTCCAAAAGGTTCCTCTGCCGTCAATGACTGCCTGAAAAATTCTTTCCCAGTCTCTATTCCAGGGGGAGGGCTGGTTGCTCTCTTTTCCCATCACTCCTGTTGCCTCTCACCATGGACCACAAGTTAAGTAAAGTATTCATATGTTCAGTCGTGTCTGAATCTTTGCAACCCCATGGACAGTAGCCCACCAGGCTCCTCTGTGCATGGGATTCTCCAGGCAAGAATACTGGAGCGGGTTGCCATTTCCTCCTTCAGGGCATCTTCCCAACCCAGGGGTTAAATCTGCATTTCTTACATCTCCTGCATTGGCAGGAGGATTCTTTACCACTAGCATCACTTGGGAAGCCACCACAGACCATAGTGAAGTCACTCAGTCATGTCTGACTCTTTGCGACCCCATGGACTGTAACCTACCAAGCTTCTCCATCCATGGGATTCTCCAGGCAAGAATACTGGAGTGGGTTGCCACTTCCTTCTCCAGGAATAGAACCCAGATCTCCCTCACTGCAGGCAGACACTTTACCCTCTGAGCCACCAGGGAAGAATACCACAGACCATACATCACCTCTAATTTTCTATGGAGCTTCCTGCACCTCCAAGCATTTCTGGTCCTGTTTCTTGCACCTTCACTAGGGTTTGCTGAGGCATCTAAGCCCTCAAAGCACCTAAGTTTCATGACCATCCCTTCCTATTCATGTTGCTTCCAGGCCAGTGAAGGCAGTTTGAGAATTGTCCTCTACTCCACCCTCTTGGCAGCATGTCTTACAATAGTCATTCCCAGATAAAGAAATTGTTGCTGGCAGAAGTGTTAGCCAGGCTGAGGGACAGGCCTGGGGTCACGCGAAAGAGGAAGGAGGGCAGCCTAAGGGTCAGCTCTTAAGGAGTCAACTGTCTAGGGACCTCGATTTCCTCCCCCTAGAAAGTAAGAGGCAATGATGCAATAGAGTTCAATTTTTTTTCTACCTTCAGACACGTTTATTAAATTGGAATATCATTCAGTATTCAAGTCTGTTTTTTCAGAGATTGCGTGGAACGGATTGGTTTACAGCCCTGGCAGCCCACTGGGTCTCCCCCTCAGCCACCTGGGTCTTCCAAAGCACCTCTGCATAACCTAGGAACTTCTCAGAATCCTGTGTAAAACCCACAGAGCTGGGTGCTCTATAAATTTGTTACATCATGACCATCCATGGTATCTTGGAGATCACATTAACAGGAGCTGAGACTCCAGCCGAGTCTTCGCATCACACCTTCCACCCCAGCACCTCTTCTTTATCCCAGACTGTTTCCAGCCCTGGACCCACTCCACTGAGCTTGGAGCAGTAGGGTCAGGAAAAGTCAAGTTTACACTTTCAGGAGACAGATGACAGAATCACACAGCCTTGCCTTGAGTTTGGGGGCAACAACTAAGCTTTGGGTTCCCAGTTCAGATTTACAAGTGGGAGCTCAGAGTTGGCATTTGGAAGCACCTAATTGGAGAAGACTCTCGAGAGTCCCTTGTACTGCAAGGAGACCAAACAAGTCAACCCTGAAGGAAATAAACACTGAATATTCACTGGAAGGTCTGATGCTGAAGCTGAAGCCTCAATACTTTGGCCACCTGATGCCAACAGCCAATTCACTGGAAAAGACCCTGATGCTGGGAAGAGGAAGAGGAAGCAGAGGAAGAGATGGTTGGATGGCACCACTGAGTCCATGGACACGAGTTTGAGCAAACTTTGGAAGACAGTGAAGGACGGGGATGTCTGGCCTGTTGCAGTCCATGAGGTTGAAAAGGGTCAGACACGACTTAATGACTGAGCAACAATAGCAACTCTAAAGCACTGATGGCCTTGGAATAGTTCTCCATGCAGTCATCTGTAAAGCTTTGCCCACCTCTCTATTTCACCTGAGGCCCTCATGTTCACAATGTTCAAGCCACTATGGCCTTCCTTCACTTTCTAAAGCTAAAACACCTTTGGATGACAAAGCTGCTGCATATCTTGTTCCTTCTACATGGAGCACGTTTCCCTCCGCTGGCTTTTTGCCAAATTAACTTCCACTCCATCATTGCAGTGGCAGCTCAATTGTCCCTTCTCCCGGGAAAGACCTCTCTGACTGTTAAGGCCACATGGAAGCCATCTGTTGTTCGTGCTGACCATCAGATGCAGCTCTCATCCGTGGCTCTTCGCCAAATGTGGTTTTACAGTCTGCAAACTTACCTTTGCAAATAATCTGCCTGATTATTCGATAAGTATGCAGCTTTCCCCCTAGACAGGAGTTGGAAAACTACAGCTTGAGGTCCAAATCCAGCCCCTTGCCTGTTTCTGCAAAGTTTTGCTGGAACACAGGCATGCTTCTTACTTTGAGCATCACCCACTGCTGCCCTTGCATTGTAACAGCAGAGCTCAGCAGTTAGGATAGAAGCTGTGTTGTCTCCAGAGTCCCAGATTCCTGACCCTTTACAGGAAAAGTTTGCCAACTGTTTATTTCAGGCCATAGAATTATTTTAAAAGTATGTTTATTTTGCCCATCCTTTTATCCTCCCGGACCTAACACAGTTCCTGGCATATATTTCTGGCATAATTAATATATGCTTAATGAATGATTCAATGGGGGAATCCACAAGCATCATTAGTTGTATGGGTATAATGTAGTCAGAATCACAAACAAACAAAAAAATTGAATCAATAGCTGAAGAAAGCAAGCCCTGTTTTTGAAATGAAATCAAGGAAAAAATAACAATATGCACTTTTTAAAAAAATTATGAAATTATATATCTGCTTAGAATGGGGTTAAGGAAAGTGCTAAAATGTATCAAAAGATAGGAGATAATGTAGACTGGCACCCACTGTAATTGTTTGCAAATGAATATTTTTAAAATAAGCAAGATTATTACAGGTGATTCTATATGAATGTCAGAGCCTTAACTTCCAGGCTTTGCGTCTTNCTCCAGTATTTTGGCCACCTCATGTAAAGAGTTGACTCATTGGAAAAGTCCCTGATGCTGGGAGGGATTGAGGGCAGGAAGAGAAAGGGACGACGGAGGATGAGATGGCTGGATGGCATCACTGACTTGATGGACGTGAGTCTGAGTGAACTGTGGGAGTTGGTGATGGGCAGGGAGGCCTGGTGTGCTGTGATTCATGGGGTTGCAAAGAGTCAGCCATGACTGAGCAACTGAACTGAACTGAACTGAACTGAAGTTTTACTTATTCTAACAAACTCCATGCTTACTCTTTGGTTCTAAAACTTTTCAGCTTTTATTCTAAAATGCTCTGGCCCCTTCACAAAAAATAAAGAAGAGCTAGCATTTTTTACGGAGAAGGCAATGGCACCCCACTTCAATACTCTTGCCTGGAAAATCCCATGGACGGAGGAGCCTGGTAGGCTGCAGTCCATTGGGTCGGGAAGAGTTGAACACGACTGAGTGACTTCAGTTTCACTTTTCACTTTCATGCACTGGAGAAGAAAATGGCAACCCACTCCAGAGTTCTTGCCTGGAGAGTCCCAGGGATGGGGGAGCCTGATAGGCTGCCATCTATGGGGTCGCACAGAGTCAGACACGACTGAAGCAACTTAGCAGCAGCAGCAGCATTTATTGACTACTCAGCTATATGGCAGACATTGAGTAAAGTGATTGTGCTTTGCTGATTTGATTCATGTAGTCCTTAAGTGAAAGCAAAAGTGTTAGTTGCTTAATAATGTCCCGCTGTTTATGACCCATGGACTGTAGCCCACCAGACTCCTCTGTCCATGGAATTCTCCAAGCAACAATACCAGAGTGAGTAACCATTCCCTTCTCCAGGGGATCTTCCCAACCCAGGGATTGAATCCAGGTCTCCTGCATTTCAGGTGGATTCTTTACCATCTAAGCCACAAAAGAAGCCCCTGTATTCCTTATGATAATCTTTAAAGCAGGCATTGTGATCTCCGTTTGACAGATGGATAAGTTGAGTCTTAGAAAGGTAAGACATTTTTCTAAGGACTGCAACAAGAGCAGAATTAAAACCCCAGTCTATCCTGCCCAGGCTAGTCATGTGACCTGGGATACCAGTGGATTTTGGTGGGTGCTGTATGATGCAAACATCTTATAAGCAGGGGCTTAACAAGTTTAGTTTGTCTAATAACTTATTTGTCATCTCCCACTGGCTTGGCAAATTCTGTGTCTTATTCAGTTCTAATAGACATGCAGGTCACTTGAAGTAGCAGATGTGGTTTCTATTCTGAAACTGATCTGTCAGAACTTGATTTCACAAATGGTCCAGCCACCTTCGAAGACAGTGTGGAGATTTCTTATAAAACTAAGCACATTCTTATCATAAAATCCAGCAAGTTTGCCCCTTGGTATTTACCCAAAGGAACAGAAAACTTATATCCACACAAAAATCTGCCCAGGAAAGTTTCTATCAGCTTTATTCATAATTAGCAACAATTGAAAGCAACCAACTGGCACCCCACTCCAGTACTCTTGCCTGGAAAATCCCGTGGATGGAGGAGCCTGGTGGGCTGCAGTCCATAGGGTCACGAAGAGTTGGACACGACTGAGTGACTTCACTTTCACTTTTCACTTTCATGCCTTGGAGAAGGAAATGGCAGCCCACTCCAGTGTTCTTGCCTGGAGAATCCCAGGGATGGGGGAGCCTGGTGGGCTGCCATCTATGGCATCGCACAGAGTAGGACACGACTGAAGCGACTTAGCAGCAGCAGAAGCAGCAACTCGTCCTTCAGTAAGTGAATGAGTAAATAAACTGTGGTCCATCCACAAAATGGAATATTATTCAAGCTAAAAATATTAATAAATGGGCTATCAAGCTACGTAAAGACATGGAGGAATCTTAACTGCATAGGGCTAAGTGAAAGAAGCCAATCTGAAAAGGCTACATATTGTATTTATTCCAACTGTATGGCATTCTGGAAAAAGCAGAACTAAGACAGCAAAAAGATCAGTAGTGGCCAGGGGTCGAGGAGAATAGATGGAGCACAGAGAATCACTTGGGCAGTGAAAGGACTCTGCATAATGCTATAATGGTGGAGACATGTCATTATAGGTTTGCCCAAACCCATTGAATGTAAAAAATCAAGATACAAAAAGACCAAAACAAAACAAAACCCACTTCTATTTCTGAAAAACCTGGAGGGAAAACACCATATTGGGAGCAAAAGCAGGGAATTGTGCTTGTCCCCTGCACTCACCGCCACCAGAGGGTTGGGCAAGCCACCCAAAGCCAACCTCCAGCCCAACCTCCCGGATGCACCCCTACCCTCGCCCCACGTGAAGAGCAAGCTCGATGCCCCTCGGTGAGTGAGGAGGGAACTTGTAGTTTTTGCTCACTCCCCACCTGCTGTGGCAGGGGCCACAATAAAGCCTTGTCTTCTTGAAGTCTGTGAGTCTGCTTCTGTTTTGTACATAAGTTCATTTGTATCAATTTTTTTAGTCTCTACACATAAGCAATATCATTCATACATTCATGTGCAAATGTGAGAGTTGGACAACAAAGAAGGCTGAGGGCCTGAGAATTGATTATTTCAAACTGTGGTGCTGGAAAAGACTCTTGAGAGTCCATTGGGCAGCAAGGAGATCAAACCAGACAATCCTAAAGGAAATCAACCCTGAATATTCACTGGAAAGCCTGAGGCTGAAGCTCCAACACTTTGGCCACCTGATGTGAGGAGCTGACTCATTGGAAAAGTCCCTGATGCTTGGATGAGACGGTTGGATGGAATCACCGATTCAGTGGGCATGCATCTAAGCAAACTCTGAGAATTGGTGAAGGACAGGGAAGCCTGGGTGCTATAGCCCATTGGGTCACAAAGAGTCTAACATGGCAACTGAAAAACAACAACAAAAAGAGTTTAGAGAGGGGGTGGTGCCCTCCAACACACTCTTGATGTGGCCTGAGAACGGGGCAGGAAGAGGTGTTGACAAGATTCTACAGCTTGCTCCAAAACTCATCACCAAGTTTTTATTCCTGTAACTTCTTCAATGCGTTCATTGCCTTGGACTAGATATGAGGACTCTGAGGGGGCCAAGAGTTGTTCAGGGAACTCTAGCTTACTTATTTTGAAAATTCACATTTTTACCCTGGAACCTCACATGGGTATTCTATGACTACTGTGCCTGATTAATGCATCAATTTTAACATCTTTGAATTAGTACAACAGATAGGAACAGTTTTGTCAACTGCTTGACCCTGGGACTTAGAGGCCCAGAAGCTGCTCAAGTTCTGTTTCTGCTGAGACATACAGATCTTCTTCATTGAGCTCAGAACAGCTATAGGGCAGCCCAGCAAGCATTTCCGTGCTTGACGGGCCAGTGCATAGAGCATATTGCAGAAATCCTGTGTTCAAATAATAGAGATACCAGGGCCCTGAAGGAAAATGTGTAAGTCAGACTGATTTCTAGCTCTGGTCCCTATAAATTTATGTACATGACCAGTGGGTAGGCAGCACTACTTGCAATAGCTAGGACATGGAAGCAATCTAGATGTCCATTGATAGATGAACGGATAAAGAAGTTGTGATACATACATACAATGGAATATTACTCTGCCATAAAAAGGAACGCATTTGAGTCTGTTCTAATGAGGTGGATGAACCTAGAGCTTACTATATAGAGTGAAGTATGTCAGAAAGAGAAAAACAGATCTCATATATTAACACATATATATGTAATCTAGAAAAAATGGTACAGATGAATCTATCTGTAGGGCAGGAACAGAGACACAGACATAGAGCACAGACTTCTGGACACAGCAGGGGAAAGAGAGTGGAACAAATTGAGAGAGTAGCACTGAGACGCATACACTCCCATATGTAAAATAGCTAGCAGTGAGAANCACACACACACACACACATATATATGTATACATATATATGTATATATATATGAGTGAGTAAGTGAAGTTGTTCGGTCGTGTGTGACTCTACGATTCCATGGACTGTAGCCTAACCAGATACCTCCGTCCATGGGATTCTCCAGGCAAGAATACTGGAGTAGGTTGACATTTGCTTCTCCAGGAGATCTTCCCGACCCAGGGATTGAACCCAGGTCTCCTGCACTGTAGGCAGACACTTTACCGTCTGAGCCACCAGGAAGATCCATTATATAGTGGAATATTATTCAGCCTTAAAAAGGAACAAAATAGCATTTGCAGCAACAAGGATGGACCTAGAGATCATCATACTGAATGAACTAAGTCAGACAGAGAAAGACAAATATTATATGATATTGCTTATATGTAGAATTTTTTTAAAATGGTACAAATGAACTTATCTACAAAACAGAAATATATAAAGTCATGAAAATAGAAAACAAACTTATAGTTACCAAAGGGGTAGGGGGTGAGGAATAATTGGGAAACAGATTGACATATTCACATTACTATATATAAAACAGATAACTAATAAGAATCTGGGCCTCCCAGGTGGCTCATTAGTAAAAGAATCTGCCTGCTAATGCAGGAGACACAGGTTAGATCCCTGGGTGGTAAAGATGCCCTGGAGAAGGAAATAACCTACTCCAGTATTCTTGCCTGGGAAATTCCAAGGACAAAAGAGCCTGGCAGGCTACAGTCCATGGGTCACCAAAGAGTTGGACATGACTTAGCAACTACACAACAACACAACAGTAAGAACCTACTGTACAACAGGAAATCAATACTCTGAAATCTGGGTTTCAGAGTATTTCAGGGGTGGGATGAACTGGGAGATCGGAATCCGCATATATACACTATTGATACTATGTATAAAATAGACAACTAATGAGAAACTACTATATAGCACAGGGAACTCTACTCAATGCTCTGTGGTGACCTAAATGGGAAGGAAATCCAAAAAAGAGGAGATATATGTGTATGTATAGCTGATTCAGGCTTCCCAGGTGGCACTAGTGGTAAATAGTGGCNAAAAAAAAGGCTACATGACAAGTACACAAAAGAGGAGCATCACTAACATCCGGAAAAAGGGCGAGGTGCACGACTTTGTTCCTGTTAGACGATGCACCATGTCTCCTGCGCTGCAGCAAATCCACAGTCAGATGACAAAAGGCCAGAGAAAGCACAAAACGTCAGACATGCTCAAATATCTGATGGGGGAGCTGCAGCAGGAACAGAGGGTAGTGTCTTAATCCATGAACCGACAAGTCTGCATATTTACTACAACCCACGGAGCCCCGTGAAGATGGTGATAACAGCAGGAGAAGGGAAATGGTTGCCGGGAAAGCTGACTTCCCATTGAACACGTGAGAGATCTACTGGGGCTCCCTGAACAAGCTGGGGTGGACCAGAGTGGATACAGGATTCACCCTACGATGCATGCGGGGCCTGATCGGGGATACTAAATGGGACCCCACTACACCCAGGGAACCCAGAAGCAGATCTAGCCCATCCTCACCCTTCTCACGTCCAGTTTACCCCTGCCTCTCAGGAAGGTCATCTTAACGGCAGAAGCCAGGGAACAGCAGCCCCAGGAATGTTCAGAGCGCCTGCGTCCCTAGGAACCTGGAGAACAGCCCTTCCACCTCTGGTCATCTCAGGGGAGCCTAGCTGATGGTCGGAATGGTCTTCTGACCTCCAAGGACCCCAGGGAGATCTGCAATGGTCAGGGTCAGGCTTAGAAGCACCCAGATGAAGCAGAAAATGACTAACAACAATGGCATTGCCCTTGGGTTGGTTTAGTCCTGGATAGATGGGGCTTCCGGGCCGACCTGCCGAGGTGTGAGGTCATGACAATTCCTATTTCAGCACAGCGCCAAGTCACGCGCCACGTTTTCTTCTGGTCTGGGACTAGTCCTTGTTTGGCTTAAGCCAGTCTATTGAGCGAATGGCATAGGAAGAGCTTAAAGTATCCGTAAGCTGGAACTCCAGGGCTGAGGTGGAACCTAATGCTACAGTCAGGCCCTCAAGATAACACCCACCTTTCTGATGACTCAGGACTTGCATCATAGGGGCCTCTAGAAGGAAAGGCCTATTTTTACCCTCAGGTAGCTTTGAAACTGCCTAGTTCACATCTTTGTATTTTGTTGTTGTTCAGTCACACAGTCATTTCTGACTGTTGGGGACCCCGTGGACTGCAGCACGCCAGGATTCCCTGTCTTTCACCATCTCCTGGAGTTTGCTCAAACTCATGTCCATTGAATTGGTTATGCCATCCAACCATCTCATTCTCTACTTCCCTCTTCTCCTACCCTCAATATCTCCCAGCATTAGGGTCTTTTCCAATGAGTCAGTTCTTCACATCAGGTGGCCAAAGGATTGGAGTTTCAGCTTCTTCATCAGTCCTTCCAATGAACATTCAGGACTGATTTCCTTTAGGATGGACTGGTTGGATCTCCTTGCAGTCCAAGGGACTCTCAAGTGTCTTCTCCAACACCACAGTTCAAAAGCATTAATTCTTCAGAGCTCAACCTTCTATGGTCCAACTCTCACATCCGTACATGACTACTGGGAAAACCATAGCTTTGACTATCTGACATATGAGGGGAAAAAATCTAGACAGATAAACTGGCTCATCTATTATAGCAGAGAAGTTTAGGGATGCTCCCGTGACTCCAACACCCTGGGTAGCTTGGGTCCTCCTCACCACTTAGACTCTGGGGAGCATGCCCTTCAGGGAAGTCTGAGGTTCCTAAACAGGGTTCTGTGTGAACCGTGAATTTTCTGAATGAGTTTCTGGCAGTTCATTTAAAGAAAGAAAGAAAAAACACAGGCAAAAACAACTTCTAAATCAAGTGCACCCATTCTAAGTCTCCAGGCCCCAGTGCTGAGGCAGTCTTGAGGTTTTCAATGAACCAGAGCAAAACAAAAATATTCCATAAGCGGGCCACGCAACATTTCTCGTCTCCAATGTGTAAACCTATGGGGTTTTCAATTATCGAACGCAGGTGGCTCAGAGCCTTCTCCTTGGCAGAAGAGTCCACAATTTAACACAGGTCGGCCAGCTCAAACGGACACTTCCATGTTTAGCTTACCTTTTTTTCCTTCCCTTAATTTGTTTTATTACTCCCAGACTCATTTCTTGATACCTGACACTTTGTCCACTTATGTCCACTTCCTGTCATTAGCCACAGCCTCGGAAACTTTCGTCACCTTCTCCAGAGCGAAGGGGAGTTCACACCCCGCCCTCCAGTTAGGGCTGCTAGCTGGGGTTGTTGTTTTCTCCCTTTCCAGAAGCAGAACACTCTGCAAAAGATGAGACATTTGTAACAGGATGTCTGGCCTGGGGGGGAAAATATCTCGTGAGGGACCAGAGTGAAGGGGTGGCGTGAGGGGTGGGTGAAGATAGCCTGGATGGCAGGGGGCTGCATCTGTGCCCTGCCCCCTGATTAACAGAAGTGCTCTCCATGGACCAATGAGATGACTTAAAGGGCAGCTGGAAGGAATGCTTTGTTTTTTGTTGTTGTTGTTTTTAGGTCTCAGGTCCAGGGAATCTTCCCAATCCAGGGATGGAACTCAGGTCTCCTTCACTGCAAATGGATTCTTTACAGTCTGAACCACCAGGGAAGCCCAAATTGTCATTTAACAAACTGTCTAACTGTTGGCTAACCTTTCTTTTCTGATTAAAACAAGGAACATCACACTTCACAGAACCTTATTTTCTCATACGTTTAAATTGTTTTCTCTTTCCTTCATAACAATAGGCAGAGCTCAGCTGGTCCCTGTCCCCAAAGGACTCTTGGAGCAACTGGAAAATTGTAATTTTAAGAATCATCCAACTCCAAGTGCACTCATTTCACTCGGCTTAAATAAGGATCTTTCCATCATTACATGTTATAATTATGTCACCACATGCTACATAATTCCAATTAGATGATGATTGTATGCCATATATTAACATTAATTGTGTAACTAGACATAACCATATGTTTATATGTGGATTTAATTGCCATCTTTAACAATCCTACCAAAGAAATATGTGAGAGATTTTTTTTAAAAGCGGGAAAATAACAAGGCAAAGCATGTTCAGATGTGTACATAAAATCAAGTATATGGAGGAAAAGCAAATAATTGGAATAGGTTTTCAAATTTGCATTTAATTATCCCAGTTTTCTTTTGTTTGTAAAAATCATATTATAATAGTATGATAGTTCAAAATAATCAGGTAGATCAGCCATGATTCCACTATAACATGTCTCCTTTTCAGATCCAGGTCACATCCATGCAGATCTGTGCACATCTGTGATGTTAGCAATTTGGGTTTCTACATCATCATGTAACTTACCATGAGTGACTTTTCCTTATTTGTTGCTAAGTCCGCATCATGCACCACAGTATGATGTATTGATTGAAAGCACTGACCCTGAAATAAGACTGCCTGGTTTCGAAATCCTCTACTTGCTAGTTTTGTGACGCTGGTTGAGTTGGTTAACTTGCCTATGCTTCAGCATCTCCATCTAAAAATGGGCAATCATAAACATCTACCTCATGATGGTACTGTGAAAACTAAGGGGCTTCTCTGGTGGCTCAGACGGTAAAGCATCTGTCTGCGGTGCTGGAGACCAGGGTTCAATCCCTGGGTCAGAAAGATCCCCTGGAGAAGGCAATGGCACCCCACACCAGGACTCTTGCCTGGAAAATCCCATGGACAGAGGAGCCTGGTAGGCTACAGTCCGTGGGGTCACAAAGAGTCAGACACGACTGAGCAACTTTACTTTACTTTACATGATGGAACTGTGAAAACTAAACCAGTTATTACAGGTGAAGGGCTTTGAAAATGGCACACACAGGGAGTCCAAGAATGGGTGAGCTCTATTGTTGGTGATGATGTTTCCAGCCAGCTGAGAACCACAATTTACGGGATTCTTTTCCTGTTTGGTGACAACGTGAATGTCTCCTGTTTCTGATATCCTTAGGAATGCTTTGCTTTTAATTTATTTTTTTAGTGGAAGATAATTGCTTAACAGCATTGTGTTGGCTTCTGCTATACAACAGAATGAAGCAGCCATAAGTAAGCATATACCGCCTCCTTCTTGAACCTTCCCCCAGCCCATCCTAACCATCTAGGTTGTCATAGGCTAGCACGCTGAGCTCCCTGTGTTATACAGCAACGTTCCATTAGCTATCTATACTACACATGGTAACGTATATGTTTCAGTGCTACTCTCTCAGTTTGTCCCACTCTCTCCTTCTCCCACTGTGTCCAAAGTCTGTTCTCTGTGTCTGCATCTTTATTCCTTCCCTACAAATAGGTTCATCAGTACCATTTTCCTTAGATGAATATTTTTGTGCATATAACTTTTCTCTGTCCTTGAATTTTTCAGGGCAAAATTATCAGCTCAATCTCAACACAGTACCCCAGCTAGAAAAACAAAATCAGCTCAGCATAGAAAAATAACTGAAAGAGGTATAAATGCTTGCTGCATTATTTTAAAATATTCCTGAAAGAAGCAAAACTTAATATCCTCTTTTCACAAACCCGTGTCTCCTGCCTCATCCACACATATGCTTACCACCAAGTTAAATTCCTGCTCCAAACTTCCTTCCCCTCTCACATCTAATTCCTTCCATAGAAGCTTGTGTGTTATCATCTCCTGCCAATGATTTTCTAATCTTCCTAAATCCAGCTCTTACCTCGTTTGAATCTATTAAGAGGCCCAGGGCTGACCTGCCAAGGGTTCCCTGGAAACAGTCAGAAAAATTGAGTGGGGAAAAGGGTATTCATTTGACTTAGCACAGAGAAAAGATAGGAGTCCTCATTATCTATCTATCCATCCACACACACATTCATATGTAACGTGTGTAAGTATTGATCCACGCAACAAATTTAGTTTCTGCCATATGCTTACTGCTAGTTTTCTCTATTATTTCTAAATCGCTTTCTTTAAGATCTTTTTATGTTGACAGTTTTGAAAATCTTTATTGAATTTGTTACAATATTGCTTCTATTTTACCTTTTGGTTTCCTAGCTGCGAGGCATGAGAGGTCCTAGCTCCCCGACCAGGGCTTGAACCCACACAACCTGCGTTAGAAGATGAAGTCTTAACCACCAGACAGCCAGGGGAGTTTCTCCAAATCACTTTCTTTCAGTCTTACACCAAGTGTTCAAATTACTAAAAATGTAAGTATGTGCTGTGCTTAGTCACTCAGTCATATCCAACTCTTTGTGACCCCAGGGACTGTAGTCCACCGGGCTCCTCTGTCCATGGTGATTCTCCAGGCAAGAATACTGGAGTGGGTTGCCTTGCCCTTCTTCAGGGGAACTTCCTGACTGAAGAATTGAACCAGGGTCTCCCGAATTGCAGGTGGATTCTCTACTGTCTGAGCCATGAGGGAAGCCCAGCAATACTGGAGCGGGTGGCCTATCACTTCTCCAGGGGAACTTCCCAACCCAGGAATCAAACCAGGGTCTCCTGCCTTGCAGGTGGATTTTTTTTTCCAGCTGAGCTACCTGGGAAGCCCACAAGTTAGTATAACGCAGTTCATTACAGCTAAAATCAGCATCATTTAGTGGTCACTAGGCACAAGGGACTACGTCTTTGAGCTTCTCAGACCACAAGCATCTCATTTAGCCCTGAAGAGATGAACAGAGTTTAGAAGGAAATCTTCAGCTCACTGGCTTCCGTAATGAGACGTATCTGAGTTACACCTATGCGCCCTCACTGTGCCATTGGGAAGCCCGCGGGCAGACGTGCAGGACGTGTGTAATAAGTCAGAAAAGCCAGGGGTGAAGCACGCTGGGACTTCAGCACAGCTGACCGGCAGGAAACAGGGAAGAGCTGGACGTGCGCTAGAAGTGTGAGCACCGGGGGTTGACTTTTATGGGGAGTTAACTGTATAAAAGCTCTTAGTGAGCTCAAATAGATTGGGCAGTTGCTGGTAATAGCAAGAAACGGAGGCCCATTTTGGTAAAAATTTTGGCCACAAAGGAGCACTGCTCTGTCAGAGAACACGAAGGACTGTGAGCAAAGGCAGCGTGAGGTGGGGGCAGGGGGATAGCCTGTCAGGCTGAGGTCAAGCCAGCCTGGGTGCTAGAGGAAACCTCTGGCAACGTGAAGAGCTGAATATTCCCAGCGAGGGAACTCTGTGGTCCAGCCCCATATTGCCCAGGCTGGACCAATAGAGCAGAAATAGGGAAAGAGGAAGACCACGTCCTGCCCTCTGCCGTCAGGCGCCCCTACCTGTCCAGGTCGTCCCACATACAAATGCCTTCTGTTGCTCACTCACTGCTAAACTCTAAGGGCAGGGCATCATTTTCTCTTCCTCAAAGGGATATCAGGTCCTTCGTTTAGCCTCTCCAGAATGTTCTTCCTTCCTGGTTGCTCTTCTAGGTAATTCAAAACTGAATTCCTAAAAGCCTTCCCAGATTAGTTTGTTAGTCCACTGTTTCATTTATTCAGTAAATTCATTGTGCATTTACTATGTGTTAGGCACTGTGGGGAAAAGTGATAAAGAGAGCAAAGCCACAAAGATAACAAACCAGAACCTACTGTAGAGCTCAGGGAACTCTACTCAATGCTCAGTGGTGACCTAAATTGGAAGGAAATCTTAAAAAGAGGGGATATCACACACACACACACACACACACACACACACACATAACTGATTCACTTTGCTGTATAGCAAGAAACTAACACAACATTGTAAAGTAACTATACTTCATAAAAATTAATTTTTAAAAAGAGAACAAAGCCCTGCCTTCATTGGGTTTACATTCTAGTGGAATAGATAGCTATGAAATATAAATTAATACAAAAAACTAGAGATTTATACACATTATAAAGAAAACACAAGCTAAGAGATTATAGCTGAGAAGTCCAATAGAATCTCCTGCCATAACAGAAATGTTCTGGACCTGTGCCTCCCATTATGGCAGCCAGGAGCCACAAGTAGCTATTGAACACTCTAAAAAATGTAGTTGGTATAACAAAATCAGTTTAGTTTAGTTAATTTAAATAGCAATATTTGGCTAGTGGCCACCATATTGGACGATGCAGCTCTATAATATCATAGATTTCTGTTTGGTAGGAATTATACCGATTTATATGCCATATCTGCCTCTGTGATTCCTTGTTTAAAGCAGGAAGCATTTGAATTTTGTTTGTTGATTAACTAATACACAACATTTCACCTTGTACCTAACAAGTGCTCAATTAAAACATTTTAATGAACAATGAAAAGTAAAAACATAGGAGACATAAATGATTTGTCAGTTGCTCAATATATGGAAAAGAGATTATTTCCACCTTTCTCAAGACAGTGGACTAAATTGGCTACCAAATCCTCTATTCTTTCACAAAGGCAAAATACGACTGGGCCCATAATGGATATTGTTGGTCACTTAGAAGGGAATTACAAAGAAGTCAAGACATGATCATTGTGGACGGATTTTGAACTAAGCCTGGGATTTGGGATTGGTCTGAAGAACCTATTTTCTTATACAAATCCTTAAAATGTAGGAGTGTTGAGTCCAAGTGGTACCTGCTCTGAGCTTCTAGAACTTCTTTATTCCCTGAATCTCTTTTATTTCAAAAACGCAAAGTGTGCCTACCTGATTAAGCCATTCTAAGAAAACGAAGATCATGGCATCTGGTCCCATCACTTCATGGGAAATAGATGGAGAAACAGTGGAAACNACTCTGGGAGTTGGTGATGGACAGGGAGGCCTGGTGTGCTGCGATTCATGGGGTCGCAAAAAGTTGGACACGACTGCATGACTGAACTGAACTGAACTGAAGAACTATGAGATATTTTCATTTTGTTGACCATGTAGTAAATGAGCCCTTAACAGCTTCTGGCTCCTGTCATTTGGGATTCACTCATCCCAATATTTTCCTTGGCATCCATATTTTCCAAGATTCTTAAGGAATAGCTGGAGTTACTGCCACAGAGAATCCTTCCTGAGCTGGAGGCATCTTGCCACATGGTCATATTCATATAGTGACAGAATTACAATGTATGGAGCAAGCTGGAAATATTCTTGCTGATGCATTGATTTTTTTGCTCAACTCTTCAATTTCTATTTTTGAAAGTGTTTTCAGTCATTAAAGGAAAATACTAAATGGTGAAACTTTAAAAATTTTAACCAGAATGATTTTTTGAGACCTTAGACTGCATCCAATAAATCTTCCACTATTATTTAAAATAAGAGATATTATAAAGAAATTGAAAACACTTTGCAATTGCTAACTCCCATCAATAAGCGATGAAAGTTTTTCCAGATAGGTTGGTCTTTAGCCTCTTCACATTTCCAATCCAGATCAACTCTGCAGTTAAATTTTCCACAGTATAAATTAATGTACATGGATATTTCAAAGAAGTGTATGTGAATCAGTCGCTCAGTCAGGTCCAGTTCTTTGCAACCCCATGGACTGTAGCCCAGCAGGCTCCTCTATCCATGAGATTCCCCAGGCAAGAATACTGGAGTGGGTTGCCTCTTCCCTCTCCAGGGGATATTCCTAACCCAAGGATTGAACCTGCATCTCCTGCATTGGCAGGCAGATTCTTTAACCACTGAGATACCTTGGAAGCCCATTTCAATGGAGAGGGAGATATTACTCACTACAGTGATGCCAACACAAAGTTGATTTCATTTTTTTATCAAAAACTGTTTTATTATTGTCTTGAATGTCCAGATTTGACATTTTAGCACATTTCTCTTAGTCTCTCCCTTTCTTGATTGCTGGATCCAAGACTGAGGGTGGATGATTGTTTATCTGCTTGTGTATGGACGGTAATTGCTTTTGGCACTTCATTTGTACTGTTGTCAGATCTGATCACATCACAGCTGTGACTTCCTTTCTGGTCTGTACGCTGGGAAAATGTGTGGCTGTTCCCAGCTTTATCAGCTCACTGCCTTAAGGTGGCCTGCTCAGAAATCCTGCAAACACATTTGGTGATACAAATTCTGTCCCCATTTTTACCCAGAACTGTATGTCTGGATCTTATAGCCCCATAACCTCTCCTAACTGAAGTGTGTATCAAGAACAGATAAATAGGCTTGATAATGGTCTTTTAACAATCTAAAAACACACCCATAGTCCAACAGCTCAGCAGTAAAGAATCTGCCTGCTAACGCAGAAGGTGTAGGTTTGAGAAGATCCCCTAGAGAAGGAAATGGCAACCCACTCCAGTATTCTTGCTTGGAGAATCCCATGGACAGAGGAGCCTTGTGGGCTGCTCCATGGGGTCGCAAAGAGTCGGATATGATTTAGTAACTAAGCAATAACAACAGAAAGTGCAACAGCCTTCTGAAAAGAGGTTTCATGGCTTCTTTTGACATGAGCCTGTTGCATAGCCTTTGATGTATGAAAGGTTCTGGCTGCACAAGCCTAATTCCTCCTCTAATAGTTCAGAAACCAAAGGGATGCCCTATAGGCAACAGGAAAAATGCCCACAATACGCAATATTGTGGAAGGATTAAGACATAGACTTTGAAGCAAAAACTATACGGGATTGAATTCTAGCTGTACTAGTTAGCATATGCAAAGTTATTGGCAAGTTGTTAAACCATGCCTGACTCAGTTTTTCCATCTGTTAAATGGAAGAATAGTATTTAACCCATAGTTGTTAAGAACATTCTAGGTGTTATTACACTGAAAGGGCTTGGACAAGTGCCTGCATACAGTAATTGTTCAATAAATATCTGCTGGAGACTTTTGGTTTCCATTTTCTATTTCCCCCACTCCAGCCCTTAACAACGATTTGTTGTTGGTGTGTGAGTCTGTTATCAAGAGTTTTCATCTCTCATGAGTTTGCAAGTTTCCTAGGTGATATCTCTCTGGCCTTGCCATAGCTCATTTATACAGCAGGGGGCTCAACCCTGGGGACCTGTAGGCCTAGCTGTGACAGCTAAGTGTTTTCCCACGGGCGCTTTTCTCCTGGACTCCTCCCCAGGACCGTTGTCTCAGATTCCAAGTGAGAAAAGAAACTGTAACAACTTCTTAAGCCCAAGGCTCAGAGGTTACATAATATCTCCTGAAACATGTTCTCTTGATCCAAATAAGATACCAAGGTGAGCCCAAGTTCATGAGATAGAAAACATCCCATTTTTGTAGGAGTGGCAAGAGCACATGGCAAGGGGGTATGCACACAGAGAAGAGCAGGACCATTGCAACCACCTTTGTAAACAACCTGCAAAACCTCAGATGGTACCAAGCCTCCCTTTTCTATCTATGCTTGTAACCATACAGGTAGTTGAAAGCTAGAAACCAACCCATAAGGGTCCAAGCATCACCCTCTCCAAGCGCACACATTGCCTCCCCCTGGTTGCTCGTTATCGCCTCGCTCTTGCGGTTCATGCATCCCCAGTAACCTATGCGGCCCCAGCCACTTCTCAGGGTAACTGGTGGCCAGAGTCACACAGAGGTGATGCCTCACCTAGGGTCAGACCTCGTAATTAACAGGGCTTGAGCCCCAGTCTTCTCGTTGCCTGTATCAGCATCTTTTCAGCATGTCGTAATTATCTCCTTGGCATGGGTATATTTTCCCTCTGAGCAATATTTTCCCAAATTCAGAATTAATATTAGAGAGTAATAAATAGAAATTGCACCTGAGAGTGCGGTCAATCCCAGTGCTTTACGCGCAGGGGATAGACAGGGGGGCAAGTCAATGAATGTTGGTTCAATTAAATGCCCACCTAGGCTTCAAGGATCAGGGACCTGCTTGAGCTATCCTGCTCCTTGTGTGTTCCTGCTGCGGTGCCACCATTTAGATTTGCACTGCTTGGACATTAAAGTGATTGTGAATCGTATGTGGTTTCAGAATGAGGCTGTGATTTAGCCATCATCTCAGTTTCAGTCCAGAGCAAGAGAACCATTTGAGATAATAATATTAGCATATACATAGAACTTTTGATCTTTAAACCTCTTTAAAGTCATTAGCAAATTAATTTTCCCAGAACTCTCAGGAAGCAGGTAATTATTTTTACGGTTGGAGAGAGTGAATCTGACTATATAGTTGACCTACAAATGCTACCCAATGGAGCAGTGCCAGCTCGAGCCAGAGTCCTCCTCCTTGTCACTTTTGGTTCATCAGCACATCTGTCACAGGACTCTCAAGTGTCCCCAGATAATAATGATGAGGTTTCATCTCACTGGCACTTATGGGAAATATTTATTATAGACTCAGCACTCTTTAGTGTTCTAATTGGGTGAAGGGGGAATTCGATCAAGAAGATATGGCATCTGATTTTAAATACTGTAACCACCAAAAGCAACCTTGCTGCTGCTGCTGCTAAGTCGCTTCAGTCGTGTCCAACTCTGTGCAACCCCATAGATGGCAGCCCANTTAGTGTTCTAATTGGGTGAAGGGGGAATTCGATCAAGAAGATATGGCATCTGATTTTAAATACTGTAACCACCAAAAGCAACCTTGCTGCTGCTGCTGCTAAGTCGCTTCAGTCGTGTCCAACTCTGTGCAACCCCATAGATGGCAGCCCATAGTTTGACCCCAGAACATCTTGCTGTTCTGGAAAGCAGTGAGTACTTCAAAAACGAATGCAAGGACTTCCCTGGTAGTCTCGTTGTTATGAGTTTCCCTGCCAATGCAGGGGACACAGTTTCAATCCCTGGTCTGGCAAGATCCCACACGCCACGGAGCAACTAAGCACAGGCACCACCATTCCAGAAGCCCACACACCTAAAGCCCATGCTCCACAACGAGAAGCCCATGCAACAAGAAAGAGTAGTCTCCAGTCCCTGCGACTAGAGAAAACCACACACAGCAAGGAGGACCCAGCACAGTCAAAAATAAAATAAATAATAATAAATTTTTAAAAACTGATACAGACATGTACAAAGGAAAATGTGCTGACTTAAGGAGACTAACTGGTCAAATTTAGGACAATATGAGCTTAAGATAGAATCATGAAAATGAATTGTAATATACTGAATGCAGAAGAAGAAAGGTGTCCATTGTGATAGGCAAAGAAAATAGAATTGAGACTGAACTTTTTTTATGGAAGGGTGCCAGCTAATAAACTTGAAGAAATTTTAAATATTACATAGCAAGCATTTTGTTGGAAACAGGATATCCCCATAGTATCAAAACATCACCCATAGATGACTTGTTATTTATGCAAGAGAAAGGTATCTTGCAGTGGATAAATCTAGTAGGTAGCGCCTGACCAAATAATCAAATTAAAAAAAAAAAAACAGGGAAAACCAAAATCATGTGCCCCTGAGTGGTTGCAATGAGAAAAATCCAACATCATTTATGTTGAACATTTTAAAACTGTGAAAAATACCCAATTTGTGGTTCAGTGATTTTTAGTAAACTTATGGAGCTAAGAAACCATTGATAGGGTCCAATTTTACAGCTTTCTATGTTCCCCCAATAGACTCCCTTCACTTGAACCCACAGACAAAGACTGATCTGCTTTTGTCTCTACAAATTTGCATTTTCTGGGTATTTTATATACATGCAACATACTATGTATGATTTTTTGTGTGCTAGACTTTGTACAATTGCAAACTATAGTTTTCAGGTTCACACATGTTATAGCATGCACTGATATTTCACTCATTTTTATTTGCAAATGGTATTCTGTTGCATAGATGTTATTGATATTCACTCTATAAGTCATGTCCAACTCTTTGCAACTCCAAGGACTGTAGCACACCACACTCTTCAGTCTTCGATTTTCTCCCAGAGTTTGCTCAAAAACTGTCCATTGTCAGTGATGCCATCCAGCCATCTCGTCCTCTGTCATTTCCTTCTCCCACCTTCAATCTTTCCCAGCATCGGGCTTTTTCCAACGAGTCAGTTCTTCGCATCAGGTGACCAAAGTATTGGAGCTTCAGCTTCAGTATCAGTCTTTCCAATAAATAGTCAGGGTTAATTTCCTTTAGGATTGTCTGGTTTGATCTCCTTGCAGTCCAAGGAACTCTCAAGAGTCTTCTCCAGTACCACAATTTGAAGCATCAATTCTTCAGTGCTCAGCCTTCTTTACAGTCCAATTCTCTCATCCAAACATGACTACTGGTGAAAACCAAGCATTGACTATATTTCCAGGCAAAGTGATGTCTCTGCTTTTTAATATGCTGTCTAAGTTTGTCATAGCTTTCCTTCCTAGGAGCAATCATCTTTTAATTTCATGGCTGCAGTCACCATCTGCACTAATTTTGCAAGATGTACTCTGCATATAAGTTAAATAAGCAGGGCGACAATATAAAGACTTAACATATTTCTTTCCCAGGTTTGAACCACTCTGTTGTCCCATGTCCAGTTTTAACAGTTGCTTCTGGACCTGAATACAGATTTCTCAGGAGACAATAAGTTGTTCTGGTACTTTCATCTCTTTAAGAATTTTCCACAGTTTGTTGTGATACACACAATCAAAGGCTTCTGCATAGTCAATGAAGTAGAAGTAGATGTTTTTATGGAATTCTCTTGCTTTTTCTGTGATCCATCAGATGTTGGAAATTTGATCTCTGGTTCCTCTGACTTTTCTAAGTACAGTTTGTACATCTTGAAGTTCTCAGTTCACATACTGTTGAAGCCTAGCTTGAAGGTTTTGAGCATTAGCTTGCTAGCATGTGAAATGAGCACAATTGTACTATAGTTTGAACATTCCCTGGCAGTGCCCTTCTCTGGGATTGGAATGAAAACTGACTTTTTCCAGTCCTGTGATCACTGCTGAATTTTCCAAATTTTCTGGCTTATTGAGTGCATTGCTTTAACAGCATCATCATTTAGAATTTGAAATAGCTCAGCTGGAATTCCATCACCTCCTCTAGCTTTGTTCATAGTGATGTTTCCTACAGCCCATGTGACTTCACACTCCAGGATGTCTGGTTCTAGGTGAGTGATCACACTATCATGGTAATCAGGGTCATTAAGACATTTTTTGTACAGTTTTCTGTGTGTTCTTGCCACTTCTCATTATCTTCTGTTCTGTTAGGTCCATATAATTTCTTTCCTTTATTGTGCCCATCTTTGTACGAAAGGTTTCTTTGATGTATCTAATTTTCTTGGAGATCTCTAATCTTTCCCATTCTATTGCTTTCTTCTATTTTTTTACTTTGTTCACTTAAGAAGGCTTTTTTGTCTCTCTTGTAATTCTTTGGAACTCCACATTCAAATGGATGTTTCTTTTCTCCTTCGCCTTTCACTTCTCTTCTTGTCTCAGCTATTTGTAAGGCCTCCTCAGACAACCATTTTGCTGTGTTGCATTTCTTTATGTTCAGAGTATATGATAAATGTTAAAAGTTGGGTTGGAATCAAAATTCATGGGGCAGAAATAAGAATTAAGTCAAAGAATTTTATGTCCTTTTAAATGTGGGAGTTGAGAAGGAAGGGTAACATGAAAACTCAGTTGCTTTAATGTATTTTGTAGAAACACTTGCTGATAGATAATGAGATCATCAGTATATTAAAGGTGATGGTATTGATAAGATATAAATGCTGTGTAGGAGAAATAGCATAAAGTTCAGTCATCTGAAAAAGGGACTGAGAAATGGGGAGAGAGAATCCATAGTCCTCTTTCTCTCTTTGCTTAATTTTATCAAGAGTACTGATCCTATGAGCTTCCCAGGTGGCTCAGTGGTAAAGAGTCTGTCTGCCAATGCAGGAAATGCAGGAGACACAGGTTCGAACCCTGCATCAGGAAGATACCCTGGAGGAGGAAATGGCAACCCATCTCAGTCTTCTTGCTGGGAGAGTGCCATGGACTCTCTGTCCCTCGTGAATGCAATCAATTAACTCAGCTTCCTGTACAACTTGTCACTTCCCCATTATGCCTCTTTCCTCTGTGTGGGAATCTCACTCAGTCATGGACTCATATTACTGTTGTCATTTGCATGAACTTTTCCCATGACGAATTCGAAAAACCTTCTCCGGGCCAAGGAAACAAAGACCACAAAATCTATGTTCTGCCAGAAGTTATTCTCTCTAAGTCCCCCATACACAAGTTCATGGATTGACTATATTGGGAAGCAGAAACCTATTAGATAGCTATAACATTATTTTCAAAATAGTTCTTTAAAAAATGACTAGCATATATTTTATATATATTGAATTTTATATATGCTTTATGTTTCATGCAAAGATTCTAGTATATGTCCAACCAAAAATAATAACTTGCACAATAAAACAAACTGGCACTGATAACTTATTCCTACTATCTATAACTTTTCTTTATTTAACAAATAAAATTTAGATACTGTTTAGGACTGTGCTGTCTACATACATGAATATATCACAGTCCTTATCTTTGGGGAGCTTGGGAAAAATATGTTTTCTGAAGAAAAGAAGACAGGAGAGATTATTAACAATATGTATAATTTTATTTTTTTGTGTATCCATAATTGATTCTTAATATACATAATAGAACTGAAAATAATTCAGTGATGTGGTCATAACTGTTCCTGGTTAGAACATGGACACAGTACATCCACCTTTCAGAGGATCATATTACAAGCTGGTTTCCATTCTATTTCCAGTTTATTAAACATGTGAGAGTCATGTAAAACACAAGAGGCCAGCCACAGGCAATAGCACATCTCATATTTCATACAACCCAGTCCTCCTGCCTGACATGTTGCTTTCTGCTTCTTCAGATCCTGAAGTACATGAGCTCTGTGTGCACTAAGTCGCTCAGTCAGCTTTGACTTTTTGGAAACCCATGGATTGTAGTCTATCCGGCTCCTCTGTTCATGGGATTTTCCAGGCAAGAAGACTGGAGTGGGTTGCCCTTTCCTCTATCAGGGAATATTTCTGACCCAGAGATTAAACCCATGTCTCCCGCATCTCCTACATTGGCAGGCAGAATCTTTACCACTAAGAGACCTGGGAATCCCCATATGAACCCTACTTCTGCATTTTAGGTTAGATGCTGACACCCTGTCTTATTCCTCTCTTTCACTAAGTGATTCATTCAGCATCCCCTTCTTTATCTTTTTTTAACTGGTGGAAAATTGCTTTAAAATATTGTGTTGGTTTCTGTTGTATAACAACATGAATCAATCATAATTATATATATTTGTAATTATATACATTATATTATATATATGATAATCATATATAATATATATGATTGTATATATTATATATATGATTATCATATACAATCATAATATAATCATATATACTATATGATGTATATAATTATGAATATATATATGTATACACCTCTTCCCTCCTGAGTCTCCCTCCCCCATCCCCACCCTACCACTCTAGATTATCACAGTGTGTTATTTAGCAACTTCTCACTAACTATTTATTTTACATATGATAGTGAATCCTCTTCTGAATTAGCTTTCTACCTGATGCTCTACCTTATAATGACCGTTGAAGAATTACCCATGGGTTTTAGGTAAAACTTGACCTTAGTCCTGACTCTATGGAACATCTGACAGACTGATCATCACCCTTCAGTGACTCTGCCAGTCAAGGCAGGGACATTCAAAAAATGGTAGAGACTCAAGATTATTGAAATATTGTAGTTTGTGGCAAACATGTAGAATCAATATTTAAATGCACTAATGCACCAGTACATGGTTCCTTATATAATGATCCTTTAAGACTATTTATGTTCTATTCATGAAAAGGGATTCCTTTACATCCATGGTTGATGAAACAACCATCAAACATCATTTAAAATTCAAGTTATTAAGGTTTTCCATTGTAACTAGCCAGTTTCACTTAGACTTGCAAATTTAATAGAATCCATCTGCCACACCTAGTCAATCCTGCCATATTTGTCTTCCAGAAGAAATAATAACCAATTTGCCTGCTTTAGCTGCAAGAATTTAAAGCCAATTTGTCACAGTATCCCAAAGTTAGTAAGTACTATAAAGTCAGTTAAACTGGAAAGATTAAATAAAGTTGGATGCTTGGGGCTGGTGCACTGGGACGACCCAGAGGGATGGTACAGGGAGGGAGGAGGGAGGGGGATTCAGGATGGGGAACACATGTATACCTGTGGCGGATTCATGTTGATGTATGGCAAAACCAATACAATATTGTAAAGTAATTAACCTCCAATTAAAATAAGTTTATATTAAAAAATAAATAAAGTTGATTCTTGTTTATGAGGTGCTCTAAAACTCTTTCATGAATACATTTTGGTTTTCTTTTTCCTTGAAGCATAGACATTTTAATAGAGAAGTAGATGATCTGTTCTTAATTCTCCAAATTGTCTTTCCCATTACACTTGGTGAATTGTACCCTCAAGGCACAAAAATTCATTTTAATTTTAGTATAGTCTGCATGAGAGAGACAGTGCCCAGTGTAAGTATATGGGGGTAGGAATGAGGGCTAGACATGGAGCTCATTCTCCCAAATTAGGGCCAAAGCAAGAAGTGTTAGTTATTAGTTTGATATTGAGTGCCTTGGAGAGATCTGAGAAAAGAAACTTAACTGGCTCTTTAATTATGGAAAACATTTTCCTTTTATGATTATCTAAGATAAAAAGGGTACTTCCATTCAGTCGCTCAGTTGTGTCCGACTCTTTGCGACCCCATGGACAGCAGCCTGCCAGGCTTCCCTGTCCATCACCAACTCTCGGAGTTTACTCAAACTCATGTCCATTGAGTCAGTGATGCCATCCAAACATTTCATCTACTGCCATCCCCTTCTCCTCCTGCCTTTAATCTTTCCCAGCATCACAGTCTCTTCCAATGAGTCAGTTATTCACATCAGGTAGACAAAGTATTGGAGTTTCAGCTTCAACAACATTCCTTCCAATGAATATTCAGGACTGATTTCCTGTAGGATGGACTAGTTGGATCTCCATGCAGTCCAAGAGACTCTCAAGAGTCTTCTCCAACACCACAGTTCAAAAGCATCGATTCTTCGGTGCTCAGCTTTCTTCACAGTCCAACTCTCACACCCATACATGACTACTGGAAAAACCATAGCTTTGACTAGATGGACCTTTGTTGGCAAAGGTCTCTGCTTTTTAATATGCTGTCTAGGTTAATCATAACTTTTCTTCCAAGGATCAAGTGTTTTTTTTAATTTCAAAGTGTACTTAAAGACTAATAAATTGGTTGGCCAAAAACAGGTGAGATAGGAAAAAATAATATCTAATTCTTATGGAATATATACAATGAATTGGAAAATATTTTAGATACTTGTATATGTACATGTACTCATGTAATCATATAGTAACCTGCGATGTAAGTAGAAATATTATTCCCATTTTACAGGTGTGGGATATATTTATGAAAATATGAAACTAATCTTGATAACAACACTTATTGAGCATTTAGTAACTAGCAGGCATTATAATAATGCTACATATGAATTAACTCTAGGTCTCAGGGAATATTTATTAGGTAGGTACTATGCCTACTTATTTTATCAACCAGAAAATCTAGACTCAGTGATTTTAAGTAAATTGTCCAATGGTCAGCAAGCAGTAGCTCTTATAACACTGTAGATGTCTTACACTGTATCATTTTTCTATACTGTTGAAAGAGAAAGAGACTTTAGAGAATTCAAATGTAGGTCAAACTTAAAAGTGACAAAAATAACTTATATATATTCTGTGACTTATAGAACACAAAAAGTGGTCTCTTAAAAAATGCATGTGTGTGTGTGTGTGTGTGTGTGTGCGTGCGCGCGTGTGTGTATATATATATTTACTGTCATAAAACACTTTTTTCATACTGAACTGCTATTAGCAATTTGTTTCTATGAATTTTGTCCTCTTTTTTATTGGAAATACATTTACGTTAAACTTTCAGTGGTTAAAACTTGGAATGAGATGTTTGCCAATGGAGAGTGAGACCCTGGAATAATTAAACATAGGGCCAGGGGCACTGAGAAATAGGCATGGCAAGGCCCAGGAGATAAACAAAAATAAGAAAGCAAGGACAATCTCTGGGTCCTCAGTAGTTTTGAGAAAATGAAGTTTCTAGTACAAAGCACAAGCCTCCTCTCCTATCTTTAGCCTGGCTGCTAAGCAGTTGGGTCCCATCTAATTACTTAGCTTATCTTCTTCTCTCCAGGCCATGTGGATTCAATTTTCCTCATATGAGTTTGCTGAGAGCAAAAGCAGAGATCCCAAAGGACTATTTCTTAAACAAAAGGAGATTTATTACTTTTCACTGAAAGGGTATTTGTTATCGTTGGAATTGTGTGTGTGTCGGCTGAAAGGACGAGGGTCCTGGCTGTGGACTAGAAGACTGTAGAACAGCTCCAAGCAGCTCTTTAACCTTTCGCAGTTTTTTGGTTGTCATAGATGTAGCATTTGACCTTCAGAGTTCAAGCTGGAAAGGGAAGCAAGAGGTCAGGGCTCTGACGGCCTGGTGACACATCTACCTATAGGCTCTGACCCTGGCAGCCCCAGTCAGTCCCCTCTCTGTCCTACAGCTCTGAAAGGTTAACTGTTTTCATTGATAAGTGCCACGATGTGGACTTTTGTTCTTCCAGTCCCTGGGGAAAGGAGCGGAGGGTGCGAAAGCCAACTCTTGGCTGGATTTCAGGTAGCAGGGAAAGTCTGGGATTAGATGTTCCTGCTATGAACTAAACCGTGTCCTCCCAAAATTCACACACTGAATCCTTCACCCTCAGTGTGACAGTGGTGGAGACAGGGCTTTCAGAAGATCATGAAAGTTAAATGAGGTCATGAAGATGAGGTTCTAACATGGTTGTATTTTTTGGTTTTATTAAAAAAAGAAAAGAAAGAGAACAGAGAGATCTCTGAGTATGCACAAACCAAAAGGCCATGTAAGAAGACATGTAACTGTGTACAAGCCAGATCAGGGACCTCACCAGAACAAAGCACACTGGCAACTTGATAAAATGTGAAATCACGAAATGAAGATGTCTACTCAGGGAATTGTAGATAGAGAAGAAATAAAGCCCAAAGATTGCAACCCTGGATATTTTACAGATCCAAGACAAGTAACACAAGCTGAAGAAGGAAAAAATGAATGAGGAGGAGCAGACAGTGAGGTGGAAGGATCAGCAGTAGAGACGGGTAGACTGAAGAAAGAGCTGCAAGAAACTCAGAATGGTAGACTCTGTCAAATCTGCTGATGCGCCAGGTGGGATAAGGATTAGGAATTTGCCAACTTCTGCAACTGACAAGAGCATTTTCAGGGGAGGTTAGGAGGCAAAGAGCTGAAGGGAGAGGTTTAAGAGATAGTGGGAAGATGAAAGTATAAATAGCATAAAAATAAGGCATTATTATACAGGGGAAGAAAGGAATGGCACAGTCATTGAAGGCAGAAATGGGGTCAAGAGTTTTTGCTTTGACTTTTTTTTAAAAGAGGGAAAGTAAATTTCTTTGTTAGTGGTAGAGAAAGAAATGTGAAAGAAATATCCTTATTTCTATGAAAAGTTGGCCTCTGCTAAGAGCACAGAACCCATGGAAACTGGAAGACAAGCAGGGTCTGAGGGCTGAGGGCACAGGTATGTGTGTATGGCGGAGACACGTGCAGAGAGGTTACCTTTTTATTATTTTTTTCCTCAGAGAAATAGGAGTCAAGGTCAATACTTGAGAGTAAAGAGTGGGCAGAGGTGTTGTGGTTTGAGGAGAGAGGATAAGGGGTGACATATTTGAGGAGAGAGGATAAGGTCTGGCATATGCAGATATGCACGGGAGAATGAATGATTTTCAGGCACTATTAACTGATCCGCTTGATGATGCTGGTCAGGAATTTGGTGTCACCAGTGCTTTACTGGTGCTTGCTTAGTCAGTTTTGCCTGTAGGATGATAGCAATATAAGATGACTCAATAGTTAAACGATTTTACAAAATGCCATGTATAAGAGAGTGTAATAACATTCTTGATAAGATGGTGCAACACGGTTGTCACTGCATTGGAGTGGACACTCTAGGAATTTGCAAGACTACATTGGGGTTCAAGTAAAGCACTGAATTTCTAGATATTTTCATTTTATCAAATTCTTTAAACATTTCTAATGGTATTTTACAATATCCATATTATACAATCACACATGCTTATAATTTTAAAACAAATAGGAAACCAGCAGATTTGAACAACATTATTGACCAAATGGACAAGGCAAAGCCACCCCACTCCAATACTCTTGCCTGGAAAATCCCATGGATGGAGGAGCCTGGTGGGCTGCAGAACATGGGGTCGTGAAGAGTTAGACATGACTANAGCAGATTTGAACAACATTATTGACCAAATGGACAAGGCAAAGGCACCCCACTCCAATACTCTTGCCTGGAAAATCCCATGGATGGAGGAGCCTGGTGGGCTGCAGAACATGGGGTCGTGAAGAGTTAGACATGACTAAGCAACTTCACTTTCAATTTTCACTCTCATGCATTGGAGAAGGAAATGGCAACCCACTCCAGTGTTCTTGCCTGGAGAATTCCTGGGACAGAGGGAGCCTGGTAGGCTGCCGTCCTTGGGGTCGCACAGAGTTGGACATGACTGAAGCGATTTAGCAGCAGCAGAGGCATTGACCAAATAAACCTAACAGATATATGTAGGACATTTTATTCAAAATCACAGGACACACATTCTTCTCAAGCACATAGAACATTGTCCAGGATAGATCACAAGCTAGGTCACAAAAGAGGTCTTAAAAATTTTAAGAAGATTGAAATCATCCCAAGTATCTTCTCTAATCTAAGAGAGTGAAACTAAAAATCTATTACAAAATAAAAATGAGAAAATTCAAAAATATATGGAAATTTCAAAACACACTCTTGAACAATCATTGAATCAATGAAGAAATCAAAAGGGAAATTAGGAAATATCTTGAAACAAATGAAAATAAAACCACAATGTGTCACAAAAAATTATGTGATGCAGCAAAAATAGTACGAGTAGGGAAACTTAGGGTGATAAATGCTTACATTAAAAAAAGAAGAAAGACCTCAAATAAACAATATAACTTTATACCTCAAGGAACAAGAAAAATTAGAATAAAATAAGTATAAAAGTAGCATAAGGAAGAGAATAATGTAAATAAGAACAAAATAAATGGTTCTATAGAAAATAGAAAAAATTTTCAAAACTAAGAGTTGGTTATTTGAAAAGATAAACAAAATTGGCAAAACCTTGCCAGGACTTACTAAGAAAAAAGAGAAAACTCAAATAAATAAAACCAGAAATTGAAGAGGAAGCGTTAAGATTTTTGCCAGAGAAATACAAAAGATCATACAGTTCTACTGTAAACAATTACACTGCAATAAACTGGTCAATCTATAAGAAACAGATAAATTTCTAGAAGCAGGCAGTCTACCAAGACTGGAGAAGAAATGGAGATCCTGAACATATCAATAACGAGATTGAATCTGGAGTCAGAAACCTCCCAACACAGCACAACCTAACCAGATGGCTTCACAGTTGAACTCTACCAAACCTTTAAAGAAGAACTAATACAAATGCTTCTTAAACTCTTCCAAATTAGAAGAAGGGAGAATACTTCTGAGCTCATTTTATGAGTGCAACTTCACCCTAGTATCAAAGTCAGACAAAGACACTACAAGAAAAGAAAATTGTGGACCAATATCCCTGGTGAACACAAACACAATCCTTAAGAAAGTATTAGCAAATCAAATTCAACAGCACATTAAAGGATCATGCATCATGATCAACTAGGATTATCCCTGGGATGGAAGGATATTTGAGCATCATTGTTACTCAGTTGCTAAGTCATGTACAATTCTTTGTGATCCCAAGGACAGCAGCACATCAGCCTTCCCTGTCCTTCACTAGTTGGAGCATAACACAAGTCAATCAATGTGGTATACCACATCACTAGAATGAAGAATAAAAATCATATGATTATCTCAATAGATACAAAGAAATCATTGTAAAAAATTCAATGCCTTTTCATGATAAAAACTCTCAACAAACTAGATATAGAAGGAACTTATCTCAAAACAATAAAGGCAATATATGAAACATCCACAGCTAATTTCATGCTGAATGGAGAAAAACTTTCAGCTTTTCCTCTAAGATCTGGAACAAGGCAAGGATGCCCACTTTTGCCACGTCTATTCAACNGTGTGTATGCTCAGTTGCTACAGTAATGTCCACCTCTTTGTGACCCCATGGACTATAGCCCACCAGGCTCCTCTGTCCATGGGATTTCCCAGGCTAGAACACTGGAGTGGGTTGCCATGCCCTCCTCTAGGGGTTCTTCCCAACCTGGGGATCAAACCCATGTCTGCCTACATCTCCCGCATTACAGAAGAATTGTTTACCCATTGAGCCACCTCGGAAGCCCCTGTGACCTGTGACTTACCTAACCTTTTTGAGATTCAGTGTCTCATTCCTAAAATATGGGGACGGATTTGCTCTGGTGAGAAAGCTGTTGTTCAGTCGCTAAGTCATGTCTGACTCTTTCGTGATCCCATGGACTGTAGCCCACCAGGCTCCTCTGTCCATGGGATTTCCCAGGCAAGAATACTCGAGCAGGTTGCTACTTCCTCCTCCAGGGGATCTTCCCAACCCAGGGATCGAACCTGCGTCTCCTGTGTTGGCAGGAATTAAGGATTAAAGATTATGCATAGATACAGATAATGACTAATGCATAGTAAAATGGTAAATGTTGATAAAAAACATCATTGTTATTATACAGAGTGAAGTAAGCCAGAAAGAAAAACACCAATACAGTATACTGACACATATATATGGAANCTGAGGTACATATACACAATGGAGTACTACTCAGCCATTAAAAAGAATACATTTGCATCAGTTCTAATGAGGTGGATGAAACTAGAGCCTATTATAGAGTGAAGTAAGCCAGAAAGAAAAACACGAATACAGTATGCTAACACATATATATGGAATTTAGAAATATGGTAATGATAACCATTGTGAGACAGCAAAAGAGACACACATGTATAGAACAGTCTTTTGGATTCTGTGGGAGAGGGAGATGGTGGGATGATTTGGGAGAATGACATTGAAACATGTATACTATCATGTAAGAAAAGAATCGCGAGTCTANATATGGTAATGATAACCATTGTGAGACAGCAAAAGAGACACACATGTATAGAACAGTCTTTTGGATTCTGTGGGAGAGGGAGATGGTGGGATGATTTGGGAGAATGACATTGAAACATGTATACTATCATGTAAGAAAAGAATCGCGAGTCTAGGTTTGATATAGGATACAGGATGCTTGGGGCTGGTGCACTGGGACGACCCAGAGGGATGGTATGCGGAGGGAGAAGGTGGGGGTTCAGGAATGGGAGCAAGTGTATACCTGTGGTGGATACATGTTGATGTATGGCAAAACCAATGCAATATTGTAAAGTAATTAATCTGCAATTAAAATAAATACATTTGTTAGAAATAAATGTATCATAAAAATTAAATAAAATATTTTGAAAAAACACAAAAAACAAAAAAAATAAAACATTTAATTTTATTTTTAGTATAATTTTATTTATTTAAAGGGATGAGAGAATGAGATGGCTGGATGGCATCACCGACTTGATGCACGTGTGTTTGTGTAGACTCTGGGAGTTGGTGATGGACAGGGAGTCCTGGTGTGCTGCAGTTCATGGGGTTGCAAAGAGTCAGACAGTACTGAGTGACTGAACTGAACCAAATTTTCAGGTGATTAAATCTAGTATTGAATAAAGGAAAGATATTCTTTCCGTAGCAGGGGAGAATATATTAATAAGTCCAGTAGGTCAAAATGAGTGTGTCTATATTTTATCTCATTGGCAGCAGCCTCATAACGATTCTAAAGCTACTTTTTGTGCATGTTATACCTTTCTGATATTAATTATGTGATTCGCTCTTGTAATATCTTCACATATTTTTCGTTGTTGTTTAGTTCCTAGGTCATGTCCAATTCTTTTGCCACCCCGTGGACTGTAGGTTGCCAGGCTCCTCTGTCCGTGAGATTTCCCAGGCAAGGATGCTGGAATGGTTTGCTATTTCCTTCTCCAGGGGATCTTCCCAACCCAGGNAAATAAATAAATTTTAAAAATAAATAAATAAACTGAGGAAAAGCAAAAAAAAAAAAAAAATCATTGTTGGGACTTCCCTGGTGGTCCAGGGACTAAGACTTTTTCTTCTGATGTAAGGGATGTGGGTTCAATCCCTGGTCAGGGAGCTAAGATTCCCCCACACCTCATGGTCAAAAAACAAAGCATAAAATACAGAAGCCATATTGTAACAATTTTTTTTTTAAGTTATAAATAGTCCACATCAAAAAAATCTTTTAAAAAAATAGTTGTTATGATGGTGAAATGGCAGCCATGCTGGTAATGTCAAGGGGCTCAAAGTCCTTTTATGCTCAAAGTCCTTGGTGAGACATTCAGAAGACACCTGCCCCTTTTGGACCATGAGTAGCAGCCCAGCAGTTTTTAAGCTCCTTTCACCCTCTTGCCCATAGTCTTCTGCCCAGAGACTGTGCAACTGATGTTTGCTAATTCTCCAAACAGGAGTTCTTTCAACTGAAGTTACATCCATGACTTGGGTCATATGAACAGATGTGACCCTTGAATCAAAGGCTTATTTTGTTTTTTATTTTTAAACACTGTTGGCCCTTAGATTCTAGCAAAATAAAACACCCTACATGAACCATGGTCTTCCAAAGCCACTCATATAGGCCTATGCCAGAGCTGGTAAGGAGCTTGGCTTGAAACAGCTCATAGAAAATTGCTGATGACTCTCCAGGGAACCCAAGAGGAAACCCAGCTTTGATCCCTGAGTCGAGAAGATCTCCTGGAGAAGGGAATGGCTACCCACTCTAGTATTCTTGCCTGGAGAATCCCATAGACAGAAGAACCTGGTGGGTTACAGTCCATGGGGTCATAAAGGGTCCAACATGACTAAGCTACTAACCGTGATGTAGGGCTGCAGGGAACATGGAAACCTGTATTCACTCAGCCCTATAGTTAGCTCACAGAGGTACCTTGAGGATTCCTTTCTTTTTCTGGAAAGCTATCACTGAATGAATCTTCTTCACCTGTCTGGAGGAGAATACAGTGAATGCTCCTTGGAGGAGAATTGAAGGAGAATTGAAGCAGAAATGGTGGCCTTGCCCTTTCGGGAAGCATTTGAGTTACTACTATATGGTAACAACCTACATTTGAAATGCTCAAGTTTCAAACTATAAATACATTATTTTCAGTCATGAAGGACAAGGAAGCCAGGTGTGCTGCAGTCCATGGAGTCAAAAAGAGTCGGACACAACTGAGTGACTGAACAGCAACAATCGTTTTGGAAATCCAGACAAAACAATATTTACCAAATCATTTTCAGAGGCCAGTGAGGAAGTCTAAGATATGGCAGCTACACCCACAATTTTTACTTCTTTACATTGAAAACAGGATCTCCCTCTTCAACTTCAGATAATTATGAATAATTTTGTACGTCCAGGAACATACTGCCAACCTCAGCCTTTCTTGCTTCAGCTTATTATTTGCTAATGATTTTCTTGGCCATGAAACTCAGAAAATTCCCTTGAGTTACTTAAAAAAAAAAAAAAACCTCACAGGACGTGGGTCCCATTTGGTCAACATCTGTGCCGGACATCTGGAACCTGAGGAAATTCCACTGCTCAGGGTATGACGCGTAAATGAAATTACTTTTTCATGCACTTTAGAAAAGAGTCAAGAGCATCTTTCTGACCAAACAAGCCCATTTGTTCTTTTCCTGCAAGTGTTTCTCATTAAAAATGTCATATCCCTAATAAATTGCCTTAATGCCCCCACAGCTGGGCCTATTGTTTTCATGGTTTTGTGCACTCTCTGATTCTCACAGGGAACAGAAAGTGAGAGAAAAATGGGATTTTCCCCCCCATTCTGTCTGCATGAATTGCTTTTCATTCACTCTCTGTATTGGAGTGAGAACTTGGCTTTTATAGGAGACCTCTAAGTGCTCAATATTCCCTGCTTTTGGCACACTATCCTCAAACACATCCTGTCAGCTTTGCCTTTCCAATCCAGATATTGGATGATGGCAGTTTGCTGTTAGTGATTGCAGGCTGAAAGGTGGCATTATTAAAAATTATTTCCTAGTGATTTATTTTTTGCAAGAAAATGACCACTCTAGCAAGTCTTTAGTCTGCTATAAGAATATGGACTTGAAGGGTTTCCCTGGTGGCTCAGTGGTAAAGAGTCCACCTGCCAGTGCAGGAGACACAGGTTTGATACCTAAGCCAGGAAGATCCCACATGCCGAGGAGCAACCAAGCCAGTGCGCCATAACCAGTGGGCCTGTGCTGTAAAGCCCAGGAGCCATGATTCCTGAGCCCACGTGCCGCACTACTGAAGCCCGCATGCTCTAGAGCCCATGCGCCATAACTCGAGAAGCCGGTGCAATGAGGAGCCTGAGCACCACAGCTAGAGAGCAGACCCCACCCGCCGCAGCTAGAGAAAAGCCCACACAGCAATGAAGACTCAGCACAGCCGAAAATAAATAAAATAATAGACCCCAGTTTCAGTGAAAGCAAGCTCAAAGAAATTAACTGAAGACAAGAACAGAGGGTGGGAGGGTGTGTGTGTGTGTGTGATCAGGCATTCCTTTAGAAGCCACACAAAAGTGTCACAACAATCTTAGAAGCAATCGCCCAAATTGTGTCCAAAGAGCTGAGATGTGACAAAACACCTGGTTTTTGTATCTCTGGCCAGATGCAGCCTTGAATGTGACGGGTTCAACTTTTATCAATTTCTTTTCCCTATAGCTGTCATTCCCCTCACAGCCGACTTTTGTCCACCAGGTCACTGGGACTTTGTACACCCGTTTTTCCAGTCATTCACTTCACTTTCTGCATATGACATAAAAAAATAATATGAATGCCTAATGGCCCGGTGGCTAAGATGCCACTCCCAGTGCAAGGGGCCCAGGTTTGACCCTATGTTGGGAAATTAGATCCCACACGCTGCAACTGAGTTCACGCGACACAGCTAAAAATCCTGCATGCCATAGCAAAGACCCAGTGGGACCAGATAAATAAGAAAACATATAACAATTATAAAAAATAAAATGGAAATGAAAAGAATGGTTTAACTCGAAAAGACAAGTTATTTTTGGCACACAAACTTCTTTTCATTGGAAATTATTTTCGAACCTCGAAACTCCCTCTGAATTTTTCAGCACCTATAAAGAGTGAGAATGGGAGGCTAGTAGACTGAACTGGTAGGTTTGTCATGAGCTGGCCAAGTGGCCTGATTTTTCATTCAGGTTTCCAGAACTTTCTTCAGTAGATCCAGATGCAGGTCCTCATTTACATCTGAATTTTGTGGTCCTTTGGCAACAGAGCTGTAGGTTCCGGAGGCCAGGGTCCATTAGCAATGTGGGCAACTGGGTTTGCCTTGTGCCCTGGGGCACTCAGTTTCTAACTGAGAAGGTTCTAGACTGGCGAGTCCCCGACCACATTAATCAGCAAGCCATTAAAAGACCCCTGGGGGCACACAGTTCAATCCAAAAACTGTCTACCAAGAGTCTTGCAATCGCCTATGAAAATCTACCCTGACCTCGTCAAAGTCCCACCTCTGTCTCAGGGGTCTTAAAGTCTACACTGGGACAAGTTTTTAAATATTTACACATTATGATAATTATAAGCCCAAGTTACAAAGACAGGAGAAGCAAAGAGTTTTGCCTTCCTGGGAAGGGAGTTTGGGGGAGAGTGGATACATGTATGTATGTTCGAGTCCCTTTCTGTCCACCTGAAACTTTCACAACACTGTTAATCAGCTATGTGTGTGCTTGACTTCAGTTGTGGCCAACTCTTTGTGACCCCATGGGCTGTAGCCCACCAGGCTCCTCTGTCCGTGGGATTTTCCAGGCAAGAACAGTGGAGTGAGTTGTCATGCCCTCCAGGGAATTTTCCCAACCCAGGGATCGAACCTGCATCTCCTGTCTCCTCCATTGCCAGGTAAGTTCATCAGGTAAGTCCAATCATCTATCAGTTCAATTCAGTCACTCAGTCGTGTCCAACCCTTTCCGACCCCATGAATCGCAGCACACCAGGCCTCCC
>SJYV01016118.1:287042-350399 GCA_006410875.1 Neotragus pygmaeus | reverse complement strand
AAAAAAAAAAAAAAACCTCACAGGACGTGGGTCCCATTTGGTCAACATCTGTGCCGGACATCTGGAACCTGAGGAAATTCCACTGCTCAGGGTATGACGCGTAAATGAAATTACTTTTTCATGCACTTTAGAAAAGAGTCAAGAGCATCTTTCTGACCAAACAAGCCCATTTGTTCTTTTCCTGCAAGTGTTTCTCATTAAAAATGTCATATCCCTAATAAATTGCCTTAATGCCCCCACAGCTGGGCCTATTGTTTTCATGGTTTTGTGCACTCTCTGATTCTCACAGGGAACAGAAAGTGAGAGAAAAATGGGATTTTCCCCCCCATTCTGTCTGCATGAATTGCTTTTCATTCACTCTCTGTATTGGAGTGAGAACTTGGCTTTTATAGGAGACCTCTAAGTGCTCAATATTCCCTGCTTTTGGCACACTATCCTCAAACACATCCTGTCAGCTTTGCCTTTCCAATCCAGATATTGGATGATGGCAGTTTGCTGTTAGTGATTGCAGGCTGAAAGGTGGCATTATTAAAAATTATTTCCTAGTGATTTATTTCTTGCAAGAAAATGACCACTCTAGCAAGTCTTTAGTCTGCTATAAGAATATGGACTTGAAGGGTTTCCCTGGTGGCTCAGTGGTAAAGAGTCCACCTGCCAGTGCAGGAGACACAGGTTTGATACCTAAGCCAGGAAGATCCCACATGCCGAGGAGCAACCAAGCCAGTGCGCCATAACCAGTGGGCCTGTGCTGTAAAGCCCAGGAGCCATGATTCCTGAGCCCACGTGCCGCACTACTGAAGCCCGCATGCTCTAGAGCCCATGCGCCATAACTCGAGAAGCCGGTGCAATGAGGAGCCTGAGCACCACAGCTAGAGAGCAGACCCCACCCGCCGCAGCTAGAGAAAAGCCCACACAGCAATGAAGACTCAGCACAGCCGAAAATAAATAAAATAATAGACCCCAGTTTCAGTGAAAGCAAGCTCAAAGAAATTAACTGAAGACAAGAACAGAGGGTGGGAGGGGGTGTGTGTGTGTGTGATCAGGCATTCCTTTAGAAGCTACACAGAAGTGTCACAACAATCTTAGAAGCAATCGCCCAAATTGTGTCCAAAGAGCTGAGATGTGATAAAACACCTGGTTTTTGTATCTCTGGCCAGATGCAGCCTTGAATGTGACGGGTTCAACTTTTATCAATTTCTTTTCCCTATAGCTGTCATTCCCCTCACAGCCGACTTTTGTCCACCAGGTCACTGGGACTTTGTACACCCGTTTTTCCAGTCATTCACTTCACTTTCTGCATATGACATAAAAAAATAATATGAATGCCTAATGGCCCGGTGGCTAAGATGCCACTCCCAGTGCAAGGGGCCCAGGTTTGACCCTATGTTGGGAAATTAGATCCCACACGCTGCAACTGAGTTCACGCGACACAGCTAAAAATCCTGCATGCCATAGCAAAGACCCAGTGGGACCAGATAAATAAGAAAACATACAACAATTATAAAAAATAAAATGGAAATAAAAAGAATGGTTTAACTCGAAAAGACAAGTTATTTTTGGCACACAAACTTCTTTTCATTGGAAATTATTTTCGAACCTCGAAACTCCCTCTGAATTTTTCAGCACCTATAAAGAGTGAGAATGGGAGGCTAGTAGACTGAACTGGTAGGTTTGTCATGAGCTGGCCAAGTGGCCTGATTTTTCATTCAGGTTTCCAGAACTTTCTTCAGTAGATCCAGATGCAGGTCCTCATTTACATCTGAATTTTGTGATCCTTTGGCAACAGAGCTGTAGGTTCCGGAGGCCAGGGTCCATTAGCAATGTGGGCAAATGGGTTTGCCTTGTGCCCTGGGGCACTCAGTTTCTAACTGAGAAGGTTCTAGACTGGCGAGTCCCCGACCACATTAATCAGCAAGCCATTAAAAGACCCCTGGGGGCACACAGTTCAATCCAAAAACTGTCTACCAAGAGTCTTGCAATCGCCTATGAAAATCTACACTGACCTCGTCAAAGTCCCACCTCTGTCTCAGGGGTCTTAAAGTCTACACTGGGACAAGTTTTTAAATATTTACACATTATGATAATTATAAGCCCAAGTTACAAAGACAGGAGAAGCAAAGAGTTTTGCCTTCCTGGGAAGGGAGTTTGGGGGAGAGTGGATACATGTATGTATGTTCGAGTCCCTTTCTGTCCACCTGAAACTTTCACAACACTGTTAATCAGCTATGTGTGTGCTTGACTTCAGTTGTGGCCAACTCTTTGTGACCCCATGGGCTGTAGCCCACCAGGCTCCTCTGTCCGTGGGATTTTCCAGGCAAGAACAGTGGAGTGAGTTGTCATGCCCTCCAGGGAATTTTCCCAACCCAGGGATCGAACCTGCATCTCCTGTCTCCTCCATTGCCAGGTAAGTTCATCAGGTAAGTCCAATCATCTATCAGTTCAATTCAGTCACTCAGTCGTGTCCAACCCTTTCCGACCCCATGAATCGCAGCACACCAGGCCTCCCTGTCCATCACCAACTCCCGGAGTTCACTCAGACTCATGTCCATCAATCTGTGATGCCATCCAGCTGTCTCATCCTCTGTCGTCCCCTTCTCCTCCTGCCCCCGATCCCTCCCAGCATCAGGGAGTTTTCCAATGAGTCAACTCTTCACATGAAGTGGCCAAAATACTGGAGTTTCAACTTTAGCATCATTCCTTCCAAAGAAATCCCAGGGTTGATCTCCTTCAGAATGGACTGGTTGGATCTCCTTGCAGTCCAAGGGACACTCAAGAGTCTTCTCCAACACCACAGTTCAAAAGCATCAATTCTTTGGCCCTCTGCCTTCTTCACAGTCCAACTCTCACATCCATACATGACGACTGGAAAAACCATAGCCTTGACTAGATGGACCTTAGGCGGCAAAGTAATGCCTCTGCTTTTGAATATACTATCTAGGTTGGTCATAACTTTTCTTCCAAGGAGTAAGCTTCCTTTAATTTCATGTCTGCAATCACCATCTGCAGCGATTTTGGAGCCCCCCAAAATAAAGTCATCTATACCCCAATATAAAATGAAAAGTTAAAACGATTAAAAGAAAAAAAAAGTTTCCCCGTAACTTGAAAATCAAGGGAGGCTTTACAGTGGAGTTAGTGATACAGATAGATTTCAATGAATAAATCAGAGTTTCCAGGGAAGACAGGTGGGGAAAAGCTTGTATACCAAAGAGACGAGCCTCTGAAAGCACAGAGGTGTGAAAGATGCCTTTATGTGTTCCTTTGCTTATTCTTTGTTCTTTTCTTCCACAAATAGTTAGCACGCATTATTAGGCAGGCACCATTCTAGATGCAAGCAATACAGTGACGTGTGCATGCGTGCTAAGTCACGTCAGTCGTGTCTGATACTTTGTGACCCCACGGACTGTTGGCCCCAGGCTCCTCTGTCCATGGGATTCTCCAGGCAAGAGTATTGGAGTGGATTGCCATGCCCTCCTCCAGGGGATCTTCCCAACCCAGAGATTGAAATTGCATCTCCTACATCTCCTGCATTGGCAGGTGGGTTGTTTACCACTAGCACCAGTGAAGAGAAGCTAATGTAATGATGAGCATGACTAATCGTCCTCCCGGTGTTCTTTTTTGTAGGGGATACAGATTAGGAACAAATATGCAAGTCAATATGTAACATACAATGCTATAGAGAAAAATAAATCAGTATAAGGGGGATGAGAAAACAGTTAGGGAAAGGAGAGCTTATTACAGTGGTTTAGAATGATGTCTCTAAGGATGGGACATTTCTTATGAGACATGAATTTGAACAGACAAAATATGACGTGTGCGGAGACCTAAGTACTTGATCTTATGGTGACAGGACAGTTAAAGGCCATGAAGCTCCTGAAGGCATGTAGGCCCATTTGAGGGACATTTTCGTACACACTTAGCAACATTGTGTAAGGAGCACAGACAAGACCAGCAGTACCGTCATCAAGGCATGGTATCCAGGTGGTAGAGTGCAGGTGAAGATAAGACAAGTGGCTTAGAAATACAACCAAAGTATCAACATGTACACGCCTTCCCTGGTGGCTCAGTGGATCCCTGTATCTGGAAGATCCCCTGGAGGAGAAAATGGCAACCCACTCCAGTATTCTTGCATGAGAAATCCCAAGCAGAGAGAAGCCTGATGGGCTACAGTCCACAGGGCTGCAAACACAACTTGGCCACTAAACAACAACCATCAATATGTACATTGCTTTAGAGTAAGGAGGCTCTGCATCTACAAACTTTGGCTTATGAGATAGTGTTTTTGTTGCAGACATCATAATCAACAGCAGCAGTTAAATTCTTCGAATTCCTCCTATATATAAGGGACCCTCTTAAATGTGTTACTACAATTAACTCTTTCAATTCCTCAACAGTACTATGAGTCACAAAGTTTAAGGACCTTGCTCAAGGTGTCACAGCCACTCCAGGATGCTTGGTAAGTTCGGAGCAGGCGCTGAGCCACTTTGCTGTACTACCAGACTCAGTGAGAGACCATGGGAGCTGGAAAGGAAGGAATTTTTCTGCGAGACTAGACAGGAGTTGAAAGTTTTAAGGGACAGCAGTTGGCAGGACTTGCTTAATTGATTAAGATGTGGCAGTGATGGAGAGGAAGGAGTGGAAGATGCTTCCAGGGGATCTAGCTTGATGAGCTTTGTGGATCGGGATGCCAACAACAGAGATGTGCCCTGGTTACCTAAGGTCCAGGCAGACTGGCCTGTGGGTTACACAGGACACAGCTGGGCCTTTCTCGCAAATGAGTTATTTGAGAGTCACCCAGCATGATCAACTTTTGCTTGATTAGGGAGCAGATTCCTACAGTGTATGATAGAACAAGCCATGTCTCTGCACTGCTCAAAATTTTTGATGATTTCATAGTGCCTTCCAGATAGAGTACATACTTCTCTTCCTGGTATTAAATTTAAAAACTCTACATTATAGTTCAAATAACTTTGTTCACCCCATTTCCTTCTGTTTTCCTACTAAAAGTCCAGTGTCCAATCAACTGGGCCCAGAAGAGTGTCTGGTTCCTGGTGGGTATTCTGAGATTTAGACTCTGCAGGGTCTATGAGAAATGGCAGGAGTTTTCATATTGGAAAGACTGGGCTACTGTACCTAATAGACATTGGTGAGTCACCCTTTCGATTTCCTGGCCAATCCTGGGATGATCTCCACCACCTAATGAAGATGATCAAATAATAATCATGATCATAACATTTGTTGTGTCCTTTCAAGTGCCTCAAATTCTTCTAAGGTCTCCGAATGTAGTTTTTAAGCTGTATTTTATTTTTTGGCCGTACCATGCAGCGTGTGGGATCTTAATTTCCCAACCAGGGATTGAAGTCATGCCCCCTGCAGTGGGAGCCCAGAGCCTTAACCATTGGACCACCAGGGAAGCCCCTGGATGCAGTTTCTTGTCTGATCTTCCAAAGACCCTCTGCACAGGGTTCTGGTGGAAATTACTGAGACACAGGGCAGTTAAATAACTTGCCCAAGGTCACGTTTGACAAGTTAGCACCAGGCATAAATTAAGCCCCAGGTGGTCTGACGCTATCTTCTTAATACAGCATGAAGCTGACAAAGTGAGAATGCCTATCATAAAACATCAGGCACACAAGGGCCCCTCCACAAATGCCCTTCCACTCCACTCTCTTCAACTCCTGTTAGCAGCTTCCAGTTCAACTGCACTATAATCTTAAACTGATTTTGCCACCAAATATGCTGGGTATACTGGAACTGAGCCAATGAACAACTTGCCGTGTTGATCACACTGTGCAAGAAAACATCTGTCTCTCTTGGTAAAACAGCACTCCCATAATGAGAGAAAGCCACTCTTGAGAGTCCCTTGGACTGCAAGGAGATCCAACCAGTCCATTCTAAAGGAGATAAGTCCTGGGATTTCTTTGGAAGGAATGATGCTAAAGCTGAAACTCCAGGACTCTGGCCACCTCATACAAAGAGTTGACTCATTGGAAAAGACTCTGATGCTGGGAGGGATTGGGGGCAGGAGGAGAAGGGGACAACAGAGGATGAGATGGCTGGATGGCATCACGGACTCGATGGATGTGAGTCTGAGTGAACTCCAGGAGTTGGTGATGGACAGGGAGGCCTGGCATGCTGCGGTTCATGGAGTCGCAAAAAGTTGGACAGGACTGAGCGACTGAACTGAACTGAACTGAAAGCTGATTAACAATGTGACAGATTCGGGTGGACAGTCAAAGGGCTCAACCATACATATACATGTATCCATTCTCCCCAGACTCCTCTCCCATCCAGGCTGCCACACAACACTGAGCAGAGTTCCCTGTGCTAGACAGTAGGGCCTTGGTTATCCATTTTAAATACAGCAGTGTGTACGTGTCGGTCCAAACTCCCTAACTATCCCTTCCTTCCATCCTTCCCCACTGGTAACCAAAGTTCATTGTCTGAGTCTGTTTCTGTTTCATAAATAAGTTCATTTGTATAATTTCTGTTTAGATTCCACATATGAGGGATGTCATATGATATTTTTCCTTCTCTGTCTGACTTACTTCACTCAGTATGACAATCTCTAAGTCCATGCATATTGCAGCAAATGGTATTATTTCATTTCTTTTTAATGGCTGGGTAATATTCCATCTTCTTTAATTGGGCAGTAAATCTTATCCAGATGTATTGATTGTACATTTTTCAGTTCTTCTCAAATCTTATGTGTCATTACATGAAGGTGATCCGTTCTTACAGTCATCAGTAATTGAGTATATTGGTGAGAAGGAATCTGTATGCTGAATTAGTGAGTGGATCCACAGGATGTACGATTCTCAGTAGAATGGCAAATGAAATATACAATAAATGATTAGCTGGTTGTTTATAAACTTGATAATTTCTATTGGTAAATAACACAAACCATGTGTTTCCGATTTGACCTCGATTTAAACTTGGACAATTGAAAAAACCCTTTCAAACCAGGAAAGTAAACATTATTATTGAACGGGTTATCTTATATAAGAATACAGATCAGTGTTATGGATAATATTTTCTCCAGGCAAGAATACTGGTGTGGACTACCATGCCCTCTTCCAAGGGATCTTCCCAACCCAGGGATCAAACCCACGTCTTCTGCATCTCCTGCATTGCAGGCAGATCCCTGAGCCTCCAGGGAAGCCCAGTGTTCACCCAGACTCAGCTGCAACACGTAACCCACATGAAAGAAAAGAGAAAGTGAAGATGCTGGCATGTGTCCAACTCTTCGTGACCCCATGGACTGTACCTGGCAGACTCCTCCATCCATGGGATTCTCCAGGCAAGAATTCTGGAGTGAGTTGCCATTCTCTTCTCCAGGGGGTCCTCCCAACCCAGGGATTGAACCTGGGTCTCTTTCATTGCAGGTAGATGCTTTATCATCTGAGACACAAGGGGCGCTTCATGTAGCCCATGTAGGACTCTTTTTTCTTTTTCTAAGCTTTCACTGAGTTAAACTCTTCCAAAGAAGTGCATTGGAGAAGTATGGTGGCTTTGAGATATGTCAGTTTGACTAGGTTTCTCTTTCCAAGAATTCTCTTCTCTGTATATTTCCTATTACAGTAGGTCACAGGAGAAGTTATTGGGCAAGAGTTGGAAGGAGGAGGTGAAGTGGCAGCCACTGTTTTAGCTTCCCTCTGATCAGTGGCTACACGTCTCAATGGCGTGAGGGTGGAGAGCTGGGTCTTCACCTGCCCCAACTTCCACTGACTCCTCCCTCAGCTTTCCTGACTTCTGGGCTGGGTTTGTGTGCTCAGCTCCAGGATGAAGGGCCCAGCCTCTGAAGGACACCCTCACCAAGGACAGAGACAACAAGAATCGACACAGCTTTCAATTCACTCTCGGGAGGCTCTAGCCTGTGGGTTCCAGTCAGCCCCTCCTCCCCGACTTTACCATCATCCTCTCCTTTTCACAGCCTGCCCCGTGAATTTGTGCGTGTTAAGTCGCTTCAGTCATGTCCAATTCTTTGCGACCCCATGGACCATGGCTCACCAGGGTCCTCTGTCCACGGGACTGGGTTGCCATGCCCTCCTCCAGGGGATCTTCCCGACCCAGGGATTGAACCCGCATCTCTTATGTCTCCTGCATTGGCAGGTGGGTTCTTTACCACTAGTGCTACCTGGAAAGCCCTTGTGAATTTGAAGTTCCAGCATCAAACACAGGGCTTCCCAGGTGGCATTAGTGGTAAAGAACCCGCCTGCCAAGGCGGGGGATGTAAGAGACGCAAGTTCGATCCCTGGGTCAGGAGGAGGTCATGGCAACCAGCTCCAGTATTCTTGCCTGGAGAATCCCGTGGACAGAAGAGCCTGGTGGACCGTAGGGTCACACAGAGTCAGACATGACCAAAGTGACTTAGCAACCAATAAGTAACTGTTTAGGGAAATAAACCCTAAACCTAGTGCTCTATAGAGAACATTTTGGAAACACTGGATTAGAAAAGTCATCTTTGGTTCCAGATAAATAGGCTATTTCTATTCTTCATGGAACAACTTAGTATAGGACTGGTCAAAACATCTGTTTGAGTTTTTCCGTTACATCTGAATGGAGAAACCCAAGGCACGCGTGGGTTAGCCCAGTACAGTAGGAGGACATGAGTGTGGCATTCAGCCTGATTTGGGATAAAATCTCACCTTCATCAGTCCCCTCTGTTGTTCACTTGGGCACATTATGTCATAGCAGAAGGACTCAGCTACTTCATCTGCAAAAANTGGACAGGGACCAGCGAGGCATCTGGCCAGGCAGGGGGAGGCCAGGAGCTAAAGGCAGATGCAACTATGGGACTGGGAAGGAGCTCAGTGCCTCTGGGGACCAACAAGGGGGTCTAGACTCTAATTTCTAGAAATGAAGATTAATGAAAATGAGGAAGCGAGATTAACAGGCAAAAGCATGGATATACAGTGTGAACTGCAGAGGATGATAAAGCCTGCATTACTACCCACCTAGGAAAGATCTCTTCAAGGTCAACACACTTTACACTGTCATCAGCTACTTGCATCCTAATCCCAAGCACTTTATCACCTCTTGCCTCGTGACCTGGGTAGAAGGAAGAGGTTGCCATCCACCCTGACTTTCAAGCTGGGGGTGAGGGGACATGACCCTGGGTAAGTGTCACAACCCACAAGTGACTCGGGAAGAGAACTGAAGCCTGAGATGGAGCTGGAAGGTCAAAGCCCCAGGCTCGTGCAATTATCACCACGGCATCACCAGCCCAGCTGCAAACACCCAGCATCTCATCAGAGCACCTTTCACCCCCTCTTCACCCCACTCAACACGCCTGAGACTTCACTCATCCCCAGCAAGGAAAGCCCCAGACCAGATCACAAAGAAGGGGAAAAAGTCACTCCTTGGTTTCTGAGCGTCTGAGAGCTCAGGAAAGAAAAAGCCACAAGGCTGGCTCCCAGTGTGCCAAGAGGCACCGAAGCATCCTGTATCGCCCTTCCGTCCTCCAGACGGTCTCACTCTCAGTCTTCTCTCCTTGGATGTTCAGGGTTCAGGGCTTGGAAGGGATGATACTGACAAGTCGGCAAAGTAAACAATCAGCGCTGTGGTGAAGATGATCCTTGGAATCTACTGCCTCACTGGGCTCATCTCTAGAAACAAGCAAATGCAGTGGAAAAACAAGATCCCAGAATCGAAGAATCGTATTTTAACATGGGCACACATCGATTAAACCACTGATCTCAAAGCAAGATTACACCCTTACATCCTTGCCACAGGCCAGTGGATGAAACACACTTCTTCCCCTTGACTTTCTGTTCAGACTTGCTTCCATCACGATATGAGCAGACGCTTGAAGTGTGCCTGCAAGACCAGGTGTGCCTACTTCTACATTGGCCACGACCACAGATCATGCCTAGGACAACCAGCCAGTCCCAGAGAGCGAGAGACAGACCCGGAACCCCCCCGCAGCCTGAACCCAAGCCCAGCCACACCAGCCAAGCAGCCAAAATGCACAGGCACGAGGGCAATGCACGTTGTTTTAAGCCACTGGACTGGAGTGGGTTCTCCGTAGCATGACTGAAACAAGAGCTGATGAAGGAACAGCCAGGCAGCGAGAATACCAGGAAGACTTACGAACTGGACAGACACAAACTCATCGCAAAGCAATCTCCTTCCCCAACAGTTTCCAAAGAATGTTTTCAACAGCATCTGAGTAGCCCTCTTCTTCACCTCAGCCCTCAGGCGCTGTCTTCCAATAAGAGATGAAGACAGCTCTTAAAATACCAGACGTGAGCAGAAAGCAACTGCGGGTTTAAAACACAGACATCAGCAGAGAGATCTGAAAAGGGGCTTGCCAGGTCAAAAGAAGGGAAAAATCTGAAACATCACGAGCCCTTCTCATAAATTTCAACACTGAGCACATAACACCTCGCTAGTCTTCTCATCTCAAAAGTTAATAAAAGATAAAAATAGTGAGATTTATGAAAAACAGAGTTGGAATTGGAAGAGGATTTATTTAGCTTCAGGGTCCAGAATAACATTAGGAGAAAAAAGCATCAGAAAAGGTTCAGGGGTTCACCATGGTGCCTCAGTGTGGACAGCTCTGCAGGGCTATTATAAAACCCCCAGCACAGTGACAAGGAGGGACCCGGCAGAAAGGGTGGGCTGGCATCTTCGCATTCACTGCTGCGTTGCCTCCTGTGCTACAAGGCACGACGCACACCAACGGCTTTGCAAACAGCTAGTGACTTGATTTCTCTTTTCCTTATGTGCAGCAGATTTTAGTCCTCTCTCTCAGGCTAATTTGCTGAGGAAAGTACACATCATGCCGTGAACGGTCCAACGATTGGGCTTCTTAACACTGGGGCTGCGGCCCCACACCTCCAAGCGGGCGCAACAGAGACGATGAAGAACAGTTTCATCTCTGCCCATGCTTATTCCCACCCAACTCTTTAGAAATGCAACTTTTTTTTTAGAAAATGCAATTTTCCTGCACAAAAACCTCTCGACAAAACAAACGTTGAGAAAGTACCTTAAAATAACATGATGCTACCATCATCATCATCAGGAGGAAAGAAAAGAAATTCTGGATGTGGAAGCCTTACTTACTGCAGCCCTTTTCAGAGCTGGAAAGAATGTCTCTGAGACCACCATGACCCATGGCCACTGAGGACTGCAGCTCAACTCCGCTCAAGCGTTGTAGCCCCCAGAGCAGGCCAGGCTGCCTATGTGGTACAAGAAAGCTTTCATAACATGATGCAGACCCCACTCTCAGAGCGAGTAACTCAGTGGCTATCCCAGGCCTTCGACAGCTCCCCCTTCAACCCTGCGCAATGGTCACCAGATGCTCCCTCCTCACGTGAAGGCCATCCAAGTCAGGGTTCTGCAAAGACGCACAGCTAAACCTCATCATCCTCACCAATATTCAAGGGAGGCCTCAGTCCTCTGGGGAAGCTTTACCTCCACAGATCATAAAAAAAAAAAAAAAACAGGATTCAGTAATCATCTCTGAATCACCTTCTCTCATGTGTAAGGACAGACAGATGCTATCAAAGCGTGAAATTCCAGGCTGAACCTCAAATCTGACATGGCTGATCCTCCACAGATGACTCAAGTTTCCTTCCAACTCAGCAAAAAAAAAAAAATGGGACCACAAAGAAACGTGTATTTTGAAGCATAAAGTATGAAACATGGAGGCTATTACTGACATCTTTTCACCATGAATCTTGCCAAAAATGTAGCCCATCACTGCCTAGCCTTTAAGACACACAGGGAAAAAAATATTCCAGTAGGAAATCACTAGTTGGGAAACTTCTGAAGTCTAGCATGAGACACACAAACTCTACAGTATTGCCAAGGGAAGTATTTATTTTTTGTAATTCATTTATTTTAACTGGAGGATAACTACTTCACAATATTGTGATGGTTTCTGCCATACATCACCATCAACATGAACCGGCCACAGGCATACATGTGTCCCCTCTCTCCTGAACCCTGTTCCTGCCTCCCTTTCCAGCCCAAGGCTCAAGGCATTCACAGAGCACCAGCTCTGGGTGCCTTGCATCACCCATCAAACTCCCACTGGCTACCCATTTTACATTTTTTTAAACATACTGCTTCTAAATTGGGTTTAACAAAAAGCAGAAAGACAAAGTGGAAGCTCTTGAATATTAAACGGAATTTAACATATGTTGAGTCAAATATGGAAAAAACTCCANAAACTCCCACTGGCTACCCATTTTACATTTTTTTAAACATACTGCTTCTAAATTGGGTTTAACAAAAAGCAGAAAGACAAAGTGGAAGCTCTTGAATATTAAACGGAATTTAACATATGTTGAGTCAAATATGGAAAAAACTCCACAAGTGAGAGTAAATGCCTTAAGTATAGCACTGTCTCTAAACACACAGCTTTAATGACTAATAGCTCCCTTTTCTGTTTCTTTAAAATCTAACCAGAGTCCCAACCTAAGCAAAGCACACAACTGCTACATTTGGCAGAGAAAGAAAAGAGTTTACCTACTGAAGCAAGCACAGTAAGATTATGACACCTTTTTACACTCCTTACTTTCAAAATATTTTGGGTTTCGTTCCACTTATTTGTCCATTCCTTGGTCAATTCTTGAACCTAAAAGAAAAAAAAATACATATGTCATTGCTCTATAAAAAAACTGTGATTTTCTTCTAGAAAGTTTTCAAACTTTTATAGATTATAGAAGAATGCACTATACTTTTTAAATTAGATAGCAATGCCGCACAGTACCATTACCATATATAAATCAAACTAGCTGATCTCACCCTACAACCTACATTACAGCAAAGGAAAGAACAGAAAAAAAAACCTGTCAAGCTGCCTAGAGCTTTACAGCAGTCTTTTTCAGGGTGCACTTAAATAAAAGCTGCTTCCTTGGATATTAACCAAAATTACAAGTTCAAAGATGCCACCATCCCATTACACGGGTTAATTTTTCCTGATTATACTTTAGGTCCTATGAAGTGGTGATTTTCTTTACTTTCTCATTAGATGTGATGATTAAATCACCTTGGAAACTGCCATTTTCTTTTAGGAGATAATCTGCTTTTGTAGCTAATTAATAAGGTTTATAAATATCATTTTATCTTTTTTTTTTAAGGTGGCTCTTTAATTGCCTCTTAGTAAAGGTAAAAATATCTTTTTGATAATAATCAGCTTCTTTCCAGGCTGCAGTAACTTAAGGGAGAAAATATCCCCCGCTGTCGAACACAGCACAGTTGGAAATAGCCTCTCAGTTAATGAAAACACTCTGCTAGTTCCAGACAACTTTCTAAATGACCTGAGTGAGTCATGAAGAAGCAAAGTGATACCTGATTGAGAGAGAGAAAAAGAGAATGGAAAATTATGTCAAAAGGAATATACTTTGGATTAAAAGAGAGTGACTCCGCAGAGCTGGGGGGGTGCGGGGCACACACCCTCCGGAAGCCTCTTCCCTTCCGCCCTCAGTGTTCCTGCCACCTCCCCACCCAGCAGCAGACGCCATCCCAGTTCACCTGACTGGTCTCCCTACCAGTAAGTTACCCTGTTCAACCAGGTCGAAGTGGAAGCACAGGATACACTGGATTACGTGCTCAATGCTAAGAGGAAGATACTTTCCACAGGACATTAAGTATCATGAATGGAAAGGACGTGAGTCAGCCACCTTCAAGAAAGGCTGTGTTCATTACTGACAAAAAAAGAGGGACTGGAGTGATAGTTTATCCAAGAGCAAAACCAAAACACCTCTCACTCACCTTGTTCATTCTATGGCTAGACATTTTACTCCTCAATTTATCGCAAACACCCTGGAGAAGGAAATGGCAACCCACCCCAGCATTTTGCCTGGAGAATCCCATGGACAGTGGAGCCTGGTGGGCTGCTGTCCTTGGGGTCACAAAGCTGGACACGGCTGAGCAACTGGACACGGCTGAGCAACTGAACACTTACCACAAACAACTACAGGAGTTCTAAGGTAGCATTTTTAAAAAAAATAAAATATCTTCCTTAAAATGATACAAATAAACTTATTTACAAAACAGAAAGAGACTTAGAGAAAGAGAATGAACTTATGGTTGCAGGCTGGGGCGAGAGAGGAGGGTGGATAGTTAGGGAACTTGGGAAGGACATGTACACACTGCTACATTTAAAATGGATAACCAACAAGGACCTGCTGTACAGCACAGGGGACTCTGCTCAGTGTTATGTGGCAGCCTGGATAGGAGGGGACTTTGGGGGAGAATGGATAGATGTATATGGATGGCTGAATCCCTTTGCTGTTCTAGAACTATCACAACATTGTTTGTTAATCAGCTATACCCCAATACAAAACAAAAGGTTTTAAAAATATATCTTCTTTAACTGGGCTCCCCTGGTAGCTCGGCTGGTAAAGAATAGGCCTGCAATACAGGAGACCCCAGTTCAATTCCTGGGTTGGGATGATCCCCTGGAGAAGTAGCCTGCCCACTCTGCGGGGGACTGCCCGTGAAGGGTTAAGTTTTGGGAGCTGCTTAGCGATATTGCTGAGCCCCTAGGCATTGCCCTAAGCTCTCTGTCCCGCCTCCCTGAAGAATGTGTTTACGACCTTGTGTCTCCAAGATATCTGGTCACTATGNACATATATTCATTCTTTTTCAGACTCTTAACCTTATATAAGTTATCACAGAATTTTGAGTAGAGTTCCCTGTGCCATACAATAGGTCCCTGTTGGCTAGCTATCTTACATACATCATAAATCAACTCTACTTCAATAAATGTTTTAATCTATCTAAAGGAAATTACCGGAGATTTACACAATGATGCAAATCCCTGGCTGTTCTTTGCAGTGTTATTTATAATAAAATGAAAGAAAACTTAAAATCACCTGATCGCTCAACCATATAAAATGATTGTAGAGACTTCCCTGGTGGTCCGGTGGTTAAGAATCCACCTTCCAATGCAGGAGATGCAAGTTCAATCCTTGGACAGGGAGCTACAATGTTTCAAGGCCACAAAACCGAAACATAAAAAACAGAAGCAATACTGTAACAAATTCAATACAGACTTTAAAATGGTCCACATCGAAAAAATGGCTTTTAAAAATGGCTGTAAAAGGATAGCACAAGTGAAAAAAATAAAGATGACACTTATCAATGGCCCTCATCCAAGGGAACATCTCACAGACATGATCTGCAGAGCACAGGATGTAATAGTTTCTGTCTAATGTGAAAATGTCGGGGTTCATTATGCCCCTGTTCCACACCGCCATGGCATAATTTTATTTCCTTTTGCTCATATGGGAAATTGTTCACTCTGCAACCTCTGACCTCTCCATGCTGCCTCTTTTATTCTTTCAACTGCTTTCCTAGCCCATTTGGCCACATGCTATGACCCTTCACTCCCAAACCTGAAATCGAATGAAGCAAGAGTGTGAAATAACCCTTATTTCATCATTCCGCATTTTGTGAGCCTCTGGTTTCAACAGTGTATAGTCATAGAACTATAACCATTCTTTTCCTGTGGGAATATCTAACGGGCCTTCTGTGGACCAGCTTTCTCCTTCTCTCAAACTCTACCTTAGTATCGTTAAAGGACTTTCAGTGATTTGTCAAACTTCAGCCATGACAGGCTATTTCAAGACTTCAGCTCTGTAAGCAAGGTCAAGAGACCTATTTTCTCAAAACATATTTTTGCCAGTTAGATCATGTGCTTACTTTACTAAAATGTGAAATTCATTCAATTTTCTACCAACAATTTTTTTTTTCCTGGTGGGAAATGGAATGGAGACGTAGGAAAGGAAGCAAGAAAAGGAAAGTGTCTGAAAACCTGTGCACACACATACACACACTCACATGCACTCATACTCACATACACACTCATACACACAAATACTTTCTAATTCTGGGCCAGAAGAAAATAAGAAATATCACCTGACCTTGATCTTTCTTCTTCAGCCAGAGAGGGAACTGAGCACCTTCTTAAGGAAAGTCAAGGTCAATGTATTTGGCAACTGTCTGACTCAGGNTCTTCAAAAAGAGCTGTCCTCTCTTTGGGGTTCTTCATGGCAATAGATTCCACAGCACCCTAGTAAAGGTCAAAACACTCTCCCCACTTAGACCCTACTCAGTTCAGTTCCCCTACCCACTCCATCATTCAGAAAATGTTCACTGATCCCTTCCCCACACTGGGTGCCACATTTCACCGCTGAGCTTTGAGGACATCCCCTGCCTTTTAATGTACATGGGAAACAAGAAATAGAAGCAGAGACAACACCATGTATTATGTGCAGTGACAGCAGGAGTACATAAAAAGAACTAAATGAAGCTTGAGGGTAGATGACTGGTAGGAGTATCTATATGGGAAGGTTTCCCAAAGGTGACAACTGTGTCTGGAAGATGGGGAAAAAACTAAACAAAAAAGAGAGACAAGGTTATTCCACATAGAGGAAAATTAGTATTGCAAAGTCTGCAGGCCAAAGAAAGCAGGTAAATGTGGGGAACTATAAAAAGTTTAATTAGGCTGGAGTACAGGGCTAGAAGAGTATTGGCAGATGAGGGCAGTGAGGTGAGCAAGAGCCAAAGCAGGGCTGTTTCATGAATGACAGGAGTTGAATTTCATGCTAAGGCGATGGTTCTCAAATTTTAGTGTAAATCATAATAACCTGCAGCTCTTGGAAAAACACAAACTGCTGGGCCTCACCGCACTGTCTCTGCCCCTGTTGATCTGGGGTAGGGCCTGAGAATGTGTAATTCTAACATGTCCCCAGTTGATGCCAATCTGGAGACTACAATTTGAGAACTGCCATCAGAAGGCAATGAGAAATCACTGAAATGTTTTAAGAGGAAGGAATATTTGTGCTCTCATAAGATAGATGAATTTTAGGGGATGAAGAGGAGGGGGTCAGACTGGAGTCAGGAAGCCCAGTGAGGAAGCTGCTACATTAGTTAAGAGAGAGATGAGGAAGCCAGAGATGGAGCAAGTTCAATGGGGATAGGAAAAAAAGTAGATAGCCAACAACTGTTTAAAGTGCCCACCTGAAGAGAAGCCACCACAATGAGAAGCCTGCACACCACACAGGCACACACACACAGTAGGTCCCACTTGCCCAACAAGAGAAAAGCCCAAACAGCAATAAACACCCAACACAGTAAAAAAAAAAAAAAAAAAAAAGAGCCCACCTGGAAGACGAGGAAGTTACGAGCTTTGATAAGTATGCCCAACTTTTCTAATTCCTCACTGTATTCATGTAGCTGGACCACTTTGTTGTTGATCTTGTACTCAGAGGACCCTCCTACAAGACAATGCATGAGTTAGCCAAAGGTCAGGCCTCCCTCCTACCCCAACAAACTAGTCTAGCCACCCCAGTGGATCCAAGGAGAACCTTCTGGCCAGCCTCACCCACCAACAATGACACGGGCAAATGTGCGGTCCTCAGCACCCTCTTCAGAGTAGACCATGCTGACAAAGGCTCGGTTGGCTGCTGGTTTGCCCACAGGAGCTCCATGGATCAGGTCCCTTAGGGTCTTTACCCGCAGGTTGCTGGTTTTCTCACCCAACACAAAGCTGATGGCGTCCATGAGATTTGACTTACCTAAAGGAGGACATGACAAAGTAGAGGAGGGGAAATAAGGGGAGGTGAAAAGGAATAAAAGAAACACTGAGAACAGAAATGCCCTCTAATCACTCAGTGCTTAGACTGTCAGGAGGACAAAATACTGTTTTGCCCCTGTAAAGACTGGGCCTGACCAAAACCCTGGATCAAAGGCTTAGAAAAATAGCTCCTTTGAAGTTACTACTCACAATAGCCAAAAATTAGAGCCCCATTTAAGGAAATGATATATTCACAAAATGGATCATTCTACAACTTTTTTTGTGTGTGGCCTTACTGCAAGGCATGTAGGATTTAAGTTCCCCAACCAGGAATTGAACCCACATTCCCTGCATTGGAAGTGCAGGGTCTTAACCACTGGACTGCCAGGGAAGTCCTCTACAACCTTTGATGACATGGGAAGATACCCACAAACAGGAAAAACAAGCATGATACAAAACTCAACATAGTTCGATCTCAACCAAGTTTAAAAACAAACAAACAAAAAAAACACAGGGGATGAGGGAAGGAGGAAAATGCAGAGCTGTTGTTTGGCAAGTATAGTCTTTTGCAAGATGAAAAAGTTCAGAAGACTGGTTGCACAAAAATGTGAATATATTTCAGTTCAGTTCCATCGCTCAGTCGTGTCCGACTCTTTGCGACCCCATGAACTGCAGCATGCCAGGCCTCCCTGTCCATCACCAACTCCCGGAGTTCACTCAAACTCATGTCCATCGAGTCAGTGATGCCATCCAGCCATCTCATCCTCTGTCATCCCCATCTTCTCCTGCCCCCAATCCCTCCCAGCATCAGTCTTTTCCAATGAGTCAACTCTTCACACAAGGTGGCCAAAGTATTGGAGTTTCAGCTTTAGTATCAGTCCTTCCAATGAACACCCAGGACTGATCTCCTTGAGGATGGACTGGTTGGATCTCCTTGCAGTCCAAGGGACTCTCAAGAGTCTTCTCCAACACCACAGTTCGAAAGCATCAATTCTTCGGGGCNAAAGAATATCTGTATATGTGTAACTGAAGCACTTTGCTGTACACCTGAAAAGCAACACTGTGAATCAACTATACTCTAACAAATTTTTTTAATAAAGTGAAAAAAAAAAAGCTAGCCCACATATTACAGAGAATTTATTAGCTTAAGCAACTGTAAAGTCAACAGATTGGGTAAACATCAGGTACATTTTTAGCAGGGTTCTAACTCCCCTTCTCTCTCTGTCTCTCAACTCTTCCCATATCAAAGTTTCAGCTTCATCCATGTATCACATTTTCTATGAAAAAGCAGAGACTACAGGTGTCCCAAAATTCTCAGCAATGTTTCTGAGCATTTAATGGACTTATTCATCTTCTCCTTAGTCAAATATTGCTCTAGACTTTATTTCCTGAACCAGACAGTTGGTTGGGGCAGATGGCGTTGCTTTGGTTGGTTTAGACAATTCAGGAAGTCTACTCAGACCATCTGTCTACTCCCCAACGTGAAAAAAGAGGAATGAATGTTGGTGAGTCAACTGATGTCCTTTCCAGTGAACAGATGGACTCTTTTTCCCTAGCTAATGACATATCTAAGTAGCTTTAAAGAGCAAAAAACGAGCTGAGGAATTTCTTAGTTTTCTTTTCTCCCGTTCACACTAATTCCTCTAAGGATGCATTTGGTTAAACCCTCAGTATGTTCATGGCACTATAGACATGTCAGCTGGGTTCAAGGGAATTCATGAGTCAAGACAAAGCAGATCAGAGCTAAATTAGCCTTTTCAGTAAGGAAAAGTACCCAAATTTCAGGAAAGATACCCTAAGGCCTATTTTAGAGTAAACTTGAGTAAGGAGAAAAGAGGGAAAACGCCAAAGAATTTAAACCAGAGGTGGGTAAATTAATGTCCTATATATTGATCATCCGTTTCGGTCATTTCTGTCCTGAAGAGGTGGGGTGGGCAAAAAGTTCACACCCTCCATGAAAAAGTCATAGATTGCCACCATCTTTAAAAATCCGTAAAGAAAGTGAAGTCGCTCAGTTGTGTCCGACTCTTTGCAACCCTATGCACTGTAGCCCACCAGGCTTCTCCGTCCATGGGATTTTCCAGGCAAGAGTACTGGAGTGGGTTGCCATTTCCTTCTCTAGGGAATTGAACCCAGGTCTCTCACACTGCAGGCAGACGCTTTACTCTCTGAGCCACCAGGGAAGCATTTGGATGAAAATTCCAAAACCTAGAGGACACACAGATTGCTGTGGAGAGTCTGCCTCTCCTGGCTGCCCTCGAAGGCCTTCTTCCTCTGCTCCCATCTGCCTCCTCTTGTAATGGATGTCAATGTCACGTCACAAGCAGTACATCGATATACTTTCAAAGTCCTAGAATAGTCTGACATACTGTACACACTCAAGAAATACTTCTTCTTAAATGATAAATGCATGCCCCAGGCACTGTATTCAAACAAAAGAGGCCATGAAAACATAGACACACACTACTCCCATTTCTTCTCTGCTACTCCCTACCCTCCACTCTGCTCTGCATGCAGCCCCAGCTGTCCCCATACAAACCTGTTCCAGGCAAATCAACTTATGCAAACACAGGCATGTAAACCCCTGCATATATATAATTGAGTCACCTTAGCTCTATGAATGAAACCATAGGAAGGTAGGTAGATAGAAAAATGATAGAAATGTAGATGATAGATGGTTCTTGTTCAGTCGCTCAGTCATGTCCAACCCTTTGCACACCAGGCTTCCCTGTCCTTGACTATCTCCTAGAGTCTGCTCAAACTCATGTCCATTGAGTCGATGATGCCATCTAATCATCTCATCCTCTGTTGTCCCCTTCTCCTTCTGCCTTCAATCTTTCCCAGAATTAGGGTCTTTTCCAATGAGTTTGCTCTTTGTATCAGGTGGTCAAAGTATTGGATTTTCAGCTTCAGCATCAGTCCTTCCAGTGAATATTCAGGACTGATTTCATTTAGGATTGATTGGTTTGATCTCCTTGCAGTCCAAGGGACTCTCAAGATTGTCTTTTCCAGCTGCTGCTGCTAAGTCGCTTCAGTTGTGTCCAACTCTGTGCAACCCCACAGACGGCAGCCCACCAGGCTCCCCTGTCCCTGGGATTCTCCAGGCAAGAACTCTGGAGTGAGTGTCTTCTCCAGCACCACATTTCAAAAGCATCAATTCTTTGGCCCTCAGCCTTCTTTATAGTCCAATTTTCATATGACTACTGGAAAAACCAGAGCTTTGACTATATGGGCCTTTGTCAGCAAACTAATGTCTCTGCTTTTTAATATGCTCTCTTGGTTGGTCATAACTTTCCTTCCAAGGAGCAAGTATCTTTTAATTTCATAGCTGCAGTCACTGTCTGCTGTGGTTTTGGAGCCCAAGAAAATAAAGTCTGCCACTGTTTCCATTGTTTCCCCATCTACTTGCCATGAAATGATGTGACCAGATGCCATGGTCTTAGTTTTTTGAATGCTGAGTTTTAAGATAGCTTTTTCACTCTCTTCTTCCACCTTCATCAAAAGGCTCTTTAGTTCCTCTTTGCTTTCTCCCATAAGGATGTTGTCATCTGCACATCTGAGGTTATTGATATTTCTCCTGGCAATCTTGAATCCAGCTTGAACTTCATCCAGTCCAGCATTTCACATGATGTACTCTGCAGATAAGTTGAATAAGCAAGGTGACAATACACAGCCTTGACATACTCCTTTCCTGATTTTGAACCAATCCATTTTTCCATGTCTGGTTCTGACTGTTGCTTCTTTACCAGCATACAAGTTTCTCAGGAGGCAGGTAAGGTAGCCTGGTATTCCCATCTCTTCAAGAGTTTTCTGCAGTTTGTTGTGCTCCACATAAAGGCTTTAGCATAATCAAGGAAACAGAAGTAGAATTTTTTCTTGAATTTCCTTGCTTTTTCTATGATCCAACAGATGTTGACAATTTGATCTCTGGTTCTTCTGTCTTTTCTAAATCCAGCTCGTACATCTGGAAGTTCTTGGTTCACATGCTGTTGAAGCCAAGCATGAAGAGATAGATAGACAGATAGATAGATTCATGCATGCATGCTAACTTGCTTCAGTCATGTGTGATTCTTTGTAACCCTATAGCCTGTGGCCTGCTGGGCTCCTCTGTCCATGGGATTCTTCAGACAAGAATGCTGGAGTGGGTTGCCATGCCCTCCTCCAGGGGATGAGAATTTTTATGCAAAATCTGTTCCTGGGACTTCCCTGGTGGTCCAAAGGTTAAGAGTTTGCCTTCCAATGCAAGAAATATGGGTTCTGTATCTGGTCAGGGAAGATTGCACATGGCGTGAGCAACTAAGCTCACATGCCACACTACTGAAGCCTGCATGCCCTAGAATCCATACTCCACAACAAGAGAAGCTGCCACAGCGAGAAGCCCACACACTGAACCTGGAGGGCAGCCCTCGCTCACAGCAACTAGAGAAAGCCTGCATGCTGTAACAAAGACCCAGCACAGCCATAAATAAATACATATTTTAAAAATGCTGTTCTTAAATAGCATTTCTATTCCTGTTTGCCTCTGTATGGCTCCCAGACCCCTTTGAACATTGTTGTAGATACCCATCAAGAACAATGGCCCAGAATGGACATACATGGTGAGCCATGCCTTCGTAGACTGGGAATCCAACAAAGCTCATTCGTTCCTGTCTGGACATGCTGTGCATTACACCTGAACCATGAGTTATGGCAGTGAATCTGAATCACTTCACCTAAAATTAGTTTAAGCAAGAAAATCTTGTGCCCCTGTTTCTGTAAACTAGTGTGTGTGACGGAGGCTAACTGTGGCCTGACCATCTGACACAGATCCTTGATTGAATCAGAGAAGGAAGATAGTCGTTTCTTCATGTACTAACTCTTTCAAAATTTATTTTTTCTGTGTGAAGCCGATTATTGAGAGTGGGTGAGAGCTGGTCTGTCTGCATCTCTAAACCTCAAAACATGAGGATCGGGTTGAAGATTTGGGTGAATGACAGCTCTGAGAAAGAGAAGACCTGTGTGCTAGAACCTTGGATTTCTGGAGTGTGGGGGCAAATTGGAGAGACATCTAGGCCCCATGTAAGACTTTCCAGGACCCAGCCCGAGACCTAACGCCTTCATCTTCAGACATCACAATGTGTGTGTTCAGTTAACCAACCAGGCTCCTCTGTCCATGGAATTCTCCAGGCAAGAATACTGGAGTGTGTTGCCATTTCCTCCTCCAGAGGATCTTCCAACCCAGGGATCAAACCCGCATCTCTTGAGTCTCCTGCATTGGCAGGCATATTCCTTACCACTGTGCCACCTGGGAAGCCCTCTGTCTTCAGAATCTGGACCCTAATCCTGAGGAGTGTGTGCTGGTCAGGACTTGGGGAATATTCCCTGTACTGTTTACATGTAAGCAACAGTGCTTTGAGTGTTCAATTCATCCCCAAAAGGTGCAAGTGAACACATGTGGTAGAGAGAGAGCCAGAGAGATTTCCTCTTATTATCTCTATTGCATATAACATTTGCAGGTTTATAAGCCACAAACACAGTTTGCAGGTATTTCTTAGCCTATTAGTCAGATCACAATTCAGCTCTCCTCCCATAAAGATACAGTGAGAGAAAAACAAAGTTAAACAAATACAGGCGTTTCTCCTAAATTCTCATGGGTTATAGTATCCACCAGTTTTCATTACGGTATTGCCATTATATACACAGAGGGTCCTGCATTCGGCTTATTGCGGAAACAGCCTGCTGCCCAGGAGGTAAAGGCAAAGATAATTGTGGTTTTAGGTTCTAGTCCTACCGTCATGGGCTTCCCCAATGACTCAGCAGGTAAGAATCACCTGCAATGCAGGAGACCCAATAGACGTAGGTTCAATCCCTGGGTCAGGAAGATCCCTTGGAATAGGAAATAGGAACCCACTCCAGTATTCTTGCTCGGAAAATTCCATGAACAGAGGAGCCTGGCTGGCTACAGTCACAAAGAGTCACCCAAGACCCAGCACATAGCACTCTTACAGTCTTATCCAATAGCATCTTACCTGTTGGATTCTATCCAGTGATGTTCCGGTAAATGTTTAATAACCAGTTCTCTTAAAAAATACAGACATATATGTATCACATAAGTTTATTATGAATTTTGCCTATATGAATGATATATAACAACATATGTATAATACATAACATACAAAATTGTTGTTGTTCAGGCGCTCAGTTGTGTCTGACTCTTTGCGACCCCATGGATTGCAGCATGGTTGCAAAATACTCTGTTACAGATTTCATATTGCCAATTGATTCTTGTAGAATACTTTTGTTGATATTTTCCTGAATCTAACATACCCATAACGAGTCTGTAACTGCGGTAGAGATGATTGAATGTAGTTTAAACATGAATGCTGGTAGATGCTGTCTTTTCTTTTAGCAGGAAATAAGAAGGTGAAAGAACCAAGATGTGTATGGAAATTCCACTTACTCATTCCCTTCCTGAATCAGATAATAATCTTCAAATAGTGGAAAGAATATTGTCTTAATTACTTGTGCAATTCACAAGGTAACACACTTTAAATTTAATCTGCACTATAAATACTTTTTCCACAATCACTTTCTTAAGTCTAGAAAACCAGCAAAATAATAAATAAGTCAACTTGGTGCGCCATGATGACCTGGAGAGGCGGGATGGGAGAGTGAGAGGGAGGCTCAAAGAGGGAGGGGATATATGCACCCATATAGCCGATTCATGTTGCTGTACGGTAGAAATCAACACAACATTGTAAAGTAATTATCAGTCAGTTCAGTTCAGTCGCTCAGTCATGTCCGATTCTTTGCAACCCCATGAATCACAGGACACCAGGCCTCCCTGTCTTTCACTATCTCCCGGAGTTCACTTAAACTCACATCCATTGAGTTGGTGATGCATCCAGCCATTTCATCCTCAGTCGTCCCCTTCTCCTCCTGCCCCTAATCCCTCCCAGCATCAGACTCTTTTCCAGTGAGTCAACTCTTCGCATGAGGTCGCCAAAGTACTGGAGTTTCAGCTTTAGCATCATTTCTTCCAAAGAAATCCCAGGGCTGATCTCCTTCAGAATGGACTGGTTGGATCTCCTTGCAGTCCAAGGGACTCCCAAGAGTCTTCTCCAACACCACAGTTCAAAAGCATCAACTATACCCCGATTTAAAAGCTTTTCATAAAAGATAAGAAGTCAAGCTCATGCAAAGACACAACTGCCTGGCCCCAGTATATCTAATTTTATGTACTTAGTGTATTTTTAGCTTTTCCTGATGTCAGTGGTGTACGTGTTCCCACTACAGCTGATTTCAAACCACGAATCTGAAATCTTTAAAACTAGAATTGGGAAGAGAGGCAAGGGAGCTCACCATTCTTTCCAGAAAAGACAGACACAAATAATTTTCACAGCATAAAAGTAGTAAACATCACATAGTAATTAGGAAATGAGCTTTCAATATTTATTACCTTCGTTTTAAGATAATTCATTTGATTGTAACTTATATATTTTCTTGTTTAATCATGACTGTGTTTAACAACCAGCACACAAAATTCCTGAAAATGAAGTCTCTCTCCCTGTCTACCACTCTCCTCTAAAATGTTAGCCCTTTGATGACAGTTTTTGTTTTGGGAGTTTTTTGTTTGTTTGTTTGTTTGTTTTTGTCTTTTTTTTTTTTTTCCCAGTTCCCTTGTCTCTTCTTTCCTCATCAAGGGTCATTTCAGTCGACTGTTTTTGTCGTTATTGTCGCTCTGGGCTTATTTTTTAATTCTTTCACCCTTCAGTTGAAACATTTGGGATTTTAGCCATCTTTTGTCTTGTCCTTTTTATTTTGAGCATTCCCTTGAAGTGAAAAGTGCAAGTTGCTCGATAGTGTGCGACTCTTTTGGGACCCCACGGAAGCTCCTCTGTCCACAGAATTATCTGGGCAAGAAAACTTGAGTGGGTATCCATGCCCTCTTCCAAGGGATCTTCCTGACCCAGGGATCCAATCCGGGCCTCCTGCATGGCAGGCAGATTCTTTACCATCTGAGCCAGGGAAGCGCTCAGCACTCCCTTAGCCTCCTCCAATAATAACTAAACATGATGAGGGTCTGGGGTTTGGGAATTATTATTGGATATGATTTGGCTGAAAATTAAACCTATGAAGCTTCTTATATTGATGAGGCAAGAGTGTCAGAAAGATCAGAGTAACAGCAAAGTCCCGGGCGACTTGTGTGGTCTCCTGCCTCCCCTTGTTTGGAAAACGAAGTAGATCTAAGCTTCCTGAAGTCTCGATTTAAGGCTCACACCCACCCGTCGCCTCCTGCATGCTACCTGGCACAGCACTGGGCCCATCTTCCACTTTTAACACATGTGGTTGGTTAGCTTCTGCTCCAGGAGGGCAATTTTCAGCCTTTCCTATCTAAACCCCCCTGCTAGTTTTGACTGGCCCGACTTGATCCTTCCTCACTTCCACAGATGTGTTTTGGGACCTATTTGAATGGCTTGTCAGACTCTTCCTGCCAGATTTCAGCTGCCTAAGCTGGAAGGGACGGTTCCAGACCTCCTGTTTATGATTCCCAACTCTGCTGATTTTGGCCGCAGATGGTGGAATCTGTGCTCGGCTGGAAAGTTGATTGGACAGAGCGCCTCTCCCGTCCTGTCAACTTTGACCTCGAGGAGTGTGTGTCCTGGCACGACAGATGAAGTTCCATTTTAAAACTCCAATTCAGGACACCCTGCAGTTTCTACTGGAGAATTTAGGGAGTTTACAGGCTAAGATCAGGTATTCCAGGGCAGTACCTTGTAAATCCAGGAAATAAAAAGTAGCCCAGAGTCCTGCATGTTGCACCTCAGTTAAGAGCTGACACAGTGTTCTCTGATCCAGGGAGAGGAGGGGTCAGTCCTTCCCACGTGCTGTTGAAATGATCCTAACAGGCTTCGTGAGCATGTCCTGTCACCCTCGCTGATAACACCAGGACGCAGGTTACAGACTTGAAGAGATTTAGTGTTGCTGTGTAAATATCACTGGGCTACCCTGAGATACCATCAGACCGTAACACTAGAGAATAATGTTGAAGAACCTGGGTTGTCTTTGACAGACAGCGAAGGAGATAAAGAAAGAGTACCAGTGACCAGGGGCATGTGGCATGTATGTCCCTTTTATATATATTTATAAATTTTATTTAATTTTGGCTGTGCTGGGTCTTTGCCGCTGCACAGGCTTTTTCTTTAGTTGCAGAGAGCGGGGACAGCTCTCTACCTGTGGTGCATGGACTTCGCATTGTGGAAGTCTCTCTCATCACAGAGCACAGGATCTAGGGTGCAGGGGCTTGGTTAGTTGCAGTGCTTGGGCTCAGTAGGTGTGCCTCCCGGGCTCAAGAGCACAGGCTCAACAGTTGTGGCATGTAGGATCATCCCAGATCAGGGATCAAACCTGTGTCTGCTTCCTGGGAAGGAGGCTTCTTCATCACGGAGCCACCAGCGAAGCTCTGTCTGCTCCTTTGTAAAGGATCTAGTTCAGTCATCAAATCAGATAGAAAAATGTAAGTCCGGCTTGGGGAAAAAAATACCGTATAATATTTGCTGTTTGTTGTTTAGTTGCTGAGCCATGTCCAGCTCGTTTTGCAAGCCCTTGGAGTGAAGCCTGGCAGGCTCCTCCATGAGATTCTCCAAGCAAGAATCCTGGAGTAGGTTGCCATTTCCTTCTCTAGGGAATCTTCCTGACCCAAGGATCAAATCCTGTCTCCTGCACTGACAGGCAGATTCTTTACCACTGAGCCCAGGGAAACTCACTATATAATATATATGATATGATATGATGTAATATGACATGATATAATATATACACACATACACTCAACACACACACCTACATTACATACCGACAAACACACATACAGACACATACAGGCAAACTGTATACACAAGTCAAATTATTTAGTATTTGCTCCCAAATTATGGTCCCTGGTGGCTCAGATGGTAAACAGAAACTAACACTGATGTAAATTTATGCAACACTCATCGAACAGAGAGAGTTTGTTTTGCCAGCAAACACTGTTATAATTAATTTATAAATACTAAAATGCAAATGCTACCTGACCTAACATATAAACGTTTTAACCAGGCTCTGGATACTATCATGCGTGGATGTTACAAATGTTAGAGAGCAACCTATACAAAATTCTGGACTTCATTATCAGACCTCCATGAAAAACAAACGAACAAAACAAACATTGTTTGGGAGACAAGTTTCATAAGACCTGGGCCACCATAGCAAGGAGTGTGTGCACTCAGCCTCTCAATCCTGTCTGACTCTTTTGCAACCCCATGGACTATAGCCCGCCAGGCTCCTCTATCTATGGAATTTTCCAGGCAAGAACTCTGGAGTGGATAACCATTTCCTCCTCCAGGGGATCTTCCTGACCCAGGGACTGAACTGGCATCTCGGGTCTCCTGCATTGGCAAGCTGGTTCTTTACCACTGCGTCACCAAGGAAGCCCAGGCTACTCTAACTAATTTATAAAAATCATAGACGTTTTTCAAGCGGAGGACATTATCCAATACAAAAAGATGGAAAATGAATCATAGAACATCATCCTTGTGTCTTTGAAGTTTCAGAGTCACAAAGATGGTTTTCGAGAGGCCCAACTGCCATCTGGAAACTTGAAACCAAGTACATCAGCAGCAGAGCTCTGGGTCTCTCCCGGCCTGGCACAGCCTGCCGTGCCAGGGACAGTGGTGTATCCCTCCTTTGCTGCCTTGAGAGCTGTTCTAGAGAAAGAGAGTTGGTGCAGATACCCAAAGGGTCACCAGCTTCCTGAGCCTTGAGATCTAAGCTCTGATTTGCTGGAGATGACATGTTTCCTATTCTCTATGAGCAAAGAGACAGAGGTCTTTGGGCTTCAGCACAGATGTCTGCCAGGGGGCCCTTTGCCTGTTTGGCAGCTCTACTAATAACCTGAAATTCAGAAGTTCTTCAAGATGTCAATGTTTCTTTTGTATCTTTAAATCACATTTCTTTAAAAGTCTTAGAAACTGCCTAAAACTCTTCATGGAAGCTGAGAGTCCACACAGTATACGAAAGTGAAAGTGAAATCACTCAGTCGTGTCCGACTCTTTGTGACCCTGTAGACTGTAGCCCACCAGGCTCCTCTGTCTGTGGGATTTTCCAGGCAAGAATACTGGGGTGGGTTGCCACTTCTTTCTTCAGTGGATCTTCCCGACTCAGGGATCAAACTCCAGTCTCTCGCATTGCAGGCAGACTCTTTACCATCTGAGCCACCAGGGAATCCCTGGAAGCTGAGTGTCCATTTAGCATATGACACGTGAGAATGATGTGGATTAGGAGTGCGATAAATAAATATACAAACACAGCTACAGTAATAAGCCAGAAAGGAGGAGCTGATCTGCAGTTTATTCAGATGGATTTTCTCTTAGAGAAACAGACAGGAAAATGAAATGGATGGCAAGAAGAGAAGCTCTGCCCCAAAGAATATGGCAGTGATCTCACAGATTTAGGCATCTTCTCTATCGCAATTACTGTAAGAAAGCCAAGGTCAGGCTCATTGGAGAAACTAAAAATACCTATCTTTCCAAGAAAAGTTCTGCATCTTAACTCTTTTTCTCCAATTAATATGGCTGTGTGTGTGTGTGTTAGTAACTTAGTTATGTCTGGCTCTCGGTGACCCCATGGACTGTAGCCCACCAGGTCCTCTGTCCATGGAATTCTCCAGGCAGGAATACTAGAGTCGGTTCCCATTTCCTCCTCCAGAAAGAGAATGTGGCTAATCGTTCTCAACTGTGTAACTAAAATTGCGTTTTATGTCAAGAAGAGGATATTTCTACCATCATCACTGTTGCTTGATCTTCCCCCAAATTTCAACATCTCAGAAGGAATAATAATACCACCTATTTTGTTTGACTTTGGTTTCAAAAAGTATCTGTTTTTATGGAATAAACTGGAACTCACTAGAATTGGAGAAGGAAATGGCAACCCACTCCAGTATTCATGCTTGAAGAATCACATGGACAGAGGAGCCTGGCAGACTGTAATCCGTGGGGATCACAAAGAGTCGGATGTGACTGAAGCAACTTGGGATGCACAAAACCAGAAATTACCAACACAATCAACAAAATATTGAACTATGGAAGAACAGGCAATTGTGTAACAGATGATAAAAGCTGTATTTTGAGATGGTAAAGATTTTACAAAGCAATTAATAGATACAATATCAAAATCAAGATTGATTGATTGATAATCATCATTATAAATTTATCTAACCACAGGTGTTTTTCTAGCTTGATGAAAAGTATGCTTTCTGTTTAGGTCAAAGTTTTGGGAAACTAATGTATCTTATATGATGTAGGTTTTATAATTTGTATAGTGTATTTTACAACCCTTTATAAGNATAATCATCATTATAAATTTATCTAACCACAGGTGTTTTTCTAGCTTGATGAAAAGTATGCTTTCTGTTTAGGTCAAAGTTTTGGGAAACTAATGTATCTTATATGATGTAGGTTTTATAATTTGTATAGTGTATTTTACAACCCTTTATAAGTTCTATAAGATTTCCTAACTCACCCTGTTTACCCGTTTTGAAAACTGAGTGGGCTTGGACCTCTCCTTATCCAAGTTTTGTTTTTTGTTTTTGTTTTTTTTTTAATTTATTTATTTTTTAAATTTTACTTTACAATACTCTGTTGGCTTTGCCATACATCGACATGAATCCACCACAACTTTGAGTATTTTTTATTAAATGGCATTGAAGAAGATACTGTGTATATAATATCCAGACAACTAAATACATAGTAATTAGGAAATGAAATGACCTAAGATATTTGTTTTTTTTTAATGCCTTTTTTGTTTCAACAAATTTATTAGCGATCTTCATTTAAGATGAAAATGTTTAAAATTGCATTGGCTTTATTGTGCTTCACAGATGTTGCACACTTTTACAAATTGAAAGTTTGTGGCAACCCTTCGAGGAGCAAGTCTTCCTTTCCATGTTCCCAAGAGGCTTAGCTCATTTCCTGTCTACCGGTCACATCTGGGTAATTCTCAAGACCATTTCAAACTTTTCCATTATTGTTGCATTTGGTTTTTGTTTTGTTTTAAATTTTTAATTGAAGGATGATTGCTTTGTTTTGGTTGTGCTGTTTTCTGATATACAACAGAGTCAGCTGTAAGTATACATATATCCCTCCCCTCATATTTCCCTCCAACCCCCTCATCCTCACCCTTCAAGGTCATCACAGAGCACCAAGCTGAGCTCCCTGTGCTAAACAACAGCTTCCCACTATCTATCTATCTTACATATGGTCAGGGAGGCCTGGCGTGCTGCAATTCGTGGGGTCGCAAAGAGTCAGACACGACTGAGAGACTGAACTGAACTGAACTGAACTGATATGTGTGTGTACACATATATATGTCAATTATACTCTCTCAACTTGCCCCCCCTTCTTTCCCCAGTTTTCTTAATGTCTGTACTAATAACAAAATCATGTCAGAAATACAGCTCATTGTGGCCACCCCAGGTCCTTTCTAGGAATAGAATAAAACCACCAGGAACAATGCATTCATTCATTCAAATATTTGCACTCTTTAATAATTATATGTGTTGTGTTTACCTGATAATGTATAAAAGTTCACCTTAGAGAATCTTTAAATTCTGAAAATTACCTTGGGTATTTAAAAATTATTTCTAATAGCATATTGATGTGGACATTGTTTTCTTTCTGTCACTCTTTTTTCATGATGATTCAGGATTATCTCACACATACACTTCTGTGTCCTGTCTTTTTCTATAATGTTTTAGCATAACCTTGTCCAATATTATTGAATAATATTGTAAAGCACACATTCTGATGTGGATGTGATATTTCATTATTTAAATCCATCACAATTTTTGTAATCACTCTTCATTTTTGAAGTGTGTGCTTTGCTCCCATTTGTATTAATGAATAAAAATTGTCGTGAACATTTTATTTTTTATTTTAAATTTATTTATTTTATTTTTTACTTTATTCTACTTTACAATACTGTATTGGTTTTGCCATACATCGACATGAATCCACCACAGGTGTATACAAGCTCCCAATCCTGAATCCCCCTCCCACCTCCCACCCTACAACATCTCTCTGGATCATCCCCGTGCAACAGCCCCAAGCATCCTGCATCCTGCATCGAACATAGACTGGCGCCTCATTTCTTACATGATAGTATACAAGCTTCAATGCCATTCTCCCAAATCATCCCTCTCCCTCTCCCTCAGAGGCCAAAATTCCGTTCTATACGTCTGTGTCTCTTTTGTTGTCTCACATACAGGGTCATCATTACTATCTTTCTAAATTCCATATATATNCACCCAGATCACCGGCCTGTCCCCAACACCAGCAGAGGTGATAATGTCCATGCAACTTCAATGTTTGTATCTGTTAGAATTCAAAGAACTAAATAGGCAATTCTCCAAAGAAGACATACGCATGGCTAACAAACACATGAAAAGATGCTCAACATCACTCATTATCAGAGAAATGCAAATCAAGACCACAATGAGGTACCATTTCACACCAGTCAGAACGGCTGCAATCCAAAAGTCTGCAAGCAATAAATGCTGGAGAGGATGTGGAGAAAAGGGAACCCTCTTACACTGTTGGTGGGAATGCAAACTAGTACAGCCACTATGTCGTGAACATTTTAAAGCATAGTGCTTGTGTCTGTTACTTCTTCCAGTAGTTTCACCATTAAAGGAAGAAGTATCAGGTCAAAAATTGCAAACTATTTCAAGACTCTCGGTGTATATTTCTAAATATACATACTAAATATACTTTCTAGAAAAAAACACACCAGTTTATGGTCTCACTAACTGTGTGTGGCACATATTTACCATTGCATCATTACAAAAATTAAGCTAACCTGTTAGTTAGCATGTTAATTTTTAACTTGCATTTCTTTGATAATCATTGAGTTGAGCTTTCGTCTATATATTCACTATTTGTGTTTCCACTTTTGTGAATTAGTCATGAATTTAGTCACATTTGGGCTTCCCAGGTGGTTCAAGTGATAAAGAATCTGCCTGCCAACAGAGGAGACTGGGGTTCGATTCCTGGGTTGGAAAGATCCCCGGAGAAGGAAACAGCAACCCACTCCAGTATTCTTGCCTGGAGAATCCCATGGACAGAGGAGCCTGGTGGGCTACAGTTCAGGGGGTCACAAAATAGTTGGATACAACTTAGTGACTGAGCACTTTACTCACATTGACATTTATTTTTTAATCACCGATTTTCATATTTTTCAATGTTTTTTCAATGTGCATTTGTCCTTTAATCTTAAGACGTCAGCTGGTATATTGAGAAGTTTTCCCTCTTAGATCCTCAAGCCCAGAAATCATTTTGCTTGTATCCTTCCTTGGGGTTATGTTAAGAAAGACTCTTTCACCCTCAATCAGATATACCCTCAGATATATCTTCTTTCACTTCTTGCATGGTTTCACTTTTTTTCCATTTAACTATTCAGTCCATCAGATGCATGTAATCGTTCCTCTTTTCTCAATTATTTGTGATAGTAGGTTTCCCATGTATTTTAGCAATATCCAATATGTATGTCTCAAAAGAGGCTGTTCATATATTATAAATTCAATTAATTTTCTTTTTTTTTTTTTTGCCCATCAGTTCCTGTATTATTTAACTGGGGCAAGTACGTGTGATATTTTTATACCTGACATGACAGCAAATAAAGTTATATTCTTTTTTCAAGAATATTTTTGGGGGCAATTTTCTGATATTTATTCTTCCAGATGTATTTTGGAGATTCATTATCAATCCTTTTCCATCTCACATTTCCTTGCACATAAATACTGTTTTTGTTTTTATGATATTAAACCTAAAATTAATTTTGGAAAATAAGCATCTGGGTAGTATTTCTATGCAGTAGCAGCCACATTATCTCCCCAGGTCTTCCACACTTCTTGGTTAAGTTATATTGTATCTTTATTGTTGTACCTAGTTTTGGCTGAAGTTATGCCAGAGTATTGTTTTGTAATTTTTAGTTGTTCTCTGGTTATATCAAGAGGACTGGTGAGTCATTTGTAAGAATGATAGATTATTATCATGCTTTCCAATGTTTATAACCTCATATCTACTCATGGCATACTGCATTGGCTGGATCTTCCGGAACAAAGTTAATTCATAGCATAGCATTGACAATGAACATTCTTGACAAGAGAGAAACAAGTCACAAATCATGTTAATGGGGAGAGGAAGAGGGTTAATTCTTATATTGCATATTAAATAGCTTCTTGGCATATCTACAAAACAGAAACAGGCTCACAGATATAGAGAACAAGCTTGTGTTGCTGGGGTGGGAGGAGGGAAGGACTGGGAGTCTGGGTTTACCAGATGCAAATTGGTGTATATAGGATGGATAAACAACAAGGTCCTATTGTATAGCACAGGGAATTACAGTCAATATCCTGTGATAAATCATAAAGGAAAAGAATATGAAAGAAAAAGACATAAATGTATAACTGAATCACTTTGCTGTGCCATAGAAATTAACACATTGTAAATCAGCTATACTCCAATACAAATTTTTAAATGTTAAAATAAGTAAATAGCTTCTTAGAAACTCACATTCATGTTAGAACATAAAAGCTTTTAAGAAGATCTGCAAATAGAAATCTGGTTGCAATTGTTTCTCTTTCTGGCCTGTTATTTACTTTTTAAACAGTATTCTCAAACCTCATTTTTCATAAAACCCTTCCTTTTTTGTTGCTCATTTATGTGTTTTACTGTGTCTTTTTTTAAATCCCAAATCCTGTGTTTTTTATCATGTTAAAATACTCATCTATTTCTACCTTAAAATATGTTTCTTAAAAAANGTTATTTACTTTTTAAACAGTATTCTCAAACCTCATTTTTCATAAAACCCTTCCTTTCTTGATGCTCATTTATGTGTTTTACTGTGTCTTTTTTTAAATCCCAAATCCTGTTTTTTATCATGTTAAAATACTCATCTATTTCTACCTTAAAATATGTTTCTTAAAAAACAGGAATGGACATGAATTTGTTCAAATGCTTAATCTCACTAGACTTAATAATTCAATGTATTACTAGTGATGAGTGTCTTCAAAAATATATGAACTCATGGAATAGATCAGTTACCCATAAGAGACCCTTTAATATTTTGCTAAATTTGACATATTGAACTTTCATTTGATATTTTTGCATTTATGTTCATAAGTAAAATTACCCTTCATACTTAATTACTGGGACTCAGGTGTTGGTAGCAGAATTTTGTAATGTTTGTTAGCTAACTGGGAAACTTTCTGTTGCTTTTATGTAATGAAACAGATTGCATGCATCAGAATTAACATGTGTATATGAATGCGTATGGGAACAGTCACAGAGTCCCCAGATGGTTCGTCTGTTTAATGGGTTCACAGTGCTTTTCCTGTGTTTTCACAGGCACTCTCTGCTTAAACTGGAAGACATTTTAATAGACATTCTCTTTTAACTTTCAACTGACTAGCAGATATTTATCTGGGTTTTTTAAATGATGTATAGAATAAAAATCATCAACTACTTCTGCTCAAGCCTCTTCCTGTAACAAGAATATTTATTCCTGAATACATTTTTTTTTTAATGCAGTCCGTTGTCTTTCTATGGAACAGGTATACAGGAAAATGTCAATGCCTAAAACAAATTTTACAGGACCTCTCCTGCCAGTCCCCACCATTTTTTTTTATTACTTTACATACAAGGATGTCATTTCTAACTTCTTCCTGCTCTAACATTTACAAAAGGGGACTAACAGATAACCCGATGTGCCTGACTTACTGGGAAGTAAGTCAGTGTTTGGAAGAAGAATTGCTAAGAGACACATAGCAAGCTGAGCAAACAGAAAATTCAAAACTCCAGGAAAAGCACAATTGTGTACAAGAAAGGAAACAGAATCATGGCATACTACAGGATTTTGTTTGTGAACATTAGCTAAATTATGCTATGATGGTGATATAAACTCCAGGCCTTCCTTGGCTGTCTGTGGCTAAGATTCTGTGCTTCTGCAGTAGGTGTGGATTTGCTCCCTAATGGGAGAACTAAGATCCTGCATGCTGTGCTGCATGGCCAGAAAAACCAAGTATTAAAAAAAAAAATTAAAAAGGTAAACGTGTGCATGCATGCTAAGTCACTAAGTTGTGTCCAACTCTTTGAGATTCCATGGACTAAAGCCCACCACTAAATCCCTGTTCATGGGATTTCCCAGGCAAGAAAAGCGGGTTACCATTTCCTTCTTCAGGGGATCTTCCCCACCCAGGAACGGAAACGTGCCTGCATTGGCAGGCACGTTCCTTACCACTGAGCCACCAGAGAAGCCGGATGTAAACACACAACTCTGATATTGGGAGAATGGAAATGGTGGAGAAAGGAAACAAATCTAGACTGGAGGTATAAGGATGCTGAAATCCTCATCTTCTTTGGTGGAAAGCAATAAATGATCTCTAAAAATGAAAACATAAAATGCATATATAAAATTGATTATATACCAATAGCATGTGGTTGTTCCTGGGAGACATGAATTTGGGGTCTTAGATGAGTGAAATAAATACCACACTTTCAAATAGAATTATTTGACATTTTGAAAGATGAATGTATTATTTTAGGTTTTAACTTTAAAAAAAAATCAAATGAATCCAGGCAATTTCTAGTCGTTGGGAGATAGATAATGGCTTCCCTGCTTAGACCACCCTGTTACATCAACTTGGGAAATGTTAGAGAAAACTTTGCTATAGAGTGAGGTCCTACAATCAATATTCTCAGCTTCAGGTGCCACTTCTGCACTTCCTCAGGTACAATCATGCATATTGTAATACGGTAATAAGAGAGGGCAAGTTGAAGGCCGTGAGCTGCTAACCACCACTACCCAGAACTGCAAACTTTACTTTTCCTACAATCCTCTCTGAGCCAGAGCAACTTTGAAATGCACATATTGAATTAGACTGTCCTACTTTACATAATGTCAACCACGAGGCCTCTCAGGATCTCCATGTGAAGAGCCCCTTAGACACAGGCTGAAACAGATGGGTGGAGCAGGGTGTGGGGTCTCAAGGATTCCCTGGTAGATCTAAATGATTATTTCCAGAGATAGAAAATGTTAGTCACTCAGTCATGTCCACCTCTTTGTGACCCCATGGACTGTAGCCTGCCAGGCTCCTCTGTCCATGGGATTCTCCAGCCAAGAATACTGGAGTGGGTTGCCATCTCCTTCTTCACAGGACCTTCCCTACCCAGGGATTGAACTGGGTCTCCTGCATTGTAGGAAGATTCTTGACTGTCTGAGCCACCAGAGAATAGAGTCACCTTGATATTTACCAAGGAGCACTGATCTTGGGGATCCAAAGGGCAGAGAAATAGAAGGGACTCCTCCAAAGCCATTTGGGTTTAAGCAGGAGTCAATGCCGCTGTAGCGTGAGGAATTCCTTGGAGCAGAATTATACACAGAGGCTGGTAACTCAAGGCATTGGTCCAAAGCCACGAAAAGGAAGCCAGTATCGCTGTGAGACAGAAGTGGCTGAAGCTGGGCCCTTTGTTTAGGGCTCTTCACTACTATAAGCAAGAAAACTAACATTCTGATCTGCATCAGAGGAATTCAACTGTAGAAAGTTTATGAACCAAAGTGAGGATGGCAGAGGGGGCAGGGGGGAAGGACCCATGGAAATACCGACTGGGCCATGTTTCAAAGAGCTAACGGGAGAGAATATGGCCCACTGGGGACCAGAAATCAGAACAGACTGTGAGTGGTGGACTTGCGGACTAAGACTACATTGCTTTCTTCACTGTTCCTTGAACCCATCAAGTGCGCATCATTCCCAGGGCCTTTCTCCTGACATCCACAGAATTATTCTGAACTGGCATTCTCCAGGTCTCGACTTAAATGTCTACTTATCCAACAGGATTTCCATGAGGGCACTTTCCAGGAGCTATTTCCTGTGCACAGAAGACTCCTTCCCTTTCGTCTCACTGAACTGACTCCCACAATCCTCCAGATCCTCCTATAAACTCCCTGGATTTCTTTGACATTCCCAAAGATTGAGATGCCCCATCTGTATACCCCTACCGTTGTCTATGCTCATCCCTCTGAGAGCACTTGCTCCATTGTTCCTAACAGGCTTCCCAGGTAGACAGGTTGATACTGGCACAGGTGTAAAGAATCTGCCTGCTGGGGCAGGAGATGCAGGAGACTCCAGTTCAATCCCTGGGTCAGGAAGATCTAGGGAAGGAAATGGAAATCCACTGCAATATTCTTGCCTGGAATATCCTTGGACAGAGGAGCCTGGCAGGCTACAATCCGTGGCATCGCAAAGGGTTAGATGTGACTGAGCACGCACCACACAGCCTTTCTAACTGCCTGCCTCCTTGTCTAAACCATCCGTGAAATTATAAGTGCTTGGAGAGAGCAGTTCATTGTTTTATTCTCAGCACTCAGGACACAGCAACCTGTCAAAAATATCTGTTAAACAAAGGCAGTAAAATGCGAACGTGGGTTTATTCTTAGGCAATATATGCCCTTGTATTTATGGATCCCCGCATTCCCAAGTCATTGGGTAGAGCCGTGTGGTTCCCAAATGTCAGTGCACCACTCAGCTTGGGATAAGGACCCCGAGAATCTGATGCCATGTGAGATATTCTTAGATCTCATCTAATTTTAAAATAGACAATAAAACAAAACCACAGTCCTCAATCCCTTAAGCTCAACCTTTTTACAACCCTACTCTTTGCCCCTTCATTGTAACCTCAAATATTTTGTTTGTTTCTTTTTAATGTTTACTCATTTTATGTGGCTGCTCTGGGCTTAGTTGCTGCACGTGGGATCTTTAGTTCCACCATGTGAATTCTTAGTTGAGGCATATGGGGTCTCATTCACTCACCAGGGATCAAACCCCACCCCAACCCCCACCCCTACCACGCACTGAGAGCTTGGAGTCTTAGCCACTGGAGGTGCCTGTGTGCTAAGTTGCTTTAGTCGTGTCCGACTCTACGATGCTAGGGACTGCAGCCCGCCAGGCTCCTCTGTCCGTGGGATCCTCCAGGCAAGAATACTGGAGTGGGTTGCCATTTCCTCCTCCAGGGGCTCTTCCCAACCCAGGGATCTAAACTGCTGCTCTTACGTCACCTGCACTGTCAGGCGGGTTATTTACCACTAGTACCACCCACCCGCGAAGCCCAGATCCCCAGGGAGGTCCCTCAGGTATTTTAAAGGAGGGTCCGCACAGACTTCCTGCACTTCCCCACGACCTTCTCCACTGCGTCCCCCACAGGGCTGTCTGAAACCTTCGTACCTTGAAGCTATCCAGTGGGCATATCACCAAATTCGATGGCCTTTTTTTTTTATCAGACATTCCCCACATCCAGCCTTGGTTATTTCATAGGAGGTGAAGAAAACTCTTGAGACCTTTCCCCACATCAGAGAGCTGGAGACTTTAAGGCTACTCCACCAGCGCTTCTGCACAATCACGCCCACAACGCCCCGGGAACTGTGCAGTTGGCATAGACCCTTTGAAACTAGACAGACCTTCTACAGTGTTTAGTTTTTNTCTTGAGACCTTTCCCCACATCAGAGAGCTGGAGACTTTAAGGCTACTCCACCAGCGCTTCTGCACAATCACGCCCACAACGCCCCGGGAACTGTGCAGTTGGCATAGACCCTTTGAAACTAGACAGACCTTCTACAGTGTTTAGTTTTTGGCAGAATTCATGTTTTTGGCTGGCCGCCACTGTGAAATGTGTTTAGCTTTAACTGACAAGCCTGGTCAACACCACAGGTCATAGGTAAACCTGGCCGGTCTGAACTAGGCGAAGCCAAATTAAAAGGTAGACTGTCTTCCATGCCCGATTTTCTTTTGTTCTCCTCACTGCTTCGGAAGGGGTTGATACTGGCGAGGCACTTGGTGCTTCTATCCTGCTCCGTGATGACACTCTTCCTTAGAAACCAGAGTGAGGGTGAGATTTTCAGAGAGTAGAAGGTTAGCTCGAACACTGGGAAATAAGACTCTGTGGCATAGTCTGGGGAAGACAGTTACTGTAAGCAATCCTGAGAGATGTAATACAGCATTTTTCCTCCTGAAACCTGGACCTGGGCAGCGTCCAGGAGAAATTCACAGGACGCTGCAGGGCCGGTGACAGGAGCCCTGCCAACTGGACGTGAGACTTTGATGTTTGCACACCAGTGTCCCTGGGACACCGGGAGTTTTTGCTTTACTTTTCCCCTAAGAGGGATTTGCAATGATCCATCTTGGGACTGCTTATTTTATTCAATTCAGTGAAATGACTGCGCTTTTTCCTACTATCTCAACCAGAATCTGTACATGCGCCAGGCTAAGAGAGCATATACTCCCAGCATGAAAAGTGTGATCCAACCATTATGAACTCCAGAGAAGCTTTGTGGGTCAGGGAATGGGTCAGTGAATTGTAGGATGGCACCTGATGCTGGGAAATATAGAAAGCAGAAGGAGAAGGGGGCAACAGAGGATGAGATGGCTGGATGGCATCATGGACTCGATGGACATGAGTTTGAGCAAATTCCGGGAGATGGTGAAGTACAGGGAAGCCTGGTGTGCTGCAGTTCATGGGGTTGCAAAGNATAGAAAGCAGAAGGAGAAGGGGGCAACAGAGGATGAGATGGCTGGATGGCATCATGGACTCGATGGACATGAGTTTGAGCAAATTCCGGGAGATGGTGAAGTACAGGGAAGCCTGGTGTGCTGCAGTTCATGGGGTTGCAAAGAGTCAGACAAAACTGAGCAACCGAACAATAACATAAATGTGAGGCTCAGTAATGGTTGCTGGGTTGACAGGAGAAAGACACCCAGAAAAGCGTCACGATCCAAGGTAACTCACAAAGTCTAAACATTTATGATCTTAAAGCTAAGAGAAGCCATGATAATATCACAATGAGACAGCAATTATCATTTCAGTTAGCAATAATAATCACTGAATCTTAAGTATTCAGTGTCTTCATTTTCATTATTTTGAAAGAAAATAGTAAAAGGTAATTAATATTGTGAAAATATATGTTCCATGAAGTAAGTAGTTTAGTCTACATAATTTTATTGTTGACTACTAAATGGTAAATTTAGCCTGACACATAGGAGACACTCAGTAAATATGTCTCAAAAAATGAACAGATACATTAATTAAAAGAATATTTTTAGATGCCACTTCAAATGAGAAAAATTAGCATTCACCACATGCCTAATAAAATTTGAATTGAACTCTACCAAGTAAAACATCTGCTAATATGAGAAATTTTACCACATGAGTAATATTATTCTATTTCTTGGTGTATAATTTAAACATTTGTATTGTTTTCAAGTGCGATACAAAGAAGCAGACTGGATTTCACTGTATTAATTCAACCAGAAGTTTTATGTGTAAATGTACGGAGAGGAATACACGTATGTACATATGACACGTGTGCTACATTTTCTCTCTATATATATAACGAAGGAGAAAGAAATAACACTGAGGGACAATAGTAGGCACAAAAATCGCTAAAACTATCAAACACAGACAAGCAGGTGAAACAGAACCTTGGATGCAAAAGGCTTGGCTGCGGATTTCAGGGGCAAATGAGGCTTCATCAGGAAAAAGGGACTGTACTTGCATTCATTCTTTCTCCCTTCTGCTGGCCCTTCCTGGATCCTGGCCATGACTTCTGCTAACGTGGGTTCAGCCAAAGAAGTTATTGATCATGAGATACATGCCCAGAGGATGAGGAGCCTGCATCCCATACTTCAATCACCCTTTGGTTTCTGAAGGAGTCAGAGGAAGAAGTGGAATCCAGCAGTCTTTTCATAACAGACCTGCGGTTCAGGAATTGCTTGGAAAGGGTCCGGCACTGGCAGGCACTCCAGCAGAATTTTCCAGCAACAGTGTGGCTCCATTTGCCTCCTTCAACAGGTCTTCAGTTGGCTCTCTTAGCTCATCGACTTCAGACTTTGAATTGGCACATATGCATTGTACAGATGGGGCAGTCACATCAGCCAGCCTGGAACTAATTAAAAGCTGGAATATGTTAGATCAGGAGGAGGAAATGTGGCCAGATTTGGAGGGACAGAGCAAGTGAGCTGAAAGAGCAAACTGACCCAGCCCTTTGAGAACACTGCTGCTGCCTGACCTGAGGTAGCCCCAAAGGGGCTTGGACACGTCCTAATGGGAGACCGCCCCAGCTAACCCGACAGGATCTGAACCATTTCAACAGGTTAGGAAATACCATTATTAAAAAAAAATTCTTCTTATGGCACATTGTTTTGTTAGGAAGAACAAATTTGCCAAGCTTGTTAGCTTCAGGGAAAGACAGGTTTAAGTGAGTGAAGGCCTATGAAAAGCATTTGTAATGAGGGAACTTACTGCTTACTTGGGTGTCAGGAGCTGCGTTCAGTGGACTGGACTTTAGATGAGCTGAAGGCACACCCAGCAGCCTCCTGCCACAGTGGGAAACCAGTCACAAGACTCCCCTCTATGTCCATCAACAGAGGAACGTATAAAGACGACGTGGTACATATTTACAAGTGAATAGTACTCAGCCAAAGAAAGGAATAAAATTTCCCATTTGCAGAGATGTGGATGGACCTAGAGACTGTCATACAGAATGAAGTGAGTCAGAAAGAGGAAAAAAAATGGTGTAATTAACACATACATGTGGAATCTAGAAAAATGGTACAGATGAATTTATCTGCAAAGCAGAAATAGAGACTCACAGGTAGACAACAAACATATGGGCACCAAGAGGGAAGGGGGAGAGGTGGGATGAATTTGGAGATTGGAACTAAAATATATCCACTATTATATATAAAATAGATTAAGTCATGAGAACCTACCATGCAGCACAGGGAACTCTACTCAGTGTTCTGTGGTGACCTAAATGGAAAGGAAATCCAAAAAAGAGTGGATATTAGGGATATGTACAACTGATTCACTTTGCTGTACAGCAGAAACCAACACAGCAGTGTAAAGCAATTATACTCCAATAAAAATTAATTTAAGAAAAAAAAAAAACCTTCCCTCTGGCCTCTCTTCCCAGGACTGTCTGGACTCGTGCTTCCCCTTTGCTGCCTCCTCTTGGCTCCACTCTGAATTATCCTGGGTCTCTAAGAGATCAACCCTCACCTTGGCACGGTCGTTCTTGTCCTGTCTCGTCCTGTCTGTCTTGTCTTGCAGCCTTGGCCTGTCTCTAACTGCTGTCCCAGTCTGTTTTTTTGAGGAACGACTGTGGCCTCTTTTCAGCCTTAACAATCTGAGCTCAGAGCTAACTGTTGTGGCTTCACACAAACTCCACTGCTGATTGTTGTTGATGCTTTGTTTTTGAAATTTTTTTAACTACAATTTATTTGATTTATACTTAGGTGCCCCACACCAGAGTATATCATAAAAGACATTGTTCCATTTAATCCTCTCAATGAAAAAAAAGGAAAGACATTGATAGTTATTCTGGTTTTTTAATATTTTTAATTGTGGCAAAATACACATAACACAGGACATTCCAGGTGGTACTAGTGGTAAAGAATTCACCTACCAGTGCAGGAGACATAAGAGATCAGGCTTCAGTCCCTGGGTCAGGAAGATCCCCTGGAGAAGGAAATGGTAATCCACTCCAGTATTCTTGTCTGGGAAATCTCATGGATAGAGGAGCCAGGCGGGCTATGGTCCACAGGGTCGGACAAAGAGTCGGACATNAGGCTTCAGTCCCTGGGTCAGGAAGATCCCCTGGAGAAGGAAATGGTAATCCACTCCAGTATTCTTGTCTGGGAAATCTCATGGATAGAGGAGCCAGGCGGGCTATGGTCCACAGGGTCGGACAAAGAGTCGGACATGACTGAAGTGCCTTAGCATGCATGCTCAACAAGCACGCACGCGCACACACACACACACACACACACACACACAACAAAATTTACCACCCTAACCACTTTTAAGTGTAAGATTCAGCAACAGTAAATATATTCACATTGTTGAGCAACTGTCAACATTATCCATCTTCCAGAACACTTTCCATCTGGCAAAACTGAAAGTCTGTACCATTAAACAACTTCCCATTCTTCCCTCCCTCCAGCCTTTGGTAACCACCATTCTACTTTTTGTCTGTATGAATCTGGCTACTCTGAGTACCTCCTGTAATTAAAATCATACAGTATTTGTCTTTTCGTGACTGACTGATTTCACTCAGGCTAATAATATCTTCAAAGTTCATCCATGTAACATGTGACCGGATTTCCTTCCTGAAAGGCTGGCTAATATGCTATTTTGTGCATGGACCACATTTTGTTTATCCATTCATATGATGTTGGACACTTGGGTTGATTTTATCTTTTAACTATTGTGAATAATCCTGCTATGGGCATGGGTTCTTTGAGATGCTATTCTGGTTCATAGGTGAGGAATCCAAGCCTCAGCATGGAGAAGGTAAATAATTTGCCTTGGGTCGCAGAATGGTTAAGTAATGAAACCAAGATTTAGACTCAAGTGTTCTCACTCCAGAACACGCCCTTTTATCTCTGTTTCCCCCCCCGCCCCGTGACCAAAGAACAGATGTCTGTCCCATGGTGATGGATTGTATATTATGGAGCTGAAGAGTGATCTAATAGTGAATTTTCCAAACTGCATCTTTGATGGTAAATTATACGACATCACTCCAAAAATATCAGGATTAGATGAAAACAGCAATAATGATAATACTAAAAGGAACTAATAATTTGATGCTTCCTACGTGTAAATCACTGTGAAAGTGTTAGTCACTCAGTCTTATCTGACTCTTTGTGACCCCTTGCTCTTCTGTCCATGGGATTCTCCAGGCAAGAATACTGGAGTGGGTAGCCATTCCTTTCTCCAGGGGATCTTCTTCACCCAGGGATCGAATCCAGGTCTCCTGCAATGAGGCAGATTCTTCCCCATCTGAGCCACCAGGGAAGCCTCATTAGTCACTGTGCTGGCCAGTTAAATATACTGATTCTTATCAAGAGTAATGAAAAGCTTCAGCCTTGTTGTTCCACTGTGAACTAACCCCAGTCATGTGACAATATCTGCAAGGCACTAGCACTAAGCAGGCCTTTATATATTCTATTCCACAAAATAAATATTAATGCACCATTTTATGAATGAAGACTGCAAAACACAAAATGAAAATCTGGCGTTTAATCTGCCATGTGTCTGGTCCCAATACTCAAGTTCCTTCTGTTACCTTTTATATCCTAGGCATCGCTTGCATTGAGTCATGCAGTTGAACTTCAGTGAATCAGAGACAAATGAAATATTTGTCCATAGGTTGCTGTTAATTTTAGATAAATGGCTTTTGGGAAGATTTAGAATCCCTTGCGTGAACAATTGTGAAGGTCTTTGAAGGACAGAGACATATATAAATTAATTAGCGAGTGAGCTATCAAAAAAGATGATCCATATTTAATATCTAGTAAAATTCCATAAATGCCACCACGTGACAACTCAACTTTCATGGCAGGCTATGGTCTGGGAAACTTGTTCAGCAAGCCCTTGCTTAGGCCACCTGGTTCCTTTTCAAAATGGTTCCAGTGTTTTAGCCTCCAACTCAACTCTTCAGCCTGGAAAAGTCTGTGTCTCATTCCAACTCCATGCTGTGATTTATTTATGGCAGTAAAGGGAAGAATTAGTCATATCTACCCTTCTATTTGAGTTTAATGGGAGCATTGTGGCTGGTGGTAAAGATGGTAGTTTATCAGGCTGGTGACTTGCAGAGTTTACAGCATGGGCCTCCTCACTTCTCTGAATTTCCTTTCCCTTGTGAGTCACTTTACAATAATAATGAAGAGGTGAGGTCCAGTGCCTGACAGTGGATCTCCTTATACTGGACTTTCGGCATTGCAATAATGTCCATATTGTGAAAGGAGAGATGATGTCACCCCCTCGGCAGCTGAAAACAAAGAAGGGCAGATAAAAATGACCAGGGCCACCCAAAGAACTGCCAATCAATACTATTGACAATGAAGAGGAAAGCGTTCTTTCTGTTCATCATAAAGTATGACTGAGCTAAGCAGTATTGACCTTGGGGATAAAGCATTTCCTAGCATTTAATGAATGGCCAGAAAGCTGATGGACTTTTAGCCAAACTGGTTATTAACTGCTGAAAGTGCCTGACCCTGGAAGTCATAATTGCTGCTACAAATACGGAGCACATAAGAAAGCCCGTCTGGTACAGACAATGTGCCGTTGTAAGCAAGTCCCAATGCCGGACCATCAGACCGACCCTACAGAGCAGCTGGAGTGCCCTCTGCCACAGAACCATTCTTAATGGACATCATTCTTTAAAGACTCACTGCTAGATATGCGTTCAAGAAATATAAATGAATTGCAGTTGCGCAAAGCCGAATATTATACACTCTAGGTATAACAGTGTACTTAAACCTGAGAGGTTGAACTGCTATGACTATGAGTACTAAGGTTTTCTCTGTCCATCAGAAATATAATGTGAGCTGTGGATATGATTTATAAACTTCCACTGGCCACACTGAAACAATAGGTGAAATGAATTTCAACAATGTTTTTTCTTAACCTAATATATCCAAAATATTAGCATTTCTACATATACTCAAGAAATTATTAATGATACAGCATATGTTCATTTTATGTACAAGTCTTTACAATCCAGTATGATAAAGTCAAAGTACACCTCAGTCTGGACCAGCCGCATTTCAAGTGTTCAAGAGTTCCAAGGGGTTAGTGTATACCATTTTGAATAGAATAGGCTAAGGAAATTGATTTGGTTTAAGCAACATATTACAATGTTTAAATGGGTGAAATGGTAACAATGATGGGATGTGTTTTCCCGTAATGACCAGAAAAGATATAACTTAAAAAGTGAGGCTAAATAAGTTTGAATATATGTATAAGATGACAGACAGAAATGAATTATGGTATTTAAGTTAGAAAAGAGTTTTCACATGACTCATTTTTGCCATGGTCTCAGATACTGTGGTGACTTAACTTTGCTTACAGAAAGGTTTCTAGGTCTTAGGAGCAAGAAAATCATGGAACCGAGCTGCAAGAGAAGCAAGTAGAGATATTCTTTGGAAATACCCAAGGTTTGGGAAAGAGACAGACCTACCTGCCACTTTCCCACTTGATAATGCAGGGCAGACTGTTTTATCTTTGAGGAGCTGGGTCTTCTAATCTCTGAAGTGTGGATGATAATATTTACCTCCATTTTGTCGTTGTGTAGACTGAGATTATGACATCCATGATGTCTGTGATGAACTTGGATTTCTGTATCACTGTCACCGTGTACAACAATATCAGAAAGTAGTAGAAAAAGCACTCACTGATGTGGCTCCTCAGGCAGGTTCAGGGAACACTGGGTGTTCAAGTACATTTTAGGAATAAACTAGGAAGATCCCATTAAGTAACATAATTGTTGATGTGCTAAATGGCAAGCCAGATTAATTCGGTGGGGTGGGAGCTTCTGGAGGAAGGTGGCTGCAGACTAAGGCTGAGGAACTGAAGACAGAGGGAGCCTGGTGGAGAAGTGATGAATACAGGTTTGAGTAGAAGATAGATGCAGGTTCAGGTAAGCTGGTTGTCAGTAAAGGGTGGGTCAGAACATGAAGAATAGGATCATGGAGGAAAAGGGAGTCACTTGAACAGCAAGACCTGAAGGAAAACCAGGGAGTCAAGGGTCTCTAAAATGAAAAGTCAGTCCATGATCAGAGATTAAAACTTCAAAAGATAAACTGAACTTCCTGAGGAGGAAGATCAAGTTCTATTCCATTTTGTTCTTTAGCAGTACCTGGTACACAGCAAATATTTGGTAGATGCTTTGTGAATGAGGCAGTCTGCCTCACAGGTGGAGAAACTTTGTGTTTAGACTCTGAGCAGCTCCAAGCTAGTCTTCAAATCATCCAGATTAATAAAGTACAGAACAATACTATTGGAGAAACCAATTCCCATCCTCAGCCCCCCAAATGACCTAGCACTTTCTGACTTCTGTAACTTTATCAATTCCATTTTTTACCCAGAGTCCTGTCTTACATTGTAGCCTTTTGAAACATACACACTACATAAAGCTATGCTTCTGCCTAAGAGTACATAAGCTTGAGCCACAGGCAGACACCCTTTAAAAGAAAGACAAGCACTGATGTGCATTCTCAGAATTGATGCAAATTGTTTTTAGGCTAATATAGTGATAAATAAAACAAAATCAAACTATAAAAACCAGATAAATTTATAACTAATACACAAAAACATGTTGGTAACCAAGAATAATAGCTGAATATTACAGATGACTTGCTAAAACTAATTTGCTATATTGGGTTAACAGAAGAAAAATACAGCCAGAAATCTAGTTCAATAATTTTTCATTCACTGATTTGTTTATTCAACAAGTATTTATGATTGGTCATGCTTTCCTGGTGGCGCTAGAGGCAAAGAATTTGCCTACCAATGCAAGAGATGCAGGTTCAATCCCTGGGTTGGGAAGGTCCCGTGGAGAAGGAAATGGAAACTCACTCCAGTATTCTTGCTTGGAAAATCCCATGGACAGAGGAGCCTGGTGGGATACAGTCCATGGGGTTGCAAAGAGTTGGGCATGACTGAGTGATTAACACATTTGTGATTGGCCATCTACTAAGCATCAGTCACTGTTCTGACTACTGGAAACTTAAACAATATAGGCAGTCTTCACTTTCACAGACTTTGCATGTTTTTTGCAGACACATACAAAACACAAGAAAAGCTAAACAAATGGTGAGGTCATATCAGATAGTGAAATTGCTACAAAGAAATTCACACTGGGCAATGACAGAATTCAGGTCATGAAATGGGTGCATGCCTGACGGTGTCAAGGCGGTGAAACGACTTTAGAGTGCCTGGTTAGGAAATGTTCCCTGTATTGATGAAAAGGGTAAGATGTGTCCACCTTGAGCAGATGTGGAGATGGAACAGCATGCACACCAATATTTTGATTTCAGTAATGCAGTGTGTTCATGTTCCAAGATGGCTGTGTGTGTGTGTGCGTGTGTGTGTGTGCTAAATCACTTCAGTTGTGTCTCACTCTGCAACCCTATGGGCTGTAGCCCACTGGATTCCTCTGTATGTGGACTCTCCAGGCAAGAATACTGGAGTGGGCTTCCATGCCCTCCTCCAGGGAGTCTTCTCAACCAGGGGTTAAACTCTTGTCTCTTACTTCTCTTGCATTGGCTGGTGGGTTCTTTACCACTAGTGCCACCTGGGAAGCTAAGATTGCTACACAAAATAAAAATAACTTCGAGACTTTATTTCCTACTTTGGGATGATCCAATCTGAGATTTAACTCTGCTAACAAGGAATTGTTAAATGCCAGTTTTACAAATATCATCCATATGTGAAATCTATGATACAGATAAATTTATTTTAAAAAGCAGAAATAGACTCATAGATGTAGAGAACAAATTTATGGTTACCAATGCGGAAGGAGGAATTGTGGTGAATTGGGAGATTGGGATTGACCTATATGTGTGTGCGTGTGTGTTTGCATACATATATATATGTGCATACATATACACATACATACACACACATATATGTCTATATATATGTACATTATATATATACACACACACATATATATACTATTGATACTATATATAAAATAGATAACTAATTAGAACCCTGATGCTGGGAAAGATTGAGGGCAGGAGGAGAAGGGGACGCCAGAGGATGAGATGGTTGGATGGCATCACCGACTCAATGGACATGGGTTTGTGTGGACTCTAGGAGTTGATGATGGACAGGGAGGCCTGGCGTGCTGCAGTCCATTGGGACACAAAGAGTTGGACACGACTGAATGACTGAACAGAACCAAACTGAATGAGAACCTACAGTATACCACAGGGAACTCAATGGTCTGTGGTGACCTAAATGGGAAGGAAATCTAAAAAATAAGGGATATATGTATACATATAACGAATTCACTTTGCTGTACAGCAGAAACTAAAACAACGTTGTAAAGGAACTACATTCCAACTTTTTTTAAATGCCAGTTTTAAAAATTGTGCTGAGATTTCTGTGATCTTGTCATATACTCAAGAAATCAGGTTAGCATCTTTCCTCAAAAGGAAACCATTATGCTTTAGCAGGACTCTTGCTAATCACTCCCAAAGGCTTTCTCTCCTGAGCAGAATCTAGAGAAACCCTGTGAAATTCTGGCTCCTGACTTCTCTTTTCCCTTGTTTCAATACGATTATCCTTTTTTAATCTCATAGACTCTCCAAATAGAATCAAAGGCCACTGATTAGATTCCCATTCACCCCACTCCTATCACAGTCTAGTCCTACTGTAGCTATGTTCAATTTCTTGGTCGTGTCCAGCTCTCTGCGACCACATGGAGTGCAGCACACCAGGCTTCCTTGTCCTTCACCATCTCCCGGAGCTTGCTCAAACTCATGTCCGTTGAGTCAGTGATACCATCCAACCATCTCATCTTCTGTTGTCCCCTTGTCCTCCTGCCTTCAATCTTTCCCAGCATCTAGGTCTTTTCTAATGAATCGGTTCTTCACATCAGGTGACCAAAGTATTGGAGCTTCAGCTTCAGCATCAATCCTTCTAATGAATAATCAGAATTGATGTCCTTTAAGATGGCCTGGTTTGATCTTCTTGCAGTCCAACGAACTCTCAAGAGTCTTCTCCAAAACCACAGTTCGAAAGCATGAATTCTTCGGCACTCAGTTTTATTTATGGTCCAACTCTTACATCCATACATGATTACTGGAAAAACCATAGCTTTGACTAGACAAACCTTTGTTGGCAAAGTAACGTCTCTGCTTTTTAATATGCTATCTAGGTTTATCATAGCTTTTCTTCCAAGCAGCAAGCGTCTTTTAATTTCTTTGCTGCCATAGCCATCTGCAGTGATTTTGGACCCCAAGAAAATAAAATAAACACTGCTTCCATTGTTTCCCCATCTATTTGCCATGAAGTGATGGGGCTGGATGCCATAATATTTGTTTTCTGAATGTTGAGATAAAGCCTGTCTTCATGATATCCTATATTCCTGATATCTCAACCAAGATAAGTGTTTGAGAGACTCCCAGCTTTTCCTCCCCACTTTGGTATAAAAGCTTCTGGCTTACTCACATGTATGGCTCAAACATTCACTCCCATGTATTTTTCATAGTTTAGATCTCAGAACACAGCTTTATTTTCTTGTTTCCAAATTCACTTTCTGCATATGAACCACCAACTTAAATAACATGTTGTTTTCATTTTGTGATATTTACCGCACTTTGGGTGGGATTGAAGAGCACAAAATAGGGCCAATAATTTTTACATTTTTGCAAGTGCAGCAACAAAACCTGTTACTATTTCTGATATTGAGAGATTCAATAAGATGCTATTCACATTTAAAGCTCTCATCTCAGGCTGGTTACCTCTCCCTTACCTTTTCCCAATTGGGTTAGAAGTCGAAAGGTTTTACTTTGAAACTTCTTCTGAGAACTACTTCCGCCACCTGTCTTAAACAAGGTGGATTCAGTCATGTTTCTATGTGTGTTTCTCTACTTATTTAGTTCATTAAAACTTCAGGTCCAAAAGCATCAGTTTAAAGCTGGAAGACAAGATTAGTTTCAAGTTCTTGTTACCAGGAGATCCTATCCATACACTTACTGTTACACTCATAGATAACATCTAAGGATGCAGATGAAAAACACAAACTATGGATAGCACTAGATAATGACGACAGTTACCATTTATCAAAAGTGTTTCATATGTGTCAGACCCTGTGTTAAACCCTTTTCATCTATTATCACATTTGGGTTTCACAATAATTTTATCTCACAGGTGGAGACAGCAGGTTCAAATAAGTTAAGAGACATTTCAAATTCATACAGTTTATAAGTGGTAGAGTCAGGATTCACACCCAGGATTGACAGACCCTGGGGTCCATGTTCATACCCATATCAGCATACAGGAGCCAGACTATAAACCGGCACTAACAGCCTAAAGAGTTCCTGGAAGAAGGCACAGTTAAATACCGGTAAATAAAAATGAATCTGTGCTAGCAGAAATAATAGAACAGGTAGAAAATGTTCTTTCCTTCCTTTCCTGTTTAGCCAAATATATGGAAAATAAGAAGAGAGAATGGTGAGGAGCAGTAAGAAACACAGAGGAAAAGCTGGAATAGAACGTGGTATGGAGGACGTTGAAGGCATCCAGAGAAGAAAATGACTCACTGTGCTTATTCTAAACAATCACGAGGGGACAAGCCTTGCACTTTATCAAATGGTTCCAACATGCCACAGCTTACGTTACTATCAAAATTATTTAAAAGCAACTTATGCTTAGAAGTCCTTTTGGTGGCAACTTCAAAATCTGCTCAGTGTCCAACCAAGACTCTCTCCAGTTTCCAAATAAACAGTTTCGAGACATAGCTCACAGGGAATTTATTTTAACCTGTTTTTATTTGATGGGTGTTTTCCAAGTTTTACATGTGAGCTACAAAGGGACAAATGTTTCCCGTCAGGCCAGGAGGAGAAGAGATGGGGCATAAACATAATCCAGACTAAAAATACAAAAACCATCTTGGGAGAGAAAATATTTATAATTCACGTATTTGGGAAAAAAAAAAAAAAACCCACACTCCTTAGCCTGGGGAATCATTCCTGATTATTGGTGATTTAGTTGCTAAGTCATGTCCACCTCTTGCAACCCCCATGGACTGTAGTCTGCCAGGCTCCTCTGCCCATGGAATTCTCCAGGCAAGAATACTGGAGTGGTTACCACTTCCTTCTCCAGGGAATCTTCCCAACCTAGGAATTGAACCTGGGTCTTCTGCATTGCAGGCAGATTCTTTACTAACACCAGCTATGAGGGAAGTTCTGATTATTAAGTATCTAAAAAAGAAGGACTCCCTCTTGGGCCATTTGTCATATTTTGTCCGCCGTTTTACAGAAGCCATTCATGTAAGCCTAGCAACAGCTACGTGCAAGTGTGAGCTCTGGGCAGCTTGTCCCAGAGTTACTTGAACACCACGGCATCCGGCCATTCTGACCTATACACACACCTCTAAGTATGCGGTGTCAGGGCTCCCCTGGTGGCTCAGCGGTAAACAATCTGCCTGCAATGCAGGAGACTGCCCGACACAGGGATCGAATCCATACTTTCAAACAAGGCTTTTAAAGAAGAAGATCCCCTAGGAAAGAAATGTCAACCCGTTCCAATATGCTTGCCCGGGAAATCCTAGGGACAGAGATGCTTGGTGGGCTACAGTCCATGAGGTCACAAAGAGCTGGACACAACTTAGCGACTAAACTACCACCATGAGGTATCAACAGACCATTAGGGAATCCTTGACCAAGGAAGGACAAGACTGTGGTTAAACGTTTTCCTCTTCTCTCCAGCTGAAGAGCAGTTTTGCGATACTCTTATTCTATTTGTCTCAAAGTGTCCCTGCCAGGATCCAGACCCTACTTTCCTTAGTCACAATCAGCTTTAAGTACCCTGTTGGGTTGGCTTTTCTTTTCCCAATTTTCTTGTCTGCTTTGATTTCACTGCCACAAACAACCAACCTGAACCTGAGCACTAGCCTCAAGCTTTGGTTTTTAGGGGAACCTAAGCTAAGAACATGTCATTACCACATTTTATCACTGAAGCAAACGATCTGTTTAGTTTCTCTTGAAGTGTTGGATGGTGCATATTTTAAGCAATGTCTAAAAACTTATTTTTATTGGAAATCTGTTCAAAATACTTGCTACCCCTTACATAAGTTAATTTTCCTTGGGGCATGATAAAACTAGATTTGGCAATCACTAGTCTGGGAAGAAAGGCATAACATTTTAGTCTACACATAATTTTATATTTCATATATTCCTATTTTGTGTATGGTAAAATTCCTTAAAAGTGTGTGAAACATATTTACCCCTGTTTAAGACTTAGTTTACTTCTGAAAGATACATAGAAAGTGACATTTTAAAAATTAACCAAATTCATCTAAATTGCTTGATTTGACAGATGGCATCTCTTGAAATAGAATAAAAAAAATTTTTGAGACTCCCTTGATACACACATCGTGTCACATCTCTGAAAAACATTCCCATGAAGATCAAAGATGGTAGATGTTTTAATCTTAAGCTTTATTTTTTAAAAAGAATCTCATAGAGAGTTAACTGGAATTTCAGATCCTCCAACCACATCAAAATGAGTCCAGGAATGTACCTCTTTAATCAACTTCTTAGGAGATTCTGACACAGGTGATTCTTGGACCACCCTTTAAGAAATGTCATTTATGGGACCTTTGAATTTCAAAGGTGGAAATCCATCTTACAGCTAAACCATTTGTTTTGCAGATTAGAAAGATAATCCCAACAGCACTCTTTTTGTTGTTGTTGCTGACCAGATCACTTAGAGCACGGCTAAGAAAACAGAAACTACCTTAAGGATATTCAAAGCAGAGGGAAGTCAAAGTAGAATATTGGTTTCAGAGGCACTGAAGGCATTCAGAAGCCAAATAGGGGGCAAGGAGGCCAACTGGGGAATTAACAACATCAAGTCATTACCGTCCTGAGGCAGCATGATTGAAGAGAGAATGTCATGTTCCTGTATCCCTGGCACTGATGGCATCCTAAAGAATTGGGTACCACAGTCTTGTGCAGCAGTAAAGGGATCAACGGAGGGAACATCACTGCTGATACCACTACTTAGATACCACGAGACAGCAAAAAAGGGAGAAAAATGTCCTGGCATCTCCCACTCTCCTCTTGTCATTGCCTCCCATTGGCTGAATCCTTCTGGAAGCTGGATGACAAGGGGATCTGGGAGACAAAGCCTGCAGTTTTCCATCCCTCCAAACTCCCATGGTTCAGGGCAAAGCAAGGGAAAGAATAAGGATATGTGAAGCAAGCAGTCCCAGTAGTATCACAGGTACCTATCCGTTTCACCATGCAAGCTCCTGCTAATATGGTGGGTGTTCACCTTTTATTTTTCCCCCCACATTTACTGGGTACCCTTGGAAACTGAATCTGCAGATGCCATGAAGATTTACCAGACAGTGTGGCTCACTTGACTTAATGCAAATAGATCATACCATGCTGGCTTTATTTGGTTGCTATGTCATTATCTAAGATGGCTTTTGCTTTGTGAAAAATGGGTTGTTATTGTTCAGTCACTAAGTCTTGTCCAATTGTTTGGACTGCAGCATGTCAGGCTTCCCTGTCTGTCATTATCTACCAGAGTTTGCTCAAACTCATGTCCACTGAGTCAGTGATGCCATGCAACTCTCTCATCCTCTGTCACCCCCTTCTCCTCTTGCCCTCAATCTTTCCCAGCATCAGGGTCTTTTCTGATGAGCTGGCTCTTCACATCAGGTGGTCAAAGTTTTGAACCTTCAGCATCAGTCCTTCCAGTGAATATTTAGGGTTGATTTCTTTTAGGACTGACTGGTTTGATCTCCTTGCAGTCCAAGGGTCTCTCAAGAGTCTTCTCCAGAACCACAGTTCAAAAGCATCAACTTTTCGGTGCTCATGAGCACCAAAAAATTGATGCTTTTGAATTATGGTCCAACTCTTAACATCCATACTTGACTACTGAAAAACCATAACTTTGACTATATGGACCTTTGTCAAGACAGTGGGTCTATAGGTATTTTGCAGGATATACAACTTAAAAGGACTAAGCAGATGTGACAAAGGACTGAGTAGAACCTTCCCAAAGAGAAGTTCCCCCAGTGTCCTGGGGGAATTAGAAGTTCTTTCTAATTCCAATATACTGATTCTAAGGAAAACACTAATCCTAAGAGTTAAAGAGTATGAGGGAAAATTAAATTTGGGTATATTGGGTTTAAAAAATTAAACAGGTATCTGTATTGACATTAATATGCTAACATGGATCATGAATCACCAAAAGGGAGACACAGTATCCAGTATTTTCAAGCTTATGTAAATTTGTGCATACATTCACTCAACAAAGATTTATTTATTGACTATCTGTGCCTGAAACTCTCTGCTGCTGCTGCTGCTAAGTTGCTTCAGTCATGTCTGACTCTGTGATCCCATAGATGGAAGCCAACCAGGCTCCCCCATCCCTGGGATTCTCCAGGCAAATAACCATATACAAGTAGACAAAATCTTCTTCCTCATGAAGGATAGATTCAGTGGAAGAAGATAGTAACAAATTCAAACAACAAATAAATGAATAACTAGTATTTGCTTTTTTTTTCCACAGTGATTTTCCTTACATCTTGGAATGTGAAGTCAAGTGGGCCTTAGAAAGCATCACTACGAACAAAGCTAGTGGAGGTGATGGAATTCCAGTTGAGCTCTTTCAAATCCTGAAAGATGATGCTGTGAAAGTGCTGCACTCAATATGCCAGCAAATTTGGAAAACTCNGGTGATGAACAGGGAGGCCTGGCATGCTGAGATTCATGGGGTTGCAAAGAGTCGGACACGACTGAGTGACTGAACTGAACTGAACATTCAACAGTATACTTTGAATAATGCTATAGCACTTTCAATTCTATTGTTGAGCTCTTGCCAAATCTGTCAGATTTCAGCCTCTTCTTCAACTTCAAATGATGTACTTTTCTTTGTAGCATGGAAGTTATGATACTACTTAAATATAATAGAGTTGGGCATATATAGCTATAATATAATATAATATAATTATACTATATTAAATATAATATGATACTACTTAAAAATAATATAACACCCTTGTCTAATACTGGCTCTGCTTTTTCCTGGGAGCATAACCTCTGTGCCTCACTCATTCCCTAGCTCATTCATTCATTCAGCGTATGTTCATCTTGCCAGTCCCAGTGCTAGAATCTCAGGACCCATCTGTAAGCAGATGAATAACCTGTCCTTGAGGAACTTACGTTTCAGAGTCAGGGCCTTCACTGGAAAATAGTATATTAATAGCATCTGCCTCATCAGACTGTCCTGAGGATTAAATGACTTAATCCATGTGAAGCCTTTATAACATTATCTGGCATATCCTTACTGTTAGCCTTATTAGTCATGTTATCCTCCTGTTTAAAATCTTTCAGTGATTCACTGCTTCCTTCAGGGCAAATTCCAAGCTGCTTAGCACAACAGACAAAGCCTTTAGGATCTGGCTCCTGATTTTGCCTCCCCCAGCCCCACACACGCTCCTTCCCCTCCAGCCATATAGAAATATTCATGGATTTCACCTTACATTGTAGCTTCCCACCTTTTGCCTTGAAACATCCTGTCCTCTCAGTCTTGCATCATCCTCTTGTGTTGTTCATTCGCTCAGTCGCCTCCGACTCTTTGTGATCCCATGGACTGCAGCATACCAGGCTTCCCTGTTCTTCATCATCTTGTAGAGTTTGCTCAAACTCGCGCCCATTGAGTCAGTGATGCCATCAGACCATCTCTCCCTTGTAAGTGAGTGTCTTTTTTCTTTTCAAAAGTTAGCTCCCATTATCCCTTTGGTTAAGACTATTAAACAGCTTCTGGTTCCTCTGTGAATATCCACGGAGCCAACTGGTCACATTAACCCTCCTTCCCAGAAAGTTTTCATACCTGATTCTATTGAAACTTCTCACATGTAACATTTCAACTAATTCATTTACGTCTCACACTGTGCCACAATGCAAGATAGTCTTGTGAAAGCAATGTCTTGGAACCCAAGGGCAGAAAGACAGGCTGAAAAAGAGAGAGCAGCAACAGGAGGGGAACTTTCAACAAATGGTGGTAGAACCGAGCTCATGTATTTATTTCCCATCCTTCCCAAATTCCCACACAAAACCCTTTAAAGGACTTAAATTTGTACCATTAGTGGGTTAGAAATTTTGAGCTATATCTTCATGGTAGAAAGCAGAAAAGGTTGAATGAAAGTAAAACCATGATAGAGAATTCCATATGATTGTGGGAGGGAAGAAGCATGCTTTCCAGCATACTATTCAGACTAGAGCTTAATATACTCAGGTAGCCAAAAGTCACAGAGCATTTGAGGAAAACCAAGGGTTGGCAAGAAAAGATTTCAGTACAAAAACCAAGGTTTGCAAGAAAAAAATTTCAAGTGAATAAAAAGAATAACAGCCCTAAGGAACAGAAAAAATGGAAAACAACTAAACATTAAATATAATCTAAGCTAAACAAAAATATAGTCAGCATTCAAAGAAAAGTTTGAGACTTTCATAAAACAAGAACAGAGTATCATGAAAGGTAGAATAAAAAATAAGCAAGTGCTATTAAAAAAATACTTATAAATATAATGACCAAAAAAAGAAAAAACACCAATAATAGCATAGGAATTTCTGAAAACCAAATCACTGATACAAAACATAAACCTCTCAAAACAGATTAAAATTTTTTTTAAAAATCAAGCATCATCATGAAAAAAAGATATGGAAGATGAATATAGAAAGTATATTTGTCTAATAAAAAAGGAAATAATCACAGAAACAAGAGACAATAATTTCCAAGCATGGAAGAAAGGGTTGAGTTCACAGATGAAATGAATGCATTAGACGTCAAGCAGAACTCTCATGGAGACATGAATAGTGAGAGGAATAGGGAATCCTGTGGGCATTCTTCAGATGAATGGTGATGGAATGTGTTTATAAAGGGGCAATATTCAAGTTAACACATAAAAGATATAACGTGTCAGGGTAAGACTGTCTCAAGCAAGGGTAGGATCTTCTATAAAAACTCCAGGTAGGAAAGACTTGGGTTAGCCAGTGGAATTCCAAAACCAAAGTGGATCAAGAAAAAGTTAAATTATTCATGGCTTTATAGACTCCATTAAAGTATTTAAATGTTACTTCATATGAATAGGAATACATTAGAGTATTTAAGAAATAGAGTAAGCTGATTCAGTTCATTTCTATGAAGATCACTTCTGTTTCATTAAGAATGTTAGAAATGGGCAGCATGAAATCAGAAAGTCCAGCTGCAGAATTCCAAATGGGAGCTGATGAGGCCAGACCATCCTGGTGACAGGGAGATGAAATGAGTAGACAGGTGTGCCATATATTCTGATGGTAGAATCAATAAGACATAACTGATAAAGAAAGGATAAGAGGGAGTGAAAGGGAGGGCCCAAGAGTAACTAGTGCATTTCCAGTTTGAGTAACAGGGTAAGTGGTAGAGTCATGTCCCAAAACAGGGAAAGACAGGATGCTAAAATATTTTTTTCTGAAAAAGGGGGAAAAGTTTTGCTAAGTCTGGTTAAGTTTGAGATATTTAAGAACTATTTCAAGGTGGGTATGTGCAAGGCAGTTAAATAAGTATCTACAGCTCAGAGAGAATTCTGAATTTGCAGGCACACCTTCAGATATTTTTTAAAACCACTAATTGTAATACTTAAATCCTGGAGAAGAGAGATCACTTAGAGGAAAGTGGAGCAGTGGGAGAGACCAAAGACTGAGTCCGCAGAAATCGGCACTTGAGGCCATATAGATGCATGAGTGCGCGTGCTGTCAGTCACTTCAGTCATGCCCAGCTCTTTGCAACCCTATGGGCTGTAGCCCAGGAGAACCCATGGGGATTCTCCAGGCAAGAATGAATACTGGAATGGGTTGCCATGCCCTCCTTCAGGGGATCTTCCTGACCCAGGGATCAAACTCGTGTCTCCTGTGNCAGTCATGCCCAGCTCTTTGCAACCCTATGGGCTGTAGCCCAGGAGAACCCATGGGGATTCTCCAGGCAAGAATGAATACTGGAATGGGTTGCCATGCCCTCCTTCAGGGGATCTTCCTGACCCAGGGATCAAACTCGTGTCTCCTGTGACTTCAGCACTGCAGGCAGATTCTTTACCCACTGAGCCATGGGGGAAGCTTCATACAGAGGTGCAGACAGACAAAGAAAACCACAAGGAAGGAAAAAGGGAAGAGCACTGCTGGGAAGGCCAAGCGTGGAGGAGAGAAAATGTTTCAAGAAGAGGGCAGGTGATGATATTGTCTCCCACTGGAGGAAATGTAAGGTGAAAACAGAAAAGTGATGGTTTGGCATTAAAGAGAAAATCAGTAAACATAGCATAAGTGATTTAAGTGATGATTTAAGTCAGGTGTTTCCATTTAGTGGTGGGACTAAAAACCAGACTGTAATAGATGGAGACTTGGTTAGGGGTGAGGACACAGAGACTATTTCTAGACCAATGGCTCTGAAGACAAGCAGAGGAACAGTCAGCTGGCTGGAGAGTGATAAGTGATCAAGGGAGGATATTTATTTTCTTCACAAATGGATATTTGTATACAGATGGACATGACACAGTTGTGAAGAGGATAAAATTGTAGCCAAGAGGTAGTAGCTGAATGTGTGATACCTATCTTTAATTGGTCTAATAACAGTTTTCAAGGATTTTGCTTTACCACAACCCTCAGCGTCAGCCAGTGATAGCAGAGTAAGTACCAGTATTAAGGGATTGGAGCAGGTGAATAACCACGGTGACGACATCTGCATTCCTCATTCTCTGTTTATCAGACTCAAACCAAGAATATGCTCTAGAAAACTGTTAGATGCCATAAGCTATGTGGTTTTTAAAATATACTCTTCAGTGAGCCTCTGAAGAATACTGAATGAACTGCAGTGACTATTATATTATATCCATGACGGATGTGTTGTGGCTACTGCTAATATCCTTAGAATGCAGCAAGAAAGGCTTGGTTAACATCATCCTGGGGAGCCACTTTGTAAGAACATCCCCTCAAGGATGAGCTGCGCAGTCACTGGGGTCAGGATTCTGCAAGGAAAGATTTTAATATGCATTAACAGGTTCATTCACGATTATAGTCATCTTGAAATTGTTAAATCGTTGACTTCATGGTGGAACAAAAATTTTTAAAGGCAAGAATTGTGGGATATTCTTGTCTGTGACTCCATCATCTAACTCAGCGTCAGACAATAGGTGGCTCTCATTACACTTTTTTTCTTTGGACTTTTTGACTTCGCTGGGTCTTCCTTGCAGGGCTCAGGCTCTCTTGTTGTGGCACATGGGCTCTAGAGTGCAGGCTCAGGAGTTGGGGTGCACAGGCATAGTCATTCCTTGGTATGTAGGAGCTCAGTCCCCAGACCAGGGATGGAACTTGCGTCCCCTGCATTGGAAGGTGGATTCTTAGACACTGGAGCACTAGAGAAGGTCCCTCTCAGTAAATATTGATTGAAAGATGAAATAAATAAATGGATTCAATGACCAAAATAAAATTATAGATGTTATAAACACACACTCATGGTTCATTAGGTGAGTATTGTTCATATTACTGTGAAAACCATACTCTAGAAATTCTGAGGCATTCCCAGTTTCAGATTTGACCCATATTACATCATGGGCCTCATCATAGAGTTATAGATAGATGATAGATAATAACACTAATGATGAAGAAAAATGGAAGAAGAGAGAAAAAGAAAGCCTCTGACAGAAAACTTTTCCATCTAGCATCTCATAGAATAATTATAATTATCATAGTCTCAATTTTCTCTCCCCAGGTGAGAAAAATGAGGCTCATAGAATTGTTATAGTTGCCGCAAGATCACAGACCTCGTAAGTGGTTGATTAGGGGATCGCGAGCCAGAGAGAAAACAAGGTCTGACTTAACCAGAAGAATATAAATAACACTACCTTGCTGGAAATCTACATCCGTGGTAAAATCTAACGCCATGGTGAATGTTGTAGTGGCCTCACAGTAGCCCATGTTTGGGGAGCTGAGATTGGGCTAAAGAGGAGGAGGGGGTGGGTGGGCCGTGCATGTTAAGTCGCTTCAGTCCTTTACGACTCTTAGCCCACCAGGCTCCTCTGTCNATATGCAGATGACACCACCCTTATGGCTGAAAGTGAAGAGGAACTGATGAAAGTGAAAGAGGAGAGTGAAAAAGTTGGCTTAAAGGTCAACATTCAGAAAACAAAGATCATGGCATTAGGTCCCATCACTTCATGGGAAATAGATGGGGAAACAGTGGAAACATTGTCAGACTTTATTTTGGGGGGCTCCAAAATCACTGCAGATGGTGACTGCAGCCATGAAATTAAAAGATGCTTACTCCTTGGAAGAAAAGTTAGGACCAATCTAGATAGCATATTCCAAAGCAGAGACATTACTTTGCCAACTAAGGGCCGTCTAGTCAAGGCTATGGTTTTTCCAGTGTTCATGTATGGATGTGAGATTTGGACTGTGATGAAGATCTAAGCATCAAAGAATTGATGTTTTGAACTGTGGTGTTGGAAAAGACTGTTGAGAGTCCCTTGGACTGCAAGGAGATCCAGCCAGTCCATTCTGAAGGAGATCAGCCCTGGGATTTCTTTGGAAGGAATGATGCTAAAGCTGAAACTCCAGTACTTTGGCCACCTGATGCAAAGAGTTGACTCATTGGAAAAGACTCTGATGCTGGGAGGGACTAGGGGCAGGAGGAGAAGGGGACGACAGAGGATGAGATGGCTAGATGGCATCACTGACTCGATGGATGTGAGTTTGAGTGAACTCCAGAAGTTGATGATGGGCAGGGAGGCCTGGCGTGCTGCGATACATGGGGTCGCAAAGAGTCGGACACTACTGAGCAACTGAACTGAACTGATGAAGGACATATGTCTTTCAAAATCTTAATTCCCATACTTAATTATTAATTAATCATATATACACATAATTTTATTATTGTATTAACATTATACAAATTTTATAACATACATTAGCAATGAGTAGGGATATGTTAGATAAAAATAGATACAGATATATTTCTAATAATTTTCTCTGGTCACTGGCTATTTTCTCTCTGTTGCTCACACTAGATAATTTCTATTGCTTCTCTTTCAAGTTCTCTGATTCTTTCCTCTGTCCATTCCATTCTTGTTGCTTTCCTCTACTGTGATTTGTTTCTTTTCAATTCTAAAATGTCTATTTGGTGCTTCCTTCTGTTTTTTTTTTTTTTTTTTCGCTTATATTTTCCATTTCTTTCCTGAAAGTTACTAGATTTTAATTTGTTTCAAGCGTGTTTATTACTTGTTAAAGTAATAACAAGCCAAATAACAATTGTTTTGAAGATAATAAATAGGATAGTGTGATATAATCTAAAGAGTAAATATTTCTGATTTTTTTTTTTAACCTTAACTGATAAAACTGGGCTTCCCTGGTGGCTCAGCTGGTAAAGAACCCGCCTGCAAGGTGTGGAGATCTGGGTTCAATCCCTGGGTTGCGAAGATCCCCTGGAAAAGGGAAAGGCTACCCACTCCAGTATCTTTGCCTGGGGAATCCCATGGCTAGAGGAGCCTACAGAACTACAGTCCATGGGATCACAAAGAGTCACACACAACTGAAGATCCTTTGGAATCAATCTCTCCACGGGTACTCAGGAACAACTGTAAGAATAATTTTCCATCTATTTTAAGAGAAATGCTACCCTCATCAGTATTCTGGCCTGGAGAATTCCATGGACTGTACAGTCCATGGGGGTCACAAAGATTCAGACATGACTAACTTTCACTTCACCTCACTTACCTTAACTGGGAAATACAAGTACACATTTGCTTTGTGATTAATGATAAAATGTCACAAACTACAAAAAAAAAACAGTTTGTTAATCATGAAATGTCAGTATAAAGCATTCTTTGTCACTTTTAATGCTTTTGGTTTAAATTCTACTCTGATAATGTTATTACAGATTCTGCTGTCTTTTAAAGAAGTAAAGCAATATCTGTAAGAAATAGAAACTGGCAAAACCACAATCATTGTAGGGAATTTGATAATACTGCGCTCAGTTTTTGACAGAACAAAGAAAAAATAATTACAGATATGGATTTAATTAAATAATATAAAACTTAAATAAAACCTGTGGTGGATTCATGTCGATGTATGGCAAACCCAATAGAGTATTGTAAAGTTAAATTTAAAAATAAATAAATAAATTACCAAAAAAAAAAAAAAACAT
>SJYV01016118.1:215522-286725 GCA_006410875.1 Neotragus pygmaeus | reverse complement strand
TTTTTTTTAAAGGAAGGAAAAACAAACACTTAGACAAAAAAAAAATATAAAAAAAAAAAAAAAAATAAAAAAAAAAAAAAAAAAACATATATATATGTTGTATAACATATGTGTGTGTGTATATATATATATATATATATATATATATATATCTTCTGAAAGTTTCACTGACTATGTTACAAAGGAAGGCTTTAATAAATTCCAAACTTTGGTCATTCTTTTGCAACTACTGTAGACATTAAAAACCACAGGAAAAACACCACCACCTCTCAAATAAAGAAACACAAAAACATAGAAGTATGAAAACATTCTTTAAAATCATTCTTGTTAAAAATGTAAATCAGACTACAATATAGAATTTGGACAAAACTGTACACAGAGGACAATCAGTAATTCAAAATTATTATTAAGCATAAGAAGATACCAAAATGTAAATTAATTTAGCGAGAAATTAATTTTTTAAAATCTTAAAGTATAAAAAAGATAGTCATTAAAATATAAATAGAAATCAATTAATTAGAATCCAAAAATAGAACTTATTTTGAATTTACTTTTTCTTGCATCTTTCTATATCGTATTTTTAACCTTTTTAATACTTTCCAATGTTTTTAAATCATTGAAGATACTTTTTTCTTTCTGATTCTCAGAATCTATTTCTTCCTGCATTCTCTTAAAGATACCAGAGGTACTGTTTCAGTTGCTTTGAAACTAAAACTGAATCTAGAAAAAAATGGATTATCATTGATTATTTTGTGATTATTACTGAAAATTTTGTCATATTCAAGAAAGAGTTGTTAAAAGTATTGTCCATGATAGCATACATGCTTCAATGCCATTCTCCCAAATCCTCCCACCCTCACCCTCTCCCTCTCCCTCAGAGGCCAAATTCCGTTCTATATGTCTGTGTCTCTTTTGTTGTCTCAATGCAGGATGCTTGGGGCTGGTGCATGGGGATGATCCAGAGAGACGTTGTGGGTTGAGAGGTGGGAGGGGGATTCAGAATTGGGAGCTTGTGTACATCTGTGGTGGATTCATGTCGATGTATGGCAAAGCCAATAGAGTATTGTAAAATAAAATAAAGTAAATTAAAAAAAAAAAAGTATTGTCCATTTGGGGAGACAAATATGCTAGTTATACAGCTATTCAAAGAGCTATCACAATGCAAACCCTTATGTAACCACCACCAACGTTCAAAAACAGACTATTGCTAATATCCCAGTTGTCTTCCAGAGCTCCCTACCAAACACTATTCTGTCTTCTTTCTAAATGTAACCCAGTCCTGATTTCTATCCCTGTAGTTTATTTTTTCTCCTTTTGGAACTGGTATAAATGACATAGTTTAATCATTTTGTGTGTGTGTGTGGCTTCTTTCCTGTAACATTTTCCATGTGAGATTCAAACAGCCTATTCTATACAATGTACCAAGTCACTTCAGTTGTGTCTAACTCTTGTGACCCTATGGACTATAGCCCACCAGGCTCCTCTGTCCATGGGATTCTCTAGGCAAGAATACTAGACTGGGTTGCCATGCCCTCCTCCAGGGGATCGTCCCAAGCCAGGGATGGAAACTGTGTTTCTTACATCTCCTGCATCATCAGCCGAGTTCCTTACCACTAGCAACACCTGGAAAGCCCAATTCTATATAACAGTAGTTCGTTAACTTATATCATTGCATGAGATTCCACCATATGAATATAACACATTATATACTGTTGATAATGTGTAATTTCAAAGTCAAAATTACTATATTTGAGTAATTTTTAGTTTGGAACTATAAAAATAATGCTTCTGTGAACGTTCTCATGTGTATATCTTATTGCACATATACACTCATTTGGAAATTTATTTCTTCAATTATAGAATATGTATCTTAATCTAAATTAGAAAAATTTTGAATACTTTCCCAAAGTGGCTACTAAAATTTATACCCCTATTAGAAATAAATGAAGGTTCCCATAGCTCCATATCTTTATCAACACTTGGTACTTTCTAGTTTTGGCCAAGTTGGTAGGTGTATAGTACTATCTCTTTGTGCTTTTAATTTGTATTTCACTGATTAACGAGTGAGGATTAGTGTGTTTTCATATGACTAATTTGCCATTTGAATGTCCTATTTTATGAAATGATTCAGCAAATTATTTGTTCATCTTTCTGTTGAGTACTCTTCTGTTATCCAAAGGAAGACGATCAGTTAGCTTACACCAACTTTGTCGTAAATATGGGCCTCTTGAGTGTTTAATCACTGGATGTATGAGAGTAAAGCTCAGAAGCAAGATCTGGAATGCAGTAATACCATCATATGAAATTCAGTCTACAGTCCTAGGTGTTTTCTACAAGCTCAAGGGAATGTGGTGCTTTGTCATATCATGTGGCAGCATTAGTGACCTAACTCTCCATGGATTATGCAGGAGACTTTTATGAATATAATGACATGGCAATTTCTATAACCCTGGGACAATTAGCATCATAATTTGGGACTATTAATAAGCCAAATTTCAATCAAAATTTATTATTCCATCAGGGTCATCCTTGGCCTAAAGGCAGACAACCAAGTAATGGCGTATAAAAATAGCATTTTTAAGCTAGACCACATTAAATGTAATTTACAGTGAAATCTCTGACATCGGAAATTGGACTTTGTGATTCCATGTGACAAACATTTAAAAAGATGTTACATGGGCTGAAAATATACTCTTATTTTTACCTTTTAGGCACAAGATGCATCTCAAACCATTAACAGATAGGATTTTATTACATATCAAAAAGGTCTTCCTAGATGTCACAAACTGAAATTCTTTCCTTGAGCCCTAATAAAGTAATTCAAATTTTATAATCTCAACTAAAGAAAATAAGGATATTCCAGTCATTTTACATTCAAATTAAACTCACATTAAATTAAGCAATCTGTTTCTTTAGAAAGAGCAGCAAATATTTCCAAGGTCCACATCTCTTTACCTCATGTATCAGTTAGTTACTGCTGTGTAACAACCCACTACCACATTTCAAAGTTTAAACAACAGCCATACTTTTAGTTTGTGATTTTGTTGCTTGGAAACTACACTGAGCTAGGAAATTCTTCTGGTTTCAGGCGGTTTCCCAATTCCGTGGTAAGCTTCAGGTTGCCTGGGGTGAGCTACATGTGCTTCTGACAGTTAATTGATTCTCAGTTAGCCATTGTGGCTTCTCCCCATATGTATCTGATTCTCCAGGTGGTCACATGGTATGGACGGATGATGAGAATGGGCAAGAAAGGGAGGATCTAAGTAAAAGGATGCACGTATCTTGAGATGCAGTCTTGGACTCACACCCTATCACTTCTACCACATTCTGTTATCTGCAGAGAGTCACAAGGCCACCCTAGAGTCAGAATGGGAAGGAATCAGATAGTTACAAAACACAAAACATAAACACAAAGACAACATTAATACCATCAACAATCTACCTCAACCTACATCATGCTACTTTCCTAGTTCTTGACGTATTTGTCTTATTTGCTTAGATTGAGATCACTTCAGGAGAAAAAACCAAGCTGTAGGATCTTAGCACTTACTCCTTGCCTAACTTTTGTGTGTAGAGACTACAACACTTACTCCAACTTACAAGGCTAATTTAAGGAAATATTACAGATATTTTCATTTGACCAGTTTTTACTGAGCTACTACTATGTACTAGGCAAATCTTTCTAAAGATGACTTTTCTAAATATATGCAAAATCATGGTGGAATTTATTAAAAGGCTCAAAAACACATTTTTAAGCTTAGAGTTTGTATATCTATCTAAAAGCAGGAAAAAATAATCTTGAATATTGTTAAAATCCTCAGAGCACAACTACTTTAAATTCTGAGACATTCAAAGAAGCTTTGTCTCACTACATTACGTGAGTCTTGAAACATTAGATATCAGTCTTGAAGACCCATGAGAAAATATTGGTGAAAAGATTTGATTTTTATAATATTTTGTTTGCCGTCTCCTATCCCAAGTTAACTTATCTTTACAGAAAAACTTCAAATTAACATAGTCAAATAATAGTATCAGTCTATGATATACTTTATAAGAAATCCTTTATAAACCCTAGAACTGATTTTGAAATTCAAAGATTTAATGCTCAGTGAGAGAACTTTTGTTATGATAAACAATGAAATAATATTTTCATAATTAAAATGAACATTGGACACTTCTAACACATTTAGGGAGAACAAACTACGTAAATGTAAAAATTCTCCATAGATATATGATGTAGGGAGGCTGTACATTTTTCCCAATCGAAAGATTTGTATTCTATTTGCAATTTTTTAAGGAATCTCCACANCGACTCTTAGCCCACCAGGCTCCTCTGTCCATGGGTTTCTCAAGGCAAGAATACTAGAGTGGGTTGCCTTGCCCTCCTCTAGGGAATCTCCCCGACCCCGGGAATGAACCCTCATCTCCTAAAGCTTCTGCATTGCAGGCTGATTCCTTACCACTGAGCCACCAGAGGAAGCCCAGCGTTGGACCAGCAGATAAATAGCGAAGCACAGACTCTGGAACCTAGAAAGAAATGTCAGAGGCTTGACAAAAATCATAATCTATGCTCCAGAAACAAGCTAACCTATTTCAAACTAGGTCTTTGCCCAGCCCTTTGTCTTTGACTTGCAATCTGTGACCAGTGCCCTTGCTGGAGAGAGAATTTACAATACTAGAGTGACCTGAGCCCTGGCAGAGACTGCAAGATGGGAATAATGACCTGTACTTTCCTGAGGAGAGCTATTTCCAAAACTCTGACTAGTTTCAAATAGCTTTGGGGTTCCTTTGCTCTGAATGCTGACTTCATTTCAGATAGGAATTTCTGCATTACTAATTTACTATATGAAATAAGGATGTTAGAGAAATGGTAGTATTCAGCAGGGAAAAAAGATGGAAATCTGTATAGATAAGCTAGTCTGGAAGTTTTCAAAGATGGATTTTGGTTATTAGAAAATTTTCTTACTTATGATATATTTCCTTGACCTTCCTGCCAGGCATTTCTTCCCCCACCTCCCTCCAACTTAGAGAATTAGCATATGATTTATTTTCCCTCTTAGAGCTCCTCCCCAGTGAATCGCTATGATTGGCAGCAGACTTTGCTCTGAAAACCAGCTAGAAATATTTGAAAAGGCATGAGGGACCAAATCTGCTTAGCACCCTATGTGCCACCTCATTTATTTTTATACACCTTCACTATATTGGAGAAAAGGAAATTATGCTAAAGTTGCAGCTGCACAGCTCCTCAAAAAGCATGTTTCATCTTGCCCCAGTTGGTACTTACCTGTTTAATTGTCCTTTCCCTTTCAACTATAAACTCAGCTGGAAATGGTGGAAGGGTTTATGCAATCAGATACAGTCCAGGGTGAGAGACTTTTTGAAAAGCAGTATTACTTGTATGAGCTTCCCTGGGGGCTCAGACAGTAAAGAATCTGCCTGCAATGCTGGAGACCTGGCTACGATCCCTGGATCGGGAAGATCCCCTGGACAAAGGAATGGCAACCTGCTCCAGTATTCTTGCCTGGAGAATCCCATGGACAGAGAAGCCTGGCAGGTTATAGTCCATGAGGTCGCAAAGAGTCGGACATAACTGAGAGACTAAAGCTTTTTAATCACACTGTTGCTTGTGTGCACATAATTGGTGTGCACATAATTTCCTCTTGGGTCATTTGTCTGAGAAGCCTGGGTCTTAGATTTGTGAGAAGCCTGTCTCACAAGCCTTTGTCTTGTGAGAGACAAAGCAGTCATGTGCCGTTCCATGAAGTGTAATGGAGATGGGATAAAACTGGAGGCTCCGTTGAGGACTGGTGGGAAGTTGATCTGAAAATTGTGATAATGTTTGTCTCCATCATTTTATTGGGTTAGGGACTTCCCTCGTGGCCCAGTGGTTTAGACTCCATGCTTTCACTGCAGGGGGCATGAGTTCGATCCCTGGTCAGGGGACTAAGGATCCTACATGCCATGCAGCACAGCCAAAAAAGAAAAATAAAAAAAAGTTCTTAGAAAAGGCCTAGTAACTGGTGTGTGGAATATCCTTGGCTTCTTTTCTTTATTTGATGCTCAGTAGCAGGCAGTGTAGATCATCTCATGTGTTTTTCTATCCGTTATCTCTGCTGAATTGTCGTTAATATTAGTAACATTAGTAAAAAAATCTTTTGAGATAGGAAAATTTTAAATTAATTTTCTTTTGTTCTTTGGTTAATTTTGTTCAGCCCAACAACACAGTGTGTAGACAGATAGATTTCTCTCTGGAATCTCAAGCACCAAGTTTGCTCTTTTGACGGCTCCCTCCCAACATGTTCCTTTTAAAACCAATGTTATTCTCAGATCCTTTACCACCTTTCCTGTCAAGCATTCATCCAACAAATATTTGTAATCCACTAAAATATGCCAGGTACTGTGTTAGAATCTGGATAAAGAGATGGCAGAATTTGTTAACTCTCCTTTTCTTAAGAAAATATTTCAACAATCAAACCATACAACTGCTAAATATGGGTGTGTTCATCCCTAGGATTAGCTATACATTAGGGAAAGATAAACTCTATGGGTTATTTCATCTTAAAAAATCCCATCTTCACACGACTGAACATGGAGAAAACATGTAGCCAAGAAAATAATATAAAAACTGGTTTAAAAAGAAAGAATAATAAAAAAGATGCAAACTTGAAACTAACCCCATGCCTTCCAAAAAAAAAAAACAACCCAACCCACCTCTGCTTGTTAAAAAGAAGGACACATACTGGAGTATCTGAGAAGTCAACAGAGGAAGCAGTAAGCAGCAAGACCCAGAAGCAAACTGTATTGTGAGAGAAAGTTGATTGGACCAAACACAGGGCAGTTCGCTTCCCATGGCAATATGAAAGCCACTTGGAAATAAGTATGTTTAAGATATTCAGAGAGATAGCAGTGAACAATATAAATGATACTTGAGAACATGTAAATGGAATAGGAGAATAAAATGCTGATTTGAAAGTGTATCAGATAAACTCTTGGTTAAATATCCTAAATATGGCTAAATCGCTATTCAACTCATAAAGCCAAGTAAAACTGACTTTAAAAATATATATGTTAATCCAGAATTTCCCTGGTGGTCCAGTGGTTTAGATTCCACAAGCCCAATGCAGGGGGCCAAGTTTTGATCCCTAGTCAGGGAACTAAATCCGTGTGCAGGAACTGAAAGGTCCTTTATGCTGCAACTACAGATCCCATGGGCGGCAATGGAGCTCAAAATCCTGAGTGCTTCAAAGAAGAGTTGTGCAGCCAAACAAATAAATAAAATATTAACCCTCAAGTACAAAATAAATAATGACAAAGTGACTATAAATAAAGGACATAAGTGTGAAACAAGAACAAGAAGAAGCAACTAATTGAAGTCTCAGGATGCTGAAAGTTCAGGCATTAAAAATGCCATGATCCTCTGAAAGCCGAGGGAGGAATGGATTTGCATTGATTAAAATGTACTCTAGAGGAGCTGAATCCCGGGTCCCCCTCCCTTCTTCCTCACTCATCCCCCTCTCCCCATGCCCTCAACCATAACAAAATAGAAAATTCTTGGGAACAATCCCGAGCGATGAGATGGGAGGAAGGTGGGAGGGGAGTTCAGCATGGGGAACACATGTACAGCCATGGCTGATTCATGTCAATGTATGGCAAAAAACACCACAATGTTGTAAAGTAATTAGCCTCCAATTTAAAAAAAGAAGCAAATTTTTTTTTTCTTTTTAAAGAGGATTCTCTGTAAAGGATGGACATTTCTAGTCTCTATGCAGGTGAGGGCAGGGTGTAGTACCCTTAAAAACACCAAAAAGCAAGTTAAGCAAACAACTATAGAGATGATCCACCACTTATCATGGTTAGATTTAGGATTTTTCAACTTTACAATGGTGCAAAAGCAACACACATTCATTAGAAGTCATATTTAAAATTTTGAGTTGTAATCTTTTCCCAGGCTAGCAACATGCTGTAGGCTACTTTCTTGCGATGCTGGGCAGGGGCGGTGAGGTTGCTCCCAGTCAATCATGAGATCATGAGTGTAAGCAACAAATACACTGAATAACATTTCTGTATGCATGTAACCATGCACTGTAACCACTGGGGAAGGGAATGGCAAACCACTTCAGTATTCTTGCCTTGAGAACCCCATAAACAGTATAAAAAGGAAAAAAGACATGACATTGAAAGATGAGTCCCCCAAGTCCATAGCTTTCCAATATACTACTAGGGAAGAGTAGAGAAATAGCTACAGAAAGAATGAAGAGGCTAAGCCAAGCAGAAACAACACCCAGTTGTGGTTGTGTCTGGTGGTGAAAGTAAAGTCCGATGCTGTGAAGAACAATATTGCATAGGAACCTGGAATGTTAGATCCATGAATCAAGGTAAATTGGATGTGGTCAAAGAGGAGATGGCAAGAATGAACATCAACATTTTAGGAATCAGTGATTTAAAACGGATAGGAATGGGCGAATTTAATTCAGATGACAATTATCTACTATTATGAGCAAGAATCCCTTGAAGGAATGGAGTAGCTCTCGTAGTCAACAAAGACTCTGAAGTGCAGTACTTGGGTGCAATCTCAAAAATGTCAGAATGAACTTGGTTCATTTCCAAGACAAACCATTCAACATCACAGTAATCCAAGTTGATGCCCAACCACTAAGGTCAAAGAAGCTGAAATTGAAGGATTCTATGAAGACTTATAAGACTCCAAGAACTAATTCACAAAAAATATATCTTTTTCATTGTAGGAGGCTGAATGGAAAGGTAGGAAGTCAAGAGATACCTGGAGTAACAGGCAAATCTGGCCTTGGAGTACGAAGTGAAGCAAGGCAAAGGCTAACAGAGTTTTGCCAAGAGAATGCACTGGTCACAGCAAACACCCTCTTCCAACAACACAGGAGAAGACTCTACACATGGACATCATTAGATAGTCAATACCAAAATCAGATTGATTATATTCTTTGCAGCCAAAGATGGAGAAACTCTATACAGTCAGGAAAATAAGACCTGGAGCTAACAGTGGTTCAGATCATCAGCTCCTTATTGCAAAATTCAGGCTCAAATTGAAGAAAGTAGGGAAAACCATTAAGCCTTTCAAGTATGACCTAAATCAAATCCCTTTTGATTATACTGTGGAGATAACAAATAGATTCAAAGGACTAGATCTGGTAGACAGAGTGCCTGAAGAATTAAAGACAGAGGTTCATAACATCGTACAGGAGGTGGTGACCAAAACTATGTCTTAGAAAAAGAAATGCAAGAAAGCAAAGTGGTTGTCTGGACAGGCCATACAAATAGCTGAGGAAAGAAGAGAAATGAAAGTTAAAAGAGAAAGGCAAAGATACACCCAACTGAATGCAGAGTTCCAGAGAATGGCAAAGAGTGATAAGAAAGTCTTCATAAGTGAACAATGCAAAGAAATAGAGGAAAACAATAGAACAGGAAAGACTAGAGATCTCTTTAAGAAAACTGGAAATACCAAAAGAACATTTCATGCATGATAGGCACAATAAGGGACAAAAACAGCAAAGACCTAACAGAAGCAGAAGAGATTAAGAAGAAGTGGCAAGAATACACAGAAGAACTGTACAAAAAATGTCTTAATGACCTAGATAACCACGATGGTGTGATCAGTCACCTAGAGCCAGACATCCTGGAGTATGAAGTCAAGTGGGCCTTAGGAAGCATTACTATGAACAAAGCTAGCTCCAATTGAGCTATATCAAATCCTAAAAGATGATGATGCTAAAGTGCTGCACTCATCACTCCAGCAAATTTGGAAAACTCAGCAGTGGCCACAGGACAGGTAAAAGTCAGTTTTCATTCTGATATCAAAGAAAGACAATGCCAAACAATGTTCAAATTTTTATACAATTGCACTCCTTTCACATGCTAGCAAGATTATGCTCAAAATCTTTAAGCTAAGCTTCAGCAGTGTGTGAACCTAGAACCTCCAAACGTACTGGGTTTACAAAGGCAGAGGAACCAGAGATCAAATTGTAAACATACTCTGGACCATAGAAAAAGCAAGGGATTAAAAAAAAAAAAATCTACCTCTGCTTCATTGACTATACTAACGCCTTTGACTGTGTGGATCACAAAAACTGTGGAATATTCTTGAAAAGATGGGAATACCAGACCACCTTACCTGCCTCATAAGAAACCTCTATGCAGGATAAAAAGGAACAGTTAGAACTAGAACAGTTAGACATGGAACAACAGACTGGTTCAAAATTATGATAGAAGTATGCCAAGGCTGTATTTTGTCACCCTGCTTATTTAACTTCTATGCAGAGTACATCATGAGAAATGCAGGGCTGGATGACTCACAAGCTGGAATCAAGATTGCCAGGAGAAATATCAACAAACTCAGATATGCAGATGATACCACTCTAATGGCAGAAAGTGAAGAGGAACTGAAGAGCCTCTTACTAAAGGTGAAAAGGAGAGCGAAAAAGCTGGCTTAACACTCAACATTCAGAAAACAAAGATCATGGCATTCAGTCCCATCACTTCATGGCAAATAGATGAGGAAAAACTGCAAACAGTGTCAGATTTCATTTTCTTGGGCTCCAAAATAACTGCAGATGGTGACTGCAGTCAAGAAATTTAAAAACACTTGCTCCTTGGAAGAAAACCTACGACAAACCTAGACAGTGTATTAAAAAGCAGAAACATCACTTTGCTAACAAAGGTCTGTATAGTCAAAACTTTGGTTTTTCCTGTAGTCATGTACAGATGTGAGAGTTGGACCATATAGAAGCCTGAGTGCCAAAGAACTGATGCTTTGAACTGTGGTCCTGAAGAAGACTCCTGAGAGTCCCTTGGATTGCGAGTAAATCAAATCCCAAAGGAAATCAACCCTGAATATTCATTGAAAGGAATGATGCTGAAGCTGAGGCTCCAATATTTTGGCCACCTGAAACAAAAAACAGACTCATTGAAAAAGACAGTGATGCTGGGAAAGATTGAGGGCAAGAGAACAGAGGAAGAGGTAGATGGATGTCATCACTGGCTCAACGGACATGAGTTTGAGCAAACCAAAGAAGAAAGTGAAGGACAAGGAAGTCTATTGCACTGCAGTTCACGGAATCTGAAAGAGCTGGATATGACTTCGTGACTGAACACCAACAACATGTTGCTTTTTATTTTCCTCACAGTATTCAGTACATTACATGAGATATTCAACACTTTATGATAAAATAGGCTTTTCATTAGATGATTTTGCCCAACTTTAGGCTAATATAAGTGTTCTGAGCACATTTAATGTAGGTTAGGCTAAGCTAGGATGGTCTGTAGATCGAGTTATTGAATGAATTTCTTTTCAGCTTATGATGGATTTATTAGGATGTAAGGAAGATGCATATATTGAAAAGTAAGATCTCTTTTTCTCCTCCCCCACTTTTATCCTAGAGTGCCAGTGAAAGTGAAAGTGATAGTCATTTACTCGTGTCCAACTCTTTGTGACCCCATAGACAGGGTCCATGGAATTCTCCAGCAAGAATACTGGAGTGATCACCCCAGCAGATCTTCTCAACCCAAGGATTGAACCCCGTGTTACAGGCAGATTCTTTACCATCTGAACCACCAGGGAAGTCCCTGAGGGCCACAGTGTAACTCATAACCCTACGGGAAGGTGCTTAAGGATTCTAACTTAGCTAAATAAAGCCATCCAAGAGAAAAACCATACAGATATTAATATTCAGGCATCCCCAAAAGAAACTTCTAGATCCATGTTCAATTTCCCTCCAGTGAAGTTTGCCAGTTGAAAAATCCTTCTATGTACACAGCTTACACTCAACATTTCGATGTCTCCTTATTTAGGAATAAAGCATAGATCTCTTGTTATTTGTAGAAATCCCTGCAATAAATTCAATGGCCAAAAGAAGCAAAAGATGAAAGAATGCAGAGGAAACAAAAAAAGTGCATAGTATGGAAACAAAATATACACACATACACACACGCCAAGGCACTTCATCTTAAAGTTTTAGTACTTCAGAGGTAAAGGAAATAATCCTAAAAGCTTCCAGAGGGGGAAAAAAAACCAGATTTCACATAACTGGTGAAGAATCAGGGTAGTATGCAATTTCTCAAGAGCAATTCTGAAAGCTAGGTGTCAATGAAACTGTGTAACCCACCACCTAACTATAGCAATTCTGAACGTGACACTACAAAATAAGGTGTCAAACTGTTTAAAACAAAACATGGTTTAGGTGACAAAACTGACACACACAATCATCGTGAGAGATTTAGCACTACTCTCAGTAAATGATAAATAAGACAGGGAAGAACAGGGCAGGAAAGCCAGATGTGAAGGCCAGCGCAATTAACAAGCTTCAGCTAAAACAGATGCAAGTGTTTGTGAATTGAGGAGAGGTATTGCCTGGTGGTTGAAAACAGACAATTTCAAATAAGACATCTCACTAGATTCAAGTTCTTGCTCAGTGGTGTACGTTTGTTTCCTTTACTTCAAAATAGTCATAATAACAGTGCCTACTCCATAAATGTGTTGTGAATATAAAATTAAATAATGCATGACGGGATGCTTAGAAAAGTGTCCAGCATTGAATAACAATAAGTGTGTGTGTGAATAATTCTGCACTAAAACAGACGCTAAATATTTTTTTGAGAAAATGTAGAATATTTTTAAATTAACCATACAAGAAATATATATATGTATATATGATAAGATTTTAGAAGCATACTATCTTGAGTCAAGTACAAAGTCAGAATCACGGTACTATTCAAAACTGTATCAGATGCGCAAACCAACAAAATAAGGGGGAAAAAAGAACTGTAGTTAAGAGGGCTAGGAAGAAAGAAACAAAACTGACATTACTCCTAAACAAATGATTGTCCAACAAGAAGGTATGAGTAACTATAGTCAAACTGATAGAATTAGTTAAGGACTTCAGCTAGCACACTAAACAAAAAGACAATTATAGGAAAATATAGTAGTAGTCCTATACTTTAAAAATAGTCAGCTGGAAAACTATTAGGTAAAACAAATGTATTATTCAAATAAGCAATAAACTACATGAACCTAAGAAGGAGATAGAAGACCTGTATGTGGGTGAAAGTCGCTCGGTCATGTCTGACTCTTTGCAACCCCATGGACTGTACAGTACATGGAATTCTCCAAGCCAGAATACTGGAGTGGGTAGCCGTTCCCTTCTCCAAGGGATCTTCCCAACCCGGGAACCAAATTCAGGTCTCCAGCATTGCAGGTGGATTCTTTACCAGCTGAGCCATAAGGGAAGCCCAAGAATACTGGAGTAAGTAGACTATCCCTTCTCCAGTGGATCTTCCCAACTCAGGAATCGAACTGGGGTCTCCTGCATTACAGGCAGATTCTTTACCGAGTTATGAAAGACCTGTATAGAAGAATGTAAAAACAAAAGACCTACATGAATAAATTAGAAGAAATAACATGTCCATGAGTGGGGGAAAAAAGCTATTTAAGAGTGCCAAATAATCACATATAAACTGTACAAAATTGATAAACTTTTCATTAGAAAAGATCCTGATACTGGGAAAGATTGAAGGCATGAGGACAAGGGGAAGACAGAGGATGAGATGGTCAGAAGGCATCGCTGACTCAATGGACACGAGTTTGAGCAAGCTCCAGTAGATGATGAAGGACAGAAAAGCCTGGCGTTCTGCAGTCATGCAGTCACAAAGAGTTAAACACGACTGAGCAACTGGAAAACAAATATGTGATAAAATTACTGTTATTGGTTGATAATAACATCTAAGCACCAGAAGAGTGATGAATTGTATACATATTATTGGCTTTTTTTTACCATATTAAAATAATTGGTAGTTAATACAAAAAAAAATGAAAAGATATGCTACCTATGAAATGAAGTGGTAGTCACTCACTTGTGTCTGACTCTTTGCAACCCCATGGACTGTAGCCCACATGACTCCTCTGTCCATGGAATTCTCCAGGCAAGAATACTGGATTGGGTTGCCACTTCCTTCTCCAGGGGATCTTCCTGGTCCAGGGATTAAACCTGGGTCTCCTGCATTGCAGGAAAATTCTTTACTGTCTGAGGCACCAGGGAAACCCTCCTAAACATTTAAAAAAAAAAAAAAAATCTAATTAGAGTAAAACATAAAAGAGCACAGACTAGAGAAAGTTTTTCTAATAAGACTCAAAATCCCCAAAGAAAATTATGTAAAATTTACTACTTCTCAATGTATAATATCCAATGAATAACAAATCTTAAAGTTTTTTTTTTTTAAACAAAGAAAGAAAAAGGAGAAAACACACTATTGAAAAACGGTCCAAAGTTTTAAACAGGAAATTAATCTGTTCAATCAATTCATAGGAAGACTGTTCAGACTCTTGTAATTAAAAATTCACAGTAAGAAACCACTTTTCATCCATCAGTTTGGCAAATTTTAAAAATGATAGCAATTGCTGGCAAGTAGGTGAGAAAAGTGAAGAAACAGGAAATCTTACTCACAGGTTGTGGGAGTGCAAATTTTTTCTAGCTCTCTCTAAAACTTGGAAAAACACACTACAAGAAAAACATTTACATCTACTTTCTGTTTCAACTCTGACACGTAAAAAGCATGGAACTCATCACGTTCATCCCTACAACAAGAACAAACAGAAACTCAATAGCTTTTCTTGGACCTACCAGGTAAGTGAGACCAGAGGGCAAAGCACCTTACAGAAATCTGGAGAGAAGTTTGCTTCAGAGAAATACAAGAGGTGAGATTGGCTTACCTGCAGCAGAAGCCAATGAATGCCAAAAGCCAGTAGAAACACTTAGCTCGTTATTGCGACAAGTTGCCGAAGGTCCAGTGTGAACTAGGGACCAGTCATCAATACCCTCATACTTTGGGTTCCTTCAGGATCTCACCAGACTCTCATAGGAGCGATCCAAGAACACCCACCTCTATTACTTCACAGTCCACTTTCCAGCTTAACAAGGATGGGGAATAGTAGTTATGATAAAACTTTCCCAGGACCTCTCTTAATAAAATTCCAATCTTCAAGAATAAGGACTGGGAAAAGAGCAAATGTTGCCATAGAATTTTAGAGAAAGGGAGCCGCTCCTTATTTCAGTCCTTTAGGGTTCCTATCTCATTAAAGATGGAGCAGGGGAGTCTTGCTGCTGTTGCTGCTAAGTCACTTCAGTCGTGTCCGACTCTGTGATCCCATAGACGGCAGCCCACCAGGCTCCACCGTCCCTGGGATTCTCCAGGCAAGAACACTGGAGTGGGTTGCCATTTCCTACTCCAAGGCATGAAAGTGAAAAGTGAAAGTCTTAGATAACAAGAAAAAAGGCTCCACCCTATGGAGAACAGTAAGAAGTTCCTTTGAAAACTGAAAATAGAGCTACCATATGACCCTGCAATCCCACTTCCGGCCACATATCCAGAGAAAAACACGGTCCAAAAGGATACATGCACCCCAGGGTTCATTGTAGCACTGGTTATAGCAGTCAAGACATGGAAGCAGCCTCAATGCTCATCAACAAAGGAATGGATAAAGAAGGTGTTGTACTGTACATATATGCAATGAACTATTACCCAGTCATTAAAAAGAATGAAATAATCCCAGCATTGCAGCAACATGGATGAACACAGACGTTGCCATACTGAGTGAAGTCATTTAGAGAGAGGAGTATTGTATGGAATCCCTTATCTGTGGAATCTAAAAAGAAATGATACAAACGAACTTATTTACAGAAACATTCACAGACTTAGAGAATAGAACTTCTGGTTGCTGAGGGGGAGGATGGGAGGAAAGGACAAGTAGGGAGTTTGGGATCACCATGTATACTCTGCAATATTTAAAATGGCTAGCCAACAAGAACCTACTGTGTAGCACAGGAAACTCTACTGGATGTTTTGTGGCAGCCTGGATGGGAGGAGGTCTGGGGGAGAATGGATACATGCGTATGTATGGCTGAGTCCCTTTGCTGTTCACATGAAACTCACTAGATTGTTAATCTGCTAAACTTCAATGTAAAACAAAAGGTTAAAAAAGAAAAGGGGCTCCAAGTAGATAGAAGAGGGATGCTGCAGCTAAGAAAAGGAGCAGACAGCAGAGTGGAGTAAGGCTCTATCCCTAGAGAGGACTCAAACACTAATGAAGGCCACACTCTCAAGACACAGGCCCACTGTTCACATCAAAGCCTGAGACTTAATCTGAATATTAGAGAATGATCCTCTCCCCCACATCCTACTACCATACTAATAATCCTCCAGAATAACAGCGAATTGCAGTTGAAAGACAGAGATTCCTTCTGTGAGGGGTGGTTCAAAATGAAGCCTCAAAACCTAGAGGACAGAAAAAAACAAGATTACTAGAGGAATTTGAAGCTTCTGCTGCCTGTAGACATAACAGACATCAAACACAGCCTAACTCCCAGCTCGAAAATTAGAAATCCTCACATTAGAGATTCTCCATATCTGTTATCCAATACTACATGCCCAGCTTTCAACAAAAAATTACAATACACTCCAAAAGCCGAGAAGAATCAGTCTGAAGAAATAAGTCAATCATCAGAACCAGATTAAGATCCAACACAGCTGTTTAAATCCCAGAGCTGCCATATGACCCTGAAATCCCACTTCTGGCCACATATTCAGAGAAAAACGTAGTCCAAAAAGATACATGCACCCCAGTGTTCATTGTAGCACTGGTTATAACAGCCAAGAAATGGAAGCAACCTCAATGCCCATTAACAAAGGAATGGATAAAGAAGGTGTTATACTGTTGTACATATACACAATGAGCTATTACTCAGTCATTAAAAATAATGAAATAATACCAAAACTGAGGCAACATGGATGAACCTAGACATCATTGTACTGAGTGAAGTCATTTAGAGAGAGGAAAAATATTGTATTGTGTTCCTTATATGTGGAATCTAAACGGAAATGCTACAAATGAACAAATTTAAAGTAACTACAATTAATACTTTAAAAGATATAGTGGGAAAAGCAGGCAACACACAAGACCAGATAAGTAATATCAGGAAAGAAGTGGAAATTCTAAAGGAGAATCAAAAGGAATGCTATAAATAAAATTTTAAAATACAGCAACAAGTATGAAGAGTATCTTAAAAGGAGTCATCAATAGACAGGACATGCAGAGGAAAGAAACCTTAATTTTGAAGGTAGGTTAAAAATATGCATTTTTATTTACACCAGAAGCCAATTTTCTCCCTCAGAAGACACCTTTAAGGAACTCTTACAATTGACGTGCTCCTGTACTACGTAACTTCAGTCGTATCCAACTCTTTGTGACCCCATGGACTGTAGCCCGCCAGGCTCCCCCATCTACGGGATTCTCCAGGCAAGAATACTCAAGTGCGTTGTCATGCCCTCTTCCAGGGGATCTTCCCAACCCAGGAACCCAACTCGCATCTCTTTCATCTCCTGCGTTGGCAGGAGGGTTCTTTACCCACTGAGCTACCTGGAAAGCCCCTCACGACTGGCACCTAGAGATATATATGATGCTGATAATTGTCGTGTTGTGATTTTACTCATAGTTTTAAAATGATTCCTAGTGGAAGAAGGGATAATATCTTCTGTAGTGTCCCCATCTATATTACACAGTTTTTACACATGTGTTACATATGGGCTATGTATTTTTAGAAACAAACATATGAAGCAAATATGGCAAGTTGTTATTTAAATTACTTGGTTTTTATTTTATTCTGAGTGGTGAGTCAAAGAATTCTTGCTACATGAAGCTCTGTGCTTTTTTATTTTTTTCAGGTTTTTAATTTTTTTAAAGATAAGGAAGTTCGGTTGTTAGAGTTGATGAGAGTCTCCGGTGTCAACCAGGCTTTGTGCACACCCCAGCAGTGCTCCATGTCACAGTACTCCCCTTGGAGTTCTGTAACCTCAGATGAGGCTGTTACTTTGATCCTGTGACTCCCTCCCTGTGGGTACTCCGCCCCTCTCCTCCTGTGCTCCACCCAAAATTTCTCCCAAAGGATTCTGCTCCCTTCTTCCAGAACCCAAAAGAATCTCTCTTCTTTTCTCTCAAAATGTCCCCAGATGTTTCTTCTGGAAGAAAATAATTGCCCTTTGATAATGAGAATGCCCTAAATCAATAGCATGTGAAAACCATGTGCCCCTAATTTGGAAGTAATGGAGGTATATTTTCGTTTTTCCTGGGAGACTTGCCTTATTTTAAGGCTAAGGTATGACTTCTAAAAAAGAAGAAGGGATAAATTTTTTTTTTTCTGTTGGAAATAGGTTGAGAATTCACACTAACCTCTATAAAATGTATAGGAGTCTCCCTGGTTGCTCATATGGTAAAAAATCTATTGGCAGGACAGGAGACCTGGCTTTGAGCCCTGGATTGGGAAGATCCCCTGAAAGAGGGCATGGCAACCCACTCCAGTATTCTTGCTTGGAGAATCCCATGGGCAAAGGAGCCTAATAGGCTACAGTCCATGGGGTCGTAAAGAGCTGGATAGGACTGAGTGACTAAGCTCATACACAAACACACACACACACACACACACAGGAACACTATATACTTTGGAACTGCTAACATGAGGAATGGGAATATTTTTCTCTCATGAAATCTGCAGAAAGTCTCACTACCTTTTAGGTAATCAGAGAGTGGTACCAAGAAGACCAAGGAGATACTCTTAAGATGCATCTTCCCAGAGATTCATGAAAACCCTTATTAACTCAGGGAGGCAAAGAAGGAAGTGACTAAGATCTATATACCTAAAGGTTGTCCTTAGCCCCGATAGCCCACTAGTCCTTATACTGCATTGCAGTTATCTTTTTGCTCACCTCTCCCACAAGAGTCCGAGTTCCCACAAGGCAAAAGTCCTAATAAATTTTCAGAATTAAGCATTGCTGCCTGGTCCATAACAAGTCCTTTACGCAGGACTGAATGAATGAATTAATCAGTGAAAAATGTTAAAGAAGCAAAGGTTAAACAGGAATGAACAAGGGTCATTCGGTACTTAGCATATTTCACTCAGTCATGTCCGACTCTTTGTGAATTCTCCAGGCCAGAATACTGGAGTGAATAGCCTTTCCCTTCTCCAGGGTATCTTCTCAACCCAGGGACCAAATCCAGGTCTCCCGCATTGCAGGCAGATTTTTTACCAGCTGAGCCAAAGGGAAAGCCCAAGAATACTGGACTGGGTAGCCGATCTCTTCTCCAGCGGATCTTCCCAACCCAGGAATTGAACTGGGGTCTCCTGCATTGCAGGCAGATTCTTTACCAACTAAGCTATCAGGGAAGCCCTCTTAGCATGTTTCCTAAGGGTGATAATTCATTTCAGGACTCTTTCTTTCTATAGCTATTGATACATCAAATGGAATGGAAACATCAGTTGAAATAGAGATATAGATGTCCTGTATTATTGACAGGAAGCAGACTGCTTAATTTATTTGGATCAATACTTTTCTTTCTTTTGTGGGTAAAGATTATTTTTTTTAAGGTTGTGAACTAAAAATGTTTCAGTTCATACTAAAGTAACTCATACATACTGAAATACTTACTAGTGAAATGATATGTCTTAGATTTACTTCAAAATAATATGTGTGTGAAGGGGAAAGTGAGTCAAGGGAGAGATAATGCTAAATTGATCATAAATTGATAACTGTTGAGCTGTGGGATGATTACATGCACACTTGTTTACCTCCTATTTCTTCTTGTATATGTTTGAAATTTTTATTTAAATAAAATGTTAAAAAGATAAAGCAATTCTTTTTATATATAACCATTATTTTACATAGACACAAGAAATCATTTGTTGCAGAAGATGAGAATCCATATGTTTACAATTTACAAATATCATGACTCATAAACTTAGTTAAGAAATAGCCTCATTTCTCCTCTTTAGAAAAGCTTTGCAAAAAAAAAAAAACATATATGAGCATCTGCTTTCCCTTTTTTCCTGTAAAAGGCCCTTGAGCAAAATTCCATCATCTACAGTTTGAGGAATATAAATGACACATATTGAAGACAGGGGATTGTGAAGAAATATGTGAAAGGTCATGGCCAAACTTTTGTTTAAGGCTCTGATTGCCAGTGTTTTGGTAACTTCAGATCTAGCAATTTGACTTCCCACACCAACCAGGCCAAAAATAGCACCATCTTTTCTAGACAGTGTCTTGGAGAAATGAGTCTCCCAGAACATCTGACCACCACTGTCAGAACAGAGGAATCACATGAGACTTTAGAAGTTACCAGGCTTCCCGGGTGGCTCAGTCAGCGAAGAATCCACCTGCAGGGCAGGAGACCCAGATCCAATCCCTGAGTTGGGAAGATCCCCTGGAGAAGAAAACGGCAACCCACTCTAGTGTTCTTGCCTGGGAAATCCTATGGACAGAAGAGCCTGGTGGGCTCCAGGGCATGGGGTCACAAGAGTCAGACAAAACTTGGTGATTCGATCACCACCACAGCTTCAGCAGCACCTTCACTTTTGTGAAAGTGCTGTGAAACTTTGAGTATTTTAAGCTTTGCTTGTCTTGCGCTGCTTTGTTTTGACTTACCATTTGAGTGGTTTGTTTGTTCACCAGTTGTGGTCACTTCTCAAGAGATTGCAGAGAAGTTTCTTGTGATTATGTCAACATAACATGTCTGGTTTTTCTCTGAGTTTACTTATATCAAGTGGCTATCAATATTATAATTTGCTAAAGGGGATTTGCACAGTCTCTAAGTTTCAAAGAGCCCAGGGCCCAGATATAGATAGCAACAGTCACTTTTGCCTTTATTTTCCCTGTTGTACTCAAGAAGCAGATAAAGCCCCACATTCTGGACACTGGCTTTGACACTGAATTGAAATCAATAGGGCAAACATGGATTCCCCACGTACGTTTCTTCATGTGTTTCCCAGAGGAGAGACAATCTCTTTTCAGTGGCTTTCATTGATAACTCCAGGTGATATTTGCAGCGATTGTTTTGTTTGATGTAAAAACATGAACATCTGTCTTGACTTTCATTCAACAACTATCAAGCAGTTACTCAGGTTTAATTACTTACCCAGCATAGAGAATAAAAGAAGACAGATTTTGTTCTTGAGGAACTCAGAATTTAACAAAGGGGATAAACAAGCAAAAACAGAATTAGCCTTGTGACGGGCTCCATGATATATGCAGGTGTCCACAAGACACTGTGGAAGCAATGATGAGAGAGTTATCAGATGGAGAGAGTGTGAAGTGTTTCAACTCTTTTTTAATTTTTTTAAAATTGGAGTATAATTGCTTTACCATGTTGTGTTAGTTTCTTTTGTACAAAATGTGAATCAGCTGTAGGTATACATTTATCCCTTCCCTTGTGAGCCTCCCTCTCACCCCTTCCCCCGCCTCCCCGACCAGCTCACTTCTCTAGGTCATCCCAGAGCACAGTTCACTGTCTTGAAAGATAAGAAAGTTGTTATTAAGTAACAAAAGGGGGAAAAGACATGTTACGAAGAAGAGCATAGGCAAATGCCCAGAGATAAAACAGTGCATGGCATAGAGTGTGGGTAGGTTGGATAGAAGGTAGGATGAATGTGACAAGCACTGAAAATGAGGTTAGACAGGTGGGCAAGGGTCACAGAGAAGTGACCGTTAGAAAGAGTCCTACACGGTGCTCAAAGTACACATCCCTCAAATATTTCTGGATCAACAACCCTAGACATGCCTAGGCGATTTACATATCTGACAGCAGTCTGTTGGGCAGATCAGCCAAGAGCACATCCATTCAAGGGCTGGGATGGGAAAATATCAAGGGAAACACTTCAAAGGAAAGAAGGAGCCAGGCACGAAGGGATCAGCTCTGGAGCTGAGTCTTGGTTGCTGGAGGAACCAGCGATTCTGAACACAATGTGGTTTCTGATAGTGTCGCGTGACTTCAGCCCAGCTTTAACGATCTGTTTTGGGACCTAGAGTAGGAGGGAATGTTGATAAAGAGATGGGGAAGTTCAATAAGTACCATCTGGTAACACTGCTTCATAAATTTCTTTAAAATATAAGACAGGAACTGTCCTACTTAGAATGCTCTTTAAACACAGGAAGGAACATTCTCTTTTTCCACTTGGCCAGGGAGCACAGGTTGCAGCGGCATCCTGACAGCTGCACTAAAGCTGCTGCCCGTGAGGATAACAATGGCTACATCAGACAGGGACCCAGAGTCTATCAGAGCAGAGGCAGCATGGGCAGGAGAACTTGCCCTTGAAGCCTGGCTGCAGACCAGTTCAAGCCCATCTGAACCACCGGGGTAACCAGGAACTCCTCTGTTCATGGCAATCGCTACTGTATTATCTGAGCTGATTCTCACACCAGACACTCAGCAGATGCTCAATAACCATTTATCATATCCAGTTCAATTTACCTTTGCATCCACTGCAAAGAATTATCAACTAAATATAAATCAGCAAAGCCTCAGTTGTCCATATTTCAGACAAAATATGCAATCTATAAGCTACTCTCCTTCCAAAAAACTGTCATATAACTTCTCCCTTCAAGAACATTCTGTGCTATGTTAAACTTTAACTTTTTAATCCCAGAAACATCATTGACTCTCCACACTGCCCTCCTATAGAAACAGAGTTATCCTCCAGACCTCTGCAGGAGGATGGTCACCATGCCCCATTCCTCACTCTGGTTCCCTGATATACTCTATGAATTTCAGTTCCGACTTTCCAGTAAGATGTTAAGCGCACAAGAAAACCCAGCACAGAACAATGAACACTTTTACAAGACATTCCTAGGTTTGACCTATTGAAGGTAGAGCTCCCTTGATTCCATACTGTCACAAAGTGGTGAGGAAGATGGAAGGAAGGAGCAGAAAGGCTCAGTAATGTTCTTAGAATAAGCTCTCCAGAGTTTCTGTATATATTGCTCACTTTAAGCTGTCACCAACATTTCAACATTTAATGTTTGATTTCCTGTTTTCTTCTTGCCTGCTATAGATGTTGAGACAAAGCCCCTTCTTTGCAGAAAGTATCATATCTATATATATTTCTTTTTTCCCTGTGCTCTGATCGGTGAGCATCTTAAATAGAGCTTCTTTTGCAGATTGCACGTTAATGTCATGGAGGGGAACCTGACATGTGAGTGCTGTCACACATCAATCATTTCCTAGTGTTCTGTGCTGTGAAGTGTGCATTGATTATTCATTGCTGTATCTTCTTCCTGAGCTCCCCTGGTGAAGAGAAAGAGCATTCTTTAAATATGGAGACTTTAAAGAGGAGCAATTTACAAAGGGAATTACCCAATCTCGCTTCACAATCACTGATGATTTCATGTGCTGTTCTGAGACTGTTGAGTGTCCCCTGCCCAAATTCTGCACCGTTCTCCAATGATACCTTTATCTGCTTCACTGATGTCAAAGCTCTTCAGGGATTTCCTTCCCAAAGTTTCCACCTATCAACAATAGTTCAGGGGGAAGAAAGAAGAAATCGTTCACATCTCTTGAGAGTTGAATTATGCCAGAATAAAATTGACAGGGCAGGAGTAATTGAGGGGAAAATGCTTTTTAAGAGAAGTCTCCAATTTGGCTTTCACATTCTGGGCTCTGAAGTTCCAAGGGGGTCACTGCATGAAATGGATAAGCCAAGGAAGATATTACTGGCAAGGCTGACTTCTATTCCCTATTTCTAGAATAACTGTTGCATTGTTTGTCTCAATTTATCAGAGCTGGAGCTTTATGCCTAAAAACTTGCACCCCTGACCCAGCATAAACTGTAGATCTTAATCAGCTGGTCAGTTCTAGGAGAATGGCAATTCTTTCCAATTTTTTACAAATAAAGATATTGTTTGCTGTCTGCAAAAAGTAGCAATAGAAACAACCATATATTAAAGACCTTCTATAGGTATCCCCTCTATATCAGCCAGTAAAGGATCTGCCTGCAGTGCAGGAGACCTGGATTCAAACCCTGAGTTGGGAGGATCCCATGGAGAAGGGCCTGGCTAGCCACTCCAGGATTCTTGCCTGGAGAATACCACGGACTGAGGAACCTGGTGGGCTGCAGTCCATGGGGTCACAAAGAGTAGGACACAACTGCTTGACTAACACATTCATAGGGCAGATATGATACTAGAATCATCCACTCACATTTATGTTGATCCATCTTACAAGCTGAGAGTGATCATCTTGTGCAGTTTAGAGACAAGCGAACAGATGATCAGGCAGGTTCAATGCCTTGGCCAAGGCCACAGACTGGTAGGCAGGTTCAACCTCATGCCCACCTGGCTCCTTCCCACTTTGGAAGCTCTGGGACTTTTTCCTACCATCAGGATGTAGAGAGACAGGCACATGTCTTAACGTCAGTGAGTGAGTTACATTATTTTTCTGTAAAACAATGCACAGAATGCATGCTATTAGATTTAAGGTTTTTCTAGACCAAAAAAGGTAAGGTGTAGATGGAATCTTGGTATGAAAAACCTTGGCCATTTTGCTGGTGAGCTGGAGTGTCGCAATATAGCAGAAAATGTCTCAGAAATGTTTGGTTATTTATTGCTGGAGAATGAATCACCCCTAACTTAGAGATCTAAACATAGAAAAACAGCATTTATTTGCCGACAGTTTTGGAATTTGGCTTGGGCTGCAGCCTTCACTCCTTATAGCATCTGAAGGGTTGGTTTGACTCCAGCCAACAGATCTGCTTTCAAGATGGCTCATGCTCATGGTGCTTCTCAAGCTGGTGCTGGCCGTCCCCTGGGAGCTCAGCCCGAGCCTGGAATTGCCCCCAAATAGCTCTCCATATGGCTAGTTGGACTTCGCTCAGAATGAGACCTGGGTTCTGACAGCAAGTGTCCCAAGAGCTAAATTCAAAAGAATAGGACCCGCTGTGCAAGCACAGACCGAGCCTCAGCTTACGTTACACCAGCAGGACACTAAAGCTCTGGGCTTCCCTGGTGGCTCACGTGGTCAAGAATCTGCCTGTAATGTGGGAGACCCAGGTTCGATCCCTGGGTCAGGAAGATCCCCTGGAGAAGGGAATGGCAACCCACTCCAGTATTCTTGCCTGGAGAATTCCACCGACCAAGGAGCTTGGAGAGCTACAGTCCACGGAGTCGCAGAGAGCTGGGCATGGCTGAGTGACTAACACACAACACACACACACTAAAGATAGATTCATGGCCAAGCTCAGTCAGTATGGGAGGAAATCACACAAGAGAGGGCATACCAGAAGATCTGGTTCACTGGGGACCACCCAAGTAGCATTATTTTTATCAGAAACATATTGACTTTGATCTGAATAGAGGCTCTAAACAATACTTCCTTTGTAAATTTGAGAGTTATTTTTAACCACCTCTGTTCTTTTCTTTCCCAATCTGTAAGGATGGGTTAACAAAATTTACCTCACACGTTTGATTAATTACTATAACTTCCCCATTCACGTGGGATTAGTGTTCACCTCTTTCAGAGTCTGGTAAGTCTTAATTAATACTAATAAAAGAAATCAGGATTGATGACCATGGAACATGGAGATGCATAAGTTGGGTAAGGGTTGCCAACCTCAAATCATTCAAATCACAGAGCCCTATTGCATTTTCTTATGAAGAAAAACTAAGAGGCTTCAAAGTGCTTTACAGGTGGTTGGCATGAAAGAACACTGACTATGTGTTCTTTCAGCACAACTGATTGCAAAGATTACAGTCTCGGGAGCAAACAAAGACTGAAAATAAATCTCACTCTTGCAAGAAAATTCACTCAGTGAATGCATTTCCCTGGAAACACAAATGTTGTTAGCCTCAGTTTGTATATTTTAAAAGTGAAATGTTGAAAAGGTAATAAAGTATTAACTATTAAGTGTCTCTCATACACACTTATGCAACTGTGTGTACTCAATAAATGATACTGGTCTTGCACTTGTTATCACTATTAAATGACTAGTGACAAAAAAATATCAAAACCTTAAAAGATGCCAAATTGCTCATATCTTCCTTTTCTTTGGACTTTGGGTCAGGCTTTCAATACATTTGTTCTAGATTCTGCTTTGTAATCAGTCTCAAGTTCCATCCATTTTACATGATATTCTACACACTTCTCTCTCAGAACCTAATTTTTTCTCATAAAATGTGTAAGAGGATGCTTCAATGAGACAGGGAGTAATTTTGCACACTATTCGGTGTTTTATAATTGAATGAGAACTTTTAATACTGTAATTATTACCCTGTTCAGTTCAGTTCAGTTGTTCAGTCATGTCTGACCCCATGGACTGCAGCCTGCTGGGCCTCCCTGTCCATCAGCAACTCCTAGAGTTTACCCAAACTCATCTCCATGGAGTCAGTGATGCCATCCAACCATCTCATCCTCTGTCATCCCCTTTTCCTCCTACCTTCAATCCTTCCCAGCATCAGGGTCTTTTCAAATGAGTCAGCTCTTCGCATCCGGTGGTCAAAAGTTTAAGTTTCAACATCAGTCTTTCCAATGAACACTCAGGACTGATCTCCTTTAGAATGGACTGTTTGGATCTCGAGTCCAAGGGACTCTCTCAAAAGTCTTCTTCAATACCACAGTTCAAAAGCATCAATTCTTCAGCGCTCAGCTTTCTTTATAGTCCAATTCTCACATCCATACATGACCAATGGAAAAACCATAGCCTTGACTAGATGGACCTTTGCTGGCAAAGTGATGTCTTTGCTTTTAAATATGCTGTCTAGGTTGGTCATATTTTTTCTTCCAAGGAGCAAGTGTCTTTTAATTTCATGACAGTCTCCATCTGCAGTTATTTTGGACCCCCCAAAAAATAAAGTCTGTCACTGTTTCCATTGTTTCCCCACCTATTTGCCATAAAGTGATGGGGCTGGATACCATGATCTTAGTTTTCTGAATGTTGAGTTTTAAGCCAACTTTTCCACTCTCCTCTTTCACTTTCATCAAGAGGGTCTTTAGTTATTCTTTGCTTTCTGCCATAAGGGTGGTATCATCTGCGTATCTGAGGTTATTGATATTTTTCCTGGCAATCTTGATTCCAGCTTGAGCTTCATCAAGCCCAGCATTATGCATGATGTACTCTGCATATAAGTTAATAAGCAGGGTGAAAATATTCAGCCTTGACATACTCCTTTCTTGATTTGGAACCAGTCTGTTGTTCCATGTCCAGTTCCAACTGTTGTTTCTTGACCTGCATACAATCTTTCATTGGCTCAGTGTTATTAAATTTTCTCGTGAAACATCTTCATGTGTCAGAATCCTGCTAAAGAAGGATGCTTAGGAATAGAGACAATGGTTAAAAGGAGGCATAATTCTGCATTTGGATAAGAAGTAGCATGTACTTCTAAGATTTCTCAGTGAGACAGTTCCATATTTTAATAAGTTAATAAAGATTTGTGGTGTGGGAATAAGGGTTGGGGCAAGGAGGTTCCTGGGAGAGTAGTTTACTTATAAGTATGGACAAAAACTTTTAAGGGCCAAATAGTAAATATTTTAGGCTTTGAGGGACCATCTGTCTCTGAAGCAACTGTGAGCAGTTTCTGCCTTTGTAGTACAAAGCAACCATAGACAGTGCACAAATGAGTATTATTTTGTTCCAATAAATCTTTACTTACAAAAGTGGGTGGGCTACATTTGGCTCATGATTGCAGTGTGCCAACTACTGCTTTACTAGCTGCAGAGCTTAATATTTAACAGCAAAAATGTTCTATCTCATCTTTACTGAAATCTTCTGAGAATTACCATGTCATTATATATGTTTATCTTTGATTCCATTGACTAATTATTTTGAGCAAAGAGAAGATCTTCTATACAGCAACAACTGTCACTCAGTCATTGACTCCAAATGAAACATAATATAGCAATTCTTGGTCCCTGAGAATAACTCATTGGATATTCAGAATAAATCACTTTATAGAATCACAGTATATATAGGTAGAAAAGCCAATATTTCAAATAGTCTCAATCTTGCATCTTCTATTACTCAATTATTTACCTATCAAGTTAGGGGATGGAACATACTCAGTTGCCAATAAAGTTGCTCCTAGTTCTAGATATCTAGGATTAGTTGCAAAATTTAGTACTGTCAATTCCTCCAGAAGAGTTCATTCATTCATTCAGTAAATATGTATTAGACAATTATGAAGCCTCAGTCATTGTTCTTGCCTATGTATATAATGGAGAAGGCAATGGCACCCCACTCCAGTACTCTTGCCTGGAAAATCCCATGGACGTATATAATAGTCATTGAATAAAACTGAATCAGTTTTTGATCTCATGGACTGTATGTTCTAACAGAGGAGGAAAGAAGAAGGGAGGGAGGGAAGAAAAGAAAGGAAACAAAGGAGGAAGGAAGGTCATTCATAGGCAAGGGGATCAACTAGTACAGAGACAGGAGCTGGACATGTCCAAAAAACAGAAAATGGTCCTAAGTAAATGTAGCATAGGATAAGAGTGGTGGCAGAGAAGACTGAATATGTGGATGCTAAATGCATAACACGTGGTTTAGTAACTCATGGTCAAGTCTATTTTAAATCCAACAGAGATCTATTGGGGAGTTTGAAGCAGAGAAATCACTGGGGGGGAGGAAGGAAAAATTTTTGAGATAGGAAAAAAGCTCAACATTTTCAAAATATTTTACCTTTCTTTAGTACACTTGCTACAGTACAGAAGTTATTCCAAGAGGAAAAATAGCCATAAGAAATAAGTAAGTGTTGTTGTCACAATGGGCAGGCATTTAGGAATGGGATGTCAGAGAAAGGAAAGGTGGAGATTCATGCTATGCATTGTGAAACATTTGATAAAAAGTCTTTCTGAACTTGTAGCTCTGGGTTTCCCTGGTAGCTCAGCTGGTGAAGAATCCACCTGCAAATGGAGGAGACCCTGGTTCAATTCCTGGATCAGGAAGATCCCCTGGAGAAGGGATAGGCTACCGACTCCAGCATTCTTGCCTGGAGAATCCCTATGGACAGAGGAGCCTGGATGGCTACAGTCCATGGGGTCACAAAGAGTCAGCCACCACTGAGTGACTTAAGAGCACAGCACATCTCTGGGGCAGTTGGTTGGCAAAATTTAATGCATTCCTGTGCATTGATTACTGTTAGGCTCCCTTTAGAGAAATATCACAAAGAAGAGGTGAGATCAGGTGAGAACTAGCTCCTTGCAAGCAGAAACTAACATGTAATTAGAGAATTAAGAGATTGTGGATTTTCCAGAGTTAGATAAGCCATATGGCTGGAAGAGCAGTTGATAGGGTCCCCCCCACCCCTGCCACCGCTCAACCCCATCCAAGGTCCAGTAAATACATTTGCAACTAGAGATCCTGAATTTTGAACAGTGCTTTGCATCAGAGGATGAGGAGGAAAAGGATATGTTCTGGCCAAAAGGGTGAAACATAAGTCATTTTCTCTTCATCCCTTTCTCTTTGGCAGTTCAGTTTAAAATTTAGCCATCGGGGACTTCCCAGGTGGCCCAGTGGTCAACAGTCCACCTTGCAACACTGGGGACGGGGGTCCAGTCCCTGGTGGGGGAACTAGGATCCCACGTGCCTCAGAACAACTGAGCCCACGTGCTTCAGCTGGAGTGCCTGCAAGCCAAAACTGCTGGAGCTTGCACTCTGGAAGCCATGCACCACAACCCTGAGCCCCTTCGTGCTCCAGAACCCAGGGGCCACAGCTGGCAAACCTGTGCACTACAACAAAATATCTCACAATGACACAAGGAAGATTCTGTATGCCGCAGCTGGAACCCAATGCAGCCAAATAAATGCATAAATATTTTTAAAAGTAAAATAACATTTTGCCATGAAATGTAGTTACCAGTGATCTCTGTGACCTTTAGGACTGTCCATAGAAATCTTCCCTGCATGCTCCTCCATGCTTTTTTTCCTTCTGTCTCCTTGACAAGGATGGACATGGAGATCTCAATGATCATCTGTTCTAGATGGTAGAATGATGAGATTAGAACCCTTAAACACCACCTTGACCACTGCTGATCAGGAACACCTTTTTTTAGCTTTAACTGAATGAGAAACACACTTCTCTTGTTCTCGGACCATCATGGGGTTTTTACATCATTGCATGTGTGTGTGCATGCTCAGTCACTTCAGTCATGTCAGACTCTTTGTGATCCAATGGACTGTAGCCCACCAGGTTCCTCTGTCCATGGAATTCTCCAGGCAAGAATATAGGAATGGGTTGCCATTCCCTTCTCCAAGAGATCTTCCCAACCCAGAGATCAAACTCGTGTCTGACTTTGTCTCCTGCATTGCAGATGGATTTTTTACCCACTGAGCCACCTGGGAAGCCCTTCACAGCATTACCTTAACTAAAATGAGAAACAGTTTTGGAAAAGAGGGAAGCAAAATTGGGAGTGTTTTACTATTTTTTGTTTGTTTGTTTGTTTGTTAGGTTCAAGATGCCTGTTAGATAAGAAGAAAGACTTGTTAGCACTTGGAATGTTAAGTCTGGGACTCCAGGGAGAGGTCAGGGGTGGAAATTTGGAAACCACTGAAGTCTAGATGATATTTAAAGCCGTGGGGCCCAGTTTACAGTAGAGACACAAGGCTGATCCAGAAGTCAGCATTCACAGTCAGAAGAAAAGAAGGAGCCACAGGGAAGCCCAGGAAGCACCATCTAGTGAGGAAGGAGGAAAACTGGGAATGAATGATGTCACCAATGGTAAATCCCACCTAAATACAAGTTCACATCTGAGGTTTCTAAAATACACGCTACCCCAGGGGTCTCTTTGGGAGGCAAAACTTTGCAACCCCTGGGGTAGAATGTCAAAGTTTGTTTCTACAGGAATAAACTGCAAAGGAAACCACCAGCTCAGTAGACCGCACACCTGTGTTTTCTGAAGTCCTTCTGTCAAGGGAATAGTGAGTCAGAACATTTGAATTTAACACTCACGTTGCAATCCCCTGAGTACCAATGGGGCTGCATAAACAACCATTTCCTGTAACCTCAGACCATACATCCAGTTCTCACCTCATGCTTGTCACCCACACACACTGACAGGTTTTCTTCCACTACAAGGTTTGAGCCATCCCCCCCACCAAAAAAAAATGCAGGTGTGCAGGAGAGAATAGTATAAGTGCCCACCATGAGAATTTCACAGGCAAAGCACTCAATTCTACAAAGAGGAGATAACAGCATGAAATAATCTCTCTCACAGTCTTTTCACATTCAGATGATGGGGTTGAGAAAAGACCACTTGTTCAAGGCTGAAACAGAACATGGGAACACCGAGGAAATTTATGGGTTGTTCCAAGTTCAGTTTTGGGTCATCTTCCATCAAATATTTGATCAATGAAGAAAAAACATGTTTCCTTGAAAGGTAATGAGTCTTTACCTTTGTTAAAGGATCGATCTAAAGAGCCGTAACAAAGAAGCCCCAAATTTCCATGATAAATAAAACAAAAGGGAGTTTTCTCTCTTCCCCACCCCCAACTCAAAAGGGTCCAGAAGTGATGAGTATTTTAGAGAGGAGAGGGTAGTTCTTTATCCTCCACAGGTGGCTTCCATGTTAGAATCCAACGTGACTGTCTCCATTTCTTCCCTAAAGGAAGAAAGGGTAAAAGAGAGGAAGTGGAGAGCTGGGAGATGTTCCTTAAAGGAAGTGACATCATGTCACACACACATCACTTCTGCACATATTTCTTTGGCAAGAACTTAAGCGCACACCTATCTTCAAGGGAGCTGTGCAATGTGGGATCTGTAGCCAAAAAGCCAAGTGCTTTGATAAAAGGAACATGTAGTTTGTAGGGTAAGGCTTCCATTCTAACAGCAAGATTGGGGGAATGGATTTTGGAGGATAATTAGCAGCCTGAACCATAATGTTCAAAGCAAGATCCGAGTTTCATGGTCTCATATTGGACTGCCATTTTGGACTTCTAAAAACCTAACCTCAAGATCTAGGCCACCATCGTCCAACTTCTTTTCTCCTTTCAGGTTACCCATGGATTTTTTTTTTTTAATTTATTTATTTTTAAATTTAACTTTACAATACTCTATTGGGTGTTTTTAAAATTTACCTCAATGGTATAAACAAATTTATGGCATCTCATTATTAGTATTTACCCTGAACATCCCTGAATCTCAGGCTTATGGTAGAAATAAAAATCGAATTTGCTGTATGTGAGAAAAAACTCTATTCAATGGGTGAGAATCCTTGCAAGAATTGAACTGAGTAGCAGACCAAAGCCAGATTTCAGAAAAGAGACAGAGAGCCTAATGCATCCGTTTTCATAGCTTCCCCTTCTAAAGATCTGATAGAAGCCAAAACAATGTGGCCACATGGTCGTATAATTGTTTGAATATGTTAACATGAGAAAACTTAATTTTAGGTGTTTATAATTATCATATCTGTGTGTTGGCAAACTCCCAAGGTGGTTCCCAAATGTCTTGGTCACCTCCAACTGCTATCATAAAATTCAGTAGAACTAATTGGCTTAAATAAGATTCATTTCTCATAGTTCTGAGGCCTGGAAAGGCCAGGATTAAGGTGCCAGCCAGATTCAGTTCCCAGGGAGATACTGGCTTGCAGAGAGCTACCTTCTCACCGTGAGCACCTTTTCACGCAGTGGAAAGAAAGAGAATTCTTGTTTCCCTTTCTCTTCAAGGACTCTAACTCTCATCATCATTATGATTTCATCTAAACTGAATCATCTCCCAAAGGCCCAGTCTCCTAATATCACCCCAGGGAGGTCAGAACCTTAACATAGGAACCTGGAGAGATGTATACCTTGAGTCTATACTTATCATTGATCCTTCTCTCTTAATGTTTATTCCCAAGTTGTTTTTTAATAATGAATAGGTCTACTTCTGCAACCATGAGTGAGTGTGACTTTTGAGAGCAAGTCATAGAAGACATTCCTGCTTCTATCTTGTACTCTTGGATTGCTTAGCATAAAACCATTCACAATATAATGGCACTCAAGCAGCCCTGTTTAGAGACCCATGTGTACAGAAACCTTTTTGTCGGGGTACCAAATTGACCTCCATGTAAATGACCCAACATAGAGCTTGATTCTCCAGCCCAACTCTTAATCTTCCAGCTGAAGCTCTGACATCGTCAAGCAGAGATAAGCCATCACTTCTGTGCCCTATCTGAATTCTTGAGACGCAGGAACCAAAACATAATGTTTGTTTTCAGCTGCTAAATTTGGGGGTGGTTTGTTTTGCCACAACAGATAACATCTTTTCATTCTTATTTCTTATCCATTATATTTCTTTTAGTGTTGAGTGGCATTGGAATAGCCATGGGCATTTGGAAGATTAGCTTAGGGATATTTTGGGAATACTTGTAGCTTTCGGTAACTGGAAAATATTTATGGGCTTTGTAGCCAATATTGTGTATAGATAAATTACTTACAGCTCTCTCAACCTAAGTACAGGTCCCTATATAATCCACTATAACAACTCATATAGCATCAAGACATAAAGCCAATAGCTCTTTCACAATAATAATATGAACTCTGGAAACTGACAGCATATAGACCAAGTAGGAGAAACAAGGTGTAAACCACACAACGTCAGAATAGCCAGAACAGCCTGTGGAAAACTCCCTCATTCAAACATGCAAGATTTTAAGTGGAATATTCTTTTCTCATTAATGCCCAATCAAAATCAGAAGGTTCTCTATTATCAGAAATATATGTAATAATATGGTGTATAAAGTTTCAAGCCCATCATACTTCTCTTTTTTATAGTAGTTACACAAAATATAATTTAACAAAACTCCCCTATTCAGAGTAGAATATCCTATGGTACTACCACAAATAAAGAATATATCTGTGTGGGAAATCACATGTTTTTTATATCCTAACTAAGAAATTTCATGAAAGAAATCAACCATGTAGGAAAAAATATCTTTCAAATACTTTTATTAAAGTAATATAATAAAAGCATTGTAATATGAAGAAATGGTAAAAGAATACACAGCCAAAAAATGTTATAGAGAGGTTTATTAGGTTACTTTTTTCCTAAAAGAACATATTTATCATGATGACACAGAAACCTTCATATACAAAGCACAATCCTTTCACACCCTAAAATATATACATGCATACATAGTACATACATTTATATTATCAATATAAAATATGTAACATTTCTAAGGATGACAAATAGAAAACCAATAAATGTCTCAATTCTAAAACATCTACTTACAATTAAGTTCAGGTGAATAGTTTGACAATAAGAAAGAGGCAAGGATAGACAAGAAAAACAATTATATAGGTTTCAGTTATAGATTTGAGCTTGTTTGGGGGGATATGAAAATGAAACAAACAAATGCAAGCAAAATGAAAATGCAACATACCAAAACTTATGGGATGCAGCAAAAGCAGGTCTAAGAGGGAAGTTCGTAGTGATAAATGCCAAAGTCTGAAAACAAGCATAAAGGATCAAATAAACAATCTAACTTCATGCCTCAAGGGACTAGAAACAGAAGGAAACCCAAGGTTAGAGAGAATGAAATTACAAAGATGAGAGCAGAAATAAGTGAAGTGGTAGCTAAGAGGAAAATGGAAAGGATCAAGGAAAATAAAAGCATTAAAAAAAAAGCAAAATTGAAAAGCCTGTAACTATTCTTCATCCTAAATCATGAAGGATAAAAGAACCAGAGCTCAAATAAAATAAGAAATGAAAGAAGAAATGTTAGAACTGATACCACAGAAATGCAAAGAGACTACTATGAACTAACTATATACCAACAAGTTTGACAGCGTAGAAAAATTAGAGAAATTCCTAGAAACACAAAACCTACTGAAAATGAACCATAGAAAAATAGAAAGTCTTGAGCATGCCCTGCTTGTCCAGTGGTTAGGACCCTGTTTTCACTGCAGGGGGTATACATTCAGTCCCTGATGGGGAAACTAAGATCTGGAAAGCCATGCAGCTTGACTGAAAAGAAATAAAAGAAATAGAAAATCTTAACAGGTTGATTGCAAGTAAGAAGACTGAATCAATAATAAAAAAATCTCCCAAAAAATAAATGTCCAGGACCAGATGTCTTCACTTGTGAATTCTTCCAAACTTTCAAAGAAGAATTACTATCAATCATTCTCAGACTCTTCCAAAAAACAGAAGGAATGCTTCCAAATTCATTTTACAAGGCAAACCCAAACCAGACAAGTATGCCACAAAAAAAGAACATTATACAATATTTCTAACAAACTTACATGTAAAAATTCTCAACAAAATATTAGCAAGCCAAATTCAATAATACATTAATATGATCATACACCATGATCAAGTGGAATTTATTCCAAGAATGCAAAGATGGTTCAAATATGCAAATCAATCAGTGTGATATACCACATTAACAAAATTAAGAACAAAAATCCTATAGGAATCTCAATCAATGTGGGAAAAGCATCTGACTCATTGCTGTGATCAAGTCTCAATGTGTGTATCAATATATCTATCAAATCATCATGACCTATATCTGAAATTGATATAATGTTTTATGTCAGTCACAATTGAAGTAATGATGAAAGACTATATAGTCAAAAATAAAGGGGAGATGTATTAGAGAAGTTTGTTAGTTACCTAATGAAAACTATATTATGCTATAACTCCAGATTTTGTGATGCTTACAATGTTTTCCAGTTTTTTGTATCATTCTCTCTTCCTAAATAGTATTTACTTTTTGGCTTAATTTTGGATTCATGATTTTTGCTGTTGTTCAGTTGCTCTGTCACGTCTGACTCTTTGTGACCCCATGGACTGCAGCACGCCAGGTTTCCCCGCCCTTCACCATCTCCCAGAGCTTGCTCAAGCTCATGTCCATTGAGTCAGTGATGCCATCCAACCACCTCATCCTCTGTCACCCCCTTTTCCCCCTGCCTTCAATCTTTCATGATTTTATATTCCTCTTAAGAAGGGTCCTCAATATTGTATAAGTTTCAGACCCCACAAAACCTGAATCTTCTGCCACCTAGAAATCTTTGCTTTTAGAATTCCCTCAACATGAATGCCTCTCTATCCATGTCTATTTTTTTTTTAGTTAATTTTTACTGGAGTATTATTATTTTAAAATGTTGTGTTAGTTTCTATTGTACAGAAAAATTAATCAGCCATACATATCCATATTGTGATGTGGTGATTTAGTTGCTAAGTCATGTCTGACTCTTTGCGACCCCTTGTACTGTAGCCTGCCAGGCTCCTCTGTCCATGGTATTTTTCAGGCAAGAATACTGGAGTGGGTGGTCATTTCCTGCTCCAGGGGATCTTCCTGACCCTGGGTTGGAAATAGCATCTCCTGCATTGCAGGCAAAATCTTTACAGACTGAACCACCAGGAAACCCTACATATACATATATCCCCCCTGGTTTGGACTTCCTTCATTCACCTCTTTGTTCATTCATTCATTGATAAATATCCAGCTCCCTTTATGCCCTTACTGTGAGGAGCTTTTCAAATGCCATCACTGGAATGAAGCAGTCTTTGCTTTGGACCACAGGAGTCAGCATCTTCTGCCTTTTCTATGTTGCTGACGTTCTTGTTCTTTCCTCCCATTGGCATGCTCCCTGAGGGCATACAGAGACTCCTATTTGTTTTTAGATCACGCACAGATTCAGCAAATTCTGGTACTGAGGAGATGCTTCCTCAAAAACAATCAACAGCACAGGTCCACACTGGGATCTGAGATTCACAGAGCACTCAAACTCTTTACTCTGTTTTAATCTACTTCTCAAAATTCTCCAAGCCTGGCTTCAGCAATACATGAACCATGAACTTCCGGATGTTCAAGCTGGTTTTAGAAAAGGCAGAGGAACCAGNGATTCATGGGGTTGCAAAGAGTCGGACACGACTGAGCAACTGAACTGAACTGAACTGAATCTACTTCTAGCCTTATTCTTCTCTGTTGAATTTCACTAAAGATTGACTTTTTTCCTCAACTGGTTGACTTGAAACCTCAAGTGCCCACTAAAAGGTATGGTAGGCAGAATATTGGCCCCTGAAAACTCCACATGCCAATGCCTGGATCCTGTGGATATGTTCCTTTACATGACAAAGAGGATTTAATGTTACAAATGGAAATAAGATTGCCTATTAGCTGACCTTAATGTAGAGATATTATCCTGAATTATCCAGAGAGGTCCAAAAGCCTTGGCTCAACATTACTGATTCTGAAGATGAAGGAACGAGGCCATGAAAGAAGGAATGCAGAAAGTTTCTGAAAGTCCGGCCAGGTAAGGAAAGGAATTCTCCTCTAGGATCTCAAGAAGCTACACAGTCCTGTGTGTGTGTCTTCAGTCAGGTCCAGCTCTTTTGTGACCCCATGGATTGCAGCCGGCCTGGTTCCTCTGTCCATGGTATTTTCCAGCAAAATTACTGGGTAGCCATTTCCTCCTCCAGAGGTCTTCCCAATCTAGTGATCAAACTCCCATTGGCAGGTGGATTCTTAACCATTGAGCCATCTGGGAAGCCCAACACAGCACTGCTGACACCTTAATTTGAGCCCAGTGAAACCCATTTGGAACTTCTGACCTCTAGTTAGTTAATTCAGTTGCCCAGTTGTGTCTGACTCTTTGCGACCCCATGGACTGCAGCCTGCCAGGCCTCCCTGTCCATCGACAACACCTGGAGTTTGCTCAAGCTCATGTCCGTTGAGTCCATGATGCCGTCCAACCATCTCATCCTCTGTCATCCCCTTCTCCTCCCACCTTCGATCTTTCCCAGCATCAGGGTCTTTTCAAATGAGTCCATTCTTCACGTAGTCAAAGTATTGGAGTTTCAGCTTCAGTATCAGTCCTTCTAATGAACATTCAGGACTGATTTTCTTTAGGATGGACTGGTTGGATCTCCTTGCAGTCCAAGCGATTCTAGAGCTTTAAGATAATAAATTCATATTTATTTTTGTAAGTCATTAAAATTATGGTAATTTGTTATACCAGCAATCGATAATTCATACAGTATCGTATGTCTATGTAGAATAAACTTTTGTTTAACTATAAATCATATTCAGATAGTACCTCAAGTGTGGTGCTTATTGAAATCAATTTTGAAAATGTGTTTAGAAATTTGTATGAGGTAAATAACTCTTATCTTACCAGCAAGCGTTCCCTTTGGGAGAAGCCTGGCCCTGCTAAAATTAATCCAGTAGGCTTGGAATCCAGCCAGATATCCCCAGGATTTTAGCTGAGATCAATTAAAGGGAAAAGCTCAAATGGGTTTAAATACTCAGCTAAATAACATAAATAACCCAGTGCTCATGTGACATCTTGCACTTTGAAAGCTTTCACTTATTGATACTCCCTTGGGTTTGGTTATTGAATATTTACATTCCAAGGAAGGCAAAAACACCAGGAAAATAAATAATTTCTTCTAAGTTTAACATATTGGCTATTAATGAATGAAATGAGTTAGTGGAAGGTATGCGCATTCACAAAATCTCTTTCAAAAATCAAAACTCTATTTTAAAAACGAGTCATTTTATCAATGTATTTTTGAAAGTTTTCTGCTCTTGGGACAAACTTTTTATCTGTCTAAGCCATTCAATGCATGGTCGATAAATTAACACAGACTTTTTCTTTATTTGGCTGTGCTGGGTCCTCATTGCTGTGCGGGGCTTCCTCTAGTTGTGCAAGCGGGGGCTACTCTCTAGTTGCGGCGCACGGGCTTCTGCTTGCTGAGGCTTCTCTTGTTGTGGAGCGCGGCTCTAGACACATGGACTTCAGTAGCTGTGGCACTTGGGCTCAGTATTTGCTGCTCCCAGCTCTAGAGCACAGGATCAAAAGATGTGGCTCACGGGCTTAGATGCTCCGCAGCATGTGGGATCTTCCTGGCTCAGAGGTCAAACCCATGTCACATGCATTGGCAAGCAGATTCTTTACCACTGAGCCACCAATGCCAATGAAGCTCATGCAGTTGTGTGTGTGTGTGTGTTTAAGAATTTTTAGCTTTGAAAGGTTGAATTCAGGAAGATTCAGCTTACATTTGAGTGAGCTTTCTTTCGTCTATCTCCTCAAAGGATTTTAACAAAAATAACAAGAAAATTAATTAACATGTCTTGCATTTAAAGGCTATCACTTGGAAATTAGAGGATGTATCAGAAAGTATGAGACTAAAAGCGAAGAGTTAAGAGATTATTATAGAAACATCTCTGAAGTCTAGCAAGATCGGATATCTGTGCACTGGCATACTTAGCCACCTTGGAGAAAACAGAACTATTCCTGGTCAAACTGACACCATGTATACTGTGGGTTTCATTTTTCACATTAGTAGACTGAAAGCTCTTTAAATATAATAAATCACATTGGCCTACATTTCTATCTTATATGTTGAAATAATTGCTAATATGAGCAATAATAATCATCTTGTTATTCAGTGGCTAAGTCATGCCCAGCTCCTTACAACTTCAAGGACTGTAGCACACTAGGCTCCCCTATCCTTCACTGTCTCCCAGGGTTTGCTCAAATTCATGTCCATTGAGTCAGTGATGCCATCCAACCATTTCATCCCCTGCTGACCCCTTTTCCTCCTGCCCTCAATCTTTCCCAGCATCTGAGTCTAGGCCAATGAGTTGGCTCTTCTCATCAGGTGCCCAGAGTATTGGAGCTTCAGCTTCAGCCTCAGTTCTTACAATGAATATTCAAGGCTGATTTCCTTTAGAATTGACATTTGATCTCCTTGAGAGTCCAAGGAACTCTCAAGGTTTTCTTTCAAAATGGTTAATGCCTTAGATGTGTGTCAGCCTCCATGTTTATGGGGATGGTCATTGCAATGCTTTGATTGCTAGGCACAGTATCTGAATTAAAGTGGCAGCCAGAAAAAAAAAAAAAAAAANTCTTTCAAAATGGGTAATGCCTTAGATGTGTGTCAGCCTCCATGTTTATGGGGATGGTCATTGCAATGCTTTGATTGCTAGGCACAGTATCTGAATTAAAGTGGCAGCCAGAAAAAAAAAAAACAAAAAAACAAAGAACGAGGAGAAAAGGAAAAACATATTTTCAAAGTTTTATTCCATTTTTCAGTTTTCTCAAACCCTTGACTTTCCCACCTCTCACATGCACAGTTAATAATATTTGACATTTATAGAGCTGCTTGCAAAATGAAGACACAGAAGGTTTAATGCACCATGGTAGGAAGCAGCGGGGAAATCAGCTCACAAGCCAGGTGCACGCTCCCACCTTTGATGTGGAATGTAACAGCTGGGCCACAGCTGGTGGGTAATGAGCATCGGACAATGGCTTAGAGCAGGAAGTGAAAGGAATACTGGGTCCAGCTGAAACTTCAAGGGCAGCAGGAGGTGCCAGCATGAGCAGAAATGCTGGAATGTTGCTGGGATACTTTTCTTACAAAATTTTCAGACTCCTTTGTGAAGAGTGGAGACAGACATTTTCTGGCTTGACATAGGGCATCCTTGGTGGTCAGGAACTCGATCCTCCAAATCAGCCTTGACCAGTCAGATGAACGGCTTGAAGACATGAAAGCACCAAGCCCAGAAATGGCACACACAGGCAACAGAGATGCCTCTGCCCTGGGGGCCTCTGCTGTGGAGATAGAATCAGAAAAGAGGGACTTTCTGGCCAGGGTACTTCAGTGGACAGTTTTGCATCCAAGGATGAGGACAAGAACAATTGCTCTGAGGGTTAAAAGCAACATGGTCAATCCTAAACATTTTAAAGATCACCTACCTCCTGGCGAGTCTGTCTCATCCCTGAAGGATTGAAACACTCATTCCAATCTGTTCATTTTTGACATTTTTAGTGGGTCTCCTCAAATTACATTCAGGCAGTAAAGTAAGCAGGGATGAAGACTCCAACTTCTGGTTGCTGTTGTTGGCTCCCCCCCGACTCCCCGCCTCTTGCTGTTCTTAGACAAAGGTTTGAAGATAAAGGGGAGGAAATACATCTCTGGTTCACTTGGACCCACTGAGTCCTTTTGGCTGACAGTGATGTAATAAAATCACTATAGATGTGATAAAGGTGATGCCAACCAGAGACCAGGGTCAGGGCTCTGAGATGAGATTCTCAGGGCATGATGTGCGATGGATCGAAGCCAAAGTTCAGCTCAGGTATCTCTTCCTGGAGAAAGAGTAAATGGGTTTCAGCAGGCTTGCAAACACTGATTAATCAATGCTTTGTTATGAAGTGCCATGTTAAAAAAGGATTCTATGACTACAGTCGATTGACTCAGCCAGAAACAATGACCTGGGGTGAGAGTTCCACATACACTAGGCTCGTGCAATCTTGTTAAGACTGTGAGTGAGAGGTAGGCACAGTGGAGGTCATTTCCTGAAAGATGTTGTAAGCAGTTTTCTGATTTTATTTTTTCTGGAGTTTTAATTTTTTTTATTTTATATCAGAGTATAGTTGATTAATGGGACTTCCCTGGTTGCTCAGAGAGTAAAGAATCAGCCTGCAATGTGGGAGACCTGGGTTCAATCCCTGGGTTGGGATGATCCCCTGGAGAAGAGAATGGCAACTCACTCCAGTATTCTTGCCTGGAGAATTCCTGGTGGGCTATAGCCCATGGGGTCACAAAGAGTTGGACATGACTGAACGGCTAACACACACATTGTAGTTGATTAACCATGTTGTGTTAGCTTCACGTGTACAGCAAAGTGAGCCAGTTATACATATACTTATGTCTACTTTTTTTCCAATTCTTTTCCTATTTAGGTTATTACAGAATGTTAAGCAGTTCTCTGTGCTATACAGTAGGTCCTTATTGGTATATACTTTAAATACAGTGGTGTGTATATGTCCATGCCAAACTCTCAATCAATCCCTCTCCCAGAAGAAAAGCCTTCTTTCAGTGTGCTTGTGGTATATACTGCATTTTCCTGCGACCCCATAGTCATTCAGTAGATGAAAATTCTGTGTGCCCTCCCTGTGCCCACCACATTCTCTCCAGCAGTCTAGGTTATAGCAGGCATCTGGGGTTCTAGGACCTGGGTTTGTCAGCAATGCAGGTTCCTGGACTGTGTTTGAAGCATTTCCTAAATTCCAGAAAATGTTCAGAAAATTTTCTAAACATCAACATTTATACTCTATCCACATCACTCCCTAGGAGGCAGACAATTTTACATTTATTTTTTCCATGGGGAATCTGAGACTTCCCACAGTTAACTTCAAGCGCACTGAAGAAGAGGGTGTTTAATTTAAGTCTGCCTGGCTTCCAATGTAACAGCAAACATTTACCTGTGTTGTCATGTAATGCTTGAAACAGTCCTACCATTATCTGTATTTTATGGGTAATAAAAGTGGGACCCCATAAGGGTAAGTAACTTACATATGTTGCTATGGCTACTGCATAGCAAAACTAGGGTTCTTACCCAGGCAGGCTCACTTCAGTACTTTGCTGTCAGCAGCCCTCATGTGCTTGAAAAGCCCAAGACCTTCCACTGTCCCACACTCTCTCTCACTTCAGGACAGTGATCACCTCATGTATGAAAAGGTCTTTTCAATAAACTGAGAGAGAACACTTTAGATGTGCTGCAATATATGGGAAGACAGTCACTGCAACCATCTTAGCAAATAGTGGGCGTGGGAGGGACAATATGCTAGAAGGTGACTTCGGGAGGGAAACAGGGAGCAGATCATGTAGAATCATGTAGATCATGGGGAGCACAATTGTGAACAGAAACCCTCTCTGCTGGGAGAGAATTCCATTTAACCAAAGATAAAAAGGGGAGGTTTCCTTTATGGGCTCCCACAACCTGAGAATGTTCCTGTCTACATAGCTCGTAGCTAGTGGGTTGGACTAGACATGCAGATTGGAGAAGGGATATGAGAGGGGGGAATAAGGTGGTTGGATCAGTACAGAGCTGAGAAGTTCATGAGAAAGAATTAGACCTTATAACACCAGGGTCCAGAATGAATGGATCTGTAATTTGGTTGAAAGTGTGAAAGTATTAGTCACTCAGTCATGTCCACCTCTGCAACTTCATAAACTGTAGCCCACCAGGCTCCTCTGTCTATGGAATTCTCCAGGCAAGAATACTGAAATTGGTAGCCATTCACGTATCCAGGAGGTCTTCCCGAACTAGGGATAGAACTCAGGTCTCCTGCATTGCAAGGGGATTCTTTACCATTTGAGCCACCAGGGAATATTCCCACCCATGGGTATTTATACCCAGAGAAAACCAGAATTCAAAAAGATACATACACTCCAATGTTCATTGCAGCATTATTAACAATAGCTAAGCAAAGTAACCTAAATGTTCATAACAGGGAAGTGGATAAAGAAGATGTGATATATACACACACACACAATGGATTATTACTCAACTATTAAAAGGAACAGAATTGTGCTATTTGCAGAAATATGGATGGATCTAGAGACTGGCATACAGAGTTAAGTTTTATAAGTCAGAAAGAGAAAAGCAAAACCATATATCAATGCATATATTTGGAACCTAGAAAAGTGGTACAGATGAGCTTATTTTCAAAGGAGAAATAGAGATGCAGATGTAGAGAATAAATATATAGACACTAAAGGGGTAAAGGACGGTGGGATGATTTAGGAGATTGGGGTCAACAGATAAACACTACCATGTATAAAATAGGTAACTAATGAGAATCTCAATGCTCCGTGGTGACCTAAATGGGAAAGAAATCCAAAAAGGAAAAATACATGCATACAAATGGCTTCCCCAGTGGCTCTGTGGTAAAGAATTAGCCTGCGATGCAGGAGGCACGGCAGAAGACTTGTGTTCCATCCCTGGCTCGTGAAGATCTCCTGGAGAAGAAAATGGCAACCCACTGCGGTATTCTTGCCTAGAAAATCCCAAGGCAGAGGAACCTCATGCGCTAGAATCCATGGGGTTTCAAAACAGTCAGATGTGACTTAGGGAGTAACAACAACATTGTATATGTATAGCAGAGTCACTTTGCTGTGCAGCAGAAACTAACACAACATTGTAAAGCAACTGTACGCCAATAAAAAGCTTTTTTTCAAAAAAGAATCCCCTGGCATGGAGAGAGGCTTTTTAAAATGCAGATTTCTGCTTTTTTGCTTGTCACACTGAATCAAAATAACACAGGCTGGGCCTCCTCAGCCTCCCACAAGATTCCTTTGCAGTCTTGGAACAGCTTTTGTTGAAGGCAGAGGTAATATTTTCAAGCTCTGAGAACAGGATGAATTGAGTTCCAGTCTGTGGTTTCATTACTTACCAAGCGATTTTGGGAAACAACATTGACTACTCTAGTCTAATCACTGGCAGTTATCACTCTCAGGGTTTCTCCACTTTCCCATGCACATCTTTTGTTATCTGTTTCATCTGTTAGTAGTCTCCCAGATAGATGCCTTTATGTCAGTTGGGGCCCAAGAGTAAAAGCAACATGGACTAAAGCTTTAGCCCAGCTGCAATGAGTGAGAAATAGAATGTAGGATAAATGTCAAGGTCATTTGCTATTGCAGCACAACCTAGTTGATCCTGCCTAAGGTCATGCCCAAGAACTATGCCTTTCAAGTGGAAACCACACACTGATTTGAGCACCAAAAAAAAAAAAAAAGACGCGAAGTGAGGAAAACAACAGAAGTCAGCCTCCCAAGGTGCAGTCTCAACACTGATTATGCCTTGAAATCCGTGGGGAGCTATAGAGAAACATGAATGCCTGAGCCCATACATGAATCAATTAAGTCAACTTTTAGGTGTACATTTCAGATAGGTGTATTTTTTGAGACCCCCAGATCCTTCTCTGGTACATCCAAGGTTGAGAAGTGCTGGTGTTGTCAAATCCTTTTATACTTATAATGAGGACACTAAGTTGCAGAGAGAAGAGACACCAGGGCTGGACAGTGGCAAGGTCACAGTCCATGATTTTTGGGGTCCAAACTTAGTGTTTTTGCCAAAATAAACACTAACTAAAATTAGAATGATTCTCTGTTGGCTTTAGAAAACTGACATAACCTGGGCTAGAAACATATCTGGCAAATCATTTTACTTTTTCTGAGCCTTGCATTTTTTTTAATCCATGTAATATTGATACAACTTCCTCACTGCACAGTTGTGGGTATTAAATGAGATAATAAATATTTGGAGGGATGGTGGTGTAGAGGTGAGGCATAAGGGTTCTAAAGCCAAGCCTCAAGTTTCAACGCCCACACTGAAACTTACTCTGTAATGAACCTATCTTTTAATATCAATGTGGTTTAGTTCCTTCAACTGTGCATGCATGCATGCTCAGTCGCTCAGTCATGTCCGACTTTAAGATCCCATCAACAGTAGCCCTCCAGGCCCCTCTGTCCATGGCGTTTTCCAGGCAAGAATACGGGAGTGGATTGCCATTTCCTACTCAGGGGATCTTCCCAACCCAGGGATCAAACCTGTATCTCTTGTGTCTCCTGCATTGGCAGGTAGATTTTTTACCACTAGAACCAACTAGGAAACCCCGAAAGCTCTTACCAGCTGTGAGTTAAATATACCCATCTCTCTTTGAAGATTGTTGTGAAGATCACGTGTAGTGCTGTTTCAAGAACCAAAAGTCACCATCCATTGTCCTCTGTGTATATGGCACCCCCTGCTGTTGTACATGCAGAAGCCGTGTACATTATTCCATCTACAGAATTTAGAAGTGTCCTGGCACATAGTATGCACTTGTTGCTGCTGCTGCTGCTGCCAAGTCGCTTCAGTCATGTCTGACTCTGTGCAACCTCATAGACGGCAGCCCACCAGGCTCTCCCGTCCCTGGGATTCTCCAGGCAAGAACACTGGAGCGGGTTGCCATTTCCTTCTCCAGTGCATGAAAGTGAAAAGGGAAAGTGAAGTTGCTCAGTCGTGTCTGACTCTTCACGACCCCACAGACTGCAGCCTACCAGGTTCCTCTGTCCATGAGATTTGCCAGGCAAGAGTACTGGAGTGGGGTGCCATTGCCTTCTCTGAGGCACTTGTTAAGTGTATGTTATTGTTATGGTGTCTAGCATACTGACTGGGACATGGAAGTTACTAAATATATATTTGTTGAATGAAAGTGAGAATAAATAGAGTACATTATTAGTGCAATTAGTAAACCAGTTTAATCAAGGAAGGTACATAGGAAATAAGGAAGGTAGAAATTAGACTGCAATGGATCTTGGATGAAATTAAATATCTTGGATTTTATTTTCTAGGTAATAGGAAGCCACTGACTATCTCTCAATAGAGGAGTAACACATTCAAGGGAATTTTAAGGTTGATGAAGGTAGTGATGGATAGAGTGAGGTTAAAAGGGGGAAAGGTCATAGCATCATGTAAATAATCTGGCCACAAGCTAGAAGGGCTGGCAAAGCAGAGATCAACATGAAGGCCAGGCAAGGCATGAGAGGGCAGCAGCATCCCCAAGGAAACCCGGATAAACCACATTCTGTCTGGATACCAGGAACTTGGATCTCAGCCCCTGGGTTCACTCTGTGTCCTCAGGATACAAGGGAAACCAGATCCCTCTCGTGGACTTTACTCTTTAACAACTAAGATGATGTCAGGGTCCTGCTGGTCCTTAACATGCCCCCTGCTCCAGAACCCCAATCTTGAAATTCAGAACAAGCTAGGCTGGTCCAGAACTCTTTGGGAACCTGGCTGTGGGCTATTCCATGGGCCTGATTAGCTGTGGAGCCCTGTGTGGGAAGTTTTAACGGAAAGATTACACCATAATCTTATTTTCTGCGTCTGTCTGCCGTCCCTTATTTATTTACGGGCAGTTGTGTGTGTGAGGGAGATGGGAAGGCATCTCCTTTGAGGTCAGTCATTTTAGCTCCATGCTCTCTCTTCTATCAGTTCAGGGCAAGGTCAAGCAAGCTGACCATTCGGGCTCTGGCTCCTCCCTCCACGCCTCCGCCTAAAGCAGCTGCAGAGACTCCATCAAACACACAGCAACACACTGACACACACATTCACATCCACGCTCATTCAAAAACTCACTCAAGCACACACTCACACGGACTCACACGCGTATTCTCACTCATACAGTTCAAATGCACACACAGGCACACAAAAACACATGTATGTGCCAACTCATTGATACACTGACCGACACAATCACATGCTCACTCACCCACACACATACCGACAGACGTCACCACACATTCACACACATTTCCTCATGAGGCACAGAGATATGAACTCACCCACCTTAATGCACACCATCACACACGTGCCCACTAATACACATGTGCAAACGCACTCTGAAATGTACACAGCCACACACAGGATTCTTTCCTGGGAGGTGTGAGGAGGACGGCATTTTTCAGCAGAAGATGGTTGAGCCCATCGCTGCTCTGGCCAGGGGCGGCTGCAGACCAAATAATGGACTCTGCTGAAACCCCCTGGCTCCAGCAGACTCGAAGCAACATTGTATTTATGGAAGGAAGATTTGGAGACCTGAAAATAGCCTTCATGAGTAAGCTTTGAATCTGGGGTTTAACCTGGTAGCCGATGCACCTGGGAGGGACCCCCAGACCCTAAGCTCCTTTTCTAATTCCCTGCTCCAGCCTTCACTTGCACGAGCGCCCACCTCCCAAGGGGACATCTGGCAGGAAGGTGATTAAAGCTGGCTTTTCTCTAATTGAGGAATAACTGCTCTACCTTTCTTTCCAAATATGTTTGTTAATTTCTGGTAATTAAATTTCCCCGTCAAGGAAAGCCTGCTGTGTTGCTTTTCAGAGAGAAAATCAGTGGCATGTGGCCAGCCACTGCCAGACCATTCTGCCCTGATAAGGCTTGAGCTCCCTGCGGCCCAGGCAGGTGTGGGCACTGGGGTGGGCCCATGGTGGCCCCAGTCCTCTGCCACCACATCTCAGGAACCAAAAGCCTGCCTAGCCCTCCGGGTATCCTCTTTCAGAATCACACCAGGACCAACAGAAAGGGCAGTGTAGAGATGTTTTTCGAATCAGAGGTTCTGCCCAGGTCAGGCTCTGCCACTTACGTTGGTTCTGTTGGTTTGCTTTATTATTATTATTATTATTATAGTCCTGTATTTGGTTTCCCTGGTGGCCCAGACGGTAAAGCGTCTGCCTGTGATGTGGGAGACCTGGGTTCGATCCCTGGGTCAGGAAATCCCCTGGAGAAGGAGATGGCAACCCACTCTGGTACTCTTACCTGGAAAATCCCATGGACAGAGGAGCCTGGTAGGCTACAGTCCATGGCATTGCAAAGAGTCAGACACGACTGAGTGACTTCACTTTCTTTCTCTCTTGTATTTATTCACAGCTGACCTCCAGTTCCCAAAGACTCAGGTCTCCCCATACAAACAAGTTGCGTAGAGAAAACAAAGTAACTAAAAGAAAGGAAAAAGAAACAATGCCGGGCGTGGGGGCTGATCACGGTCACTGACCACTGACTATTGCTCTGGTCTTCCTGGCAGCCTGGGGGGAAAGGGAGACATGACGAGCTGCGTGACCACTTAACCAGATACAGCGGCTCAAGGAAGGAAATAGGCTCTTTTGTGGAATTTTTTTCCTAAACATAAATTCTTAAAATATATGAAATATTTTCTAGTGGATAATGGTGAACATACTAGACAAAGCCCTCAACATTGATTTTTATGCCATCCATTACTGTGCTTGCCCAAATGTTTGGATTTTCTTGACTTACAAGCACCTAACCTAGGTTAGTTGTAGATATTAAATGAGATATTAGTACTAAGCAGGACTCCATGGGACTCCAGGGCACAAAAGTCTTTCTGTGACCCCCATTTTCTGACTACAGGAAATAACCTTCATTCAGCCTCCATGATCTTCTCTGAGTTCCAATTTTGGTGTTCAGTCAATCATGTCCAACTCTTTGTGGCCTTACGGACTATACAGCATGCCAGACTCCTCTGTCCATGGATTTTCCAGGCAAGGATATTGGAGTGGGTTGCTACCTCCTACTCCAAGGGATCTTCCTGGACCAGGATCGAACCCATATCTCTTGCAATGGCAGGCAGATTCTTTACCACTGAGCCACCAGGGAAGCCTCTTTTCTTTTGTAGGGAGAAGTAAACAAGGTTATAAAGAGAACCTATGGCAAGCAGCAGCTACCCCCAAGCCCAGTGCCTGGGCCACAGCTCCCACTGAGACAAGGAGAGAGGTCCCCTGAGGTTTGACGCCTCCCAGGCTCTTAAGGAAAACAAGTCTAGAGTTGAAAAACTCGTAGGAAGCTAAGTTAGCAGCTAAAAAGATTTACCGAGACTCCATCTGAACAGAAGGCTGGTTAAGTCTCTCCAGTAAGCCTCAGTTGAGCCCTTCTCCTCCCCACCAGGCCCAGAGCATGGACTCACCCTCAGAATCAGGCTCTCCTCCAAAGTCGGGCAGGTTCAAACAGATGCTAATTGGGAAAGGAGGGGATGCAGAGACAAGGGAGGAACAGTTTAGAAACAATAGTGCAGCCTTGGGCTGGGTCCTGGTGCCGCTCAAGGGATATACATAACAAGATCTCTGAGCCTTTTTGCAGATACTGAAACTGCTACCAGGTGGAAGAAGGTAACCAACCCTATGCTGCCCACAAGCAGGTCGACCCCCAGACCAGTTGGAACCAGAAGGTTGATGATACTGTGTCCCACTTATCTTACCACCAACCAATCAGAAGAATGTTCATGAGCTGATCACACCCTCTTTGAACCATTACTATAAAACTCCTCACTACCCCTCCAGGTGGGGACAGCATTAGCGCACTATGTCCCCATTTTGAGAGCGTTAGCACACTATGTCCCCATTTGCCTGGCAAAGCAATAAAGTTTTTCTTTTCTACTTCACCCAAAGCTCCGCCTCTGAGATTTAACTCAGTGTAGTACTCTTGCCTGGAAAATCCTATGGACAGAGGAGCCTGGTGGGCTGCAGTCCATGGGGTCACTAAGGAGTCAGACACAACTGGGCAACTTTACTTTCACTTTTCACTTTCATGCATTGGAGAAGGAGATGGCAATCCACTCCAGTGTTCTTGCCTGGAGAATCCCAGGGACGGGGAGCCTGGTGGGCTGCTGTCTATGGGGTCGCACAGAGTCGGACACGACTGAAGTGACTTAGCAGCAGCAGCTGTAGGGGTCGATAAATGGAATCCTGCCGCTGCTGCTTCTAAGTTGCTGCAGTCAAGTCTGACTCTTTGCGACCCTATGAAGTACAGCCCGCCAGGTTCCTCTGTCCACGGGATTCTCCAGGCAAGAACCCTGGAGTGGGTTGCCATTCCCTTCTCCAGGGGATCTTTCCAACTCAGGGACTGAACCTACATCTCTTACATCTCCTGCCCTGGCAGGCAGGTTCCTTACCGCTAGTGCCACCTGGGAAGCCCTGATAAATGGAATACTGCCTGCTGTATCAGCAAACAAAGGCTGTCACAATCATCAGCAGTTGCAGCCACAGCCACTGGCAAGTTGGTGAGCCCCTGAGGGAATCCAGGAAAGGAAAGAATACCTGCCATCTAGCAGACAGCAGACTACCCTAGGATGAGCCCTGAGGAAACTCAGGATGTGAAAACACACAGGATACTGGCCCCAGATAGCTGAGATGCATATGAAAGGAGTGATTTCAGTGAGCTCAGAAAGACTTTTGCATCTTGCTATGCAGAAGAAAGTGCTAAATTCCTTTAGTGGAGATATTTGATTTTCCTTAATCAACAATAATCTTTTGATGTTCAGACTACCTGCCCTTTGTTGCAAAACTCCTATATATATCCTGGCTTTCTCCTCAGCTCAGAGCAGTACTCTCAGTCACTTGAGGTGCTGATTCCTGGGCTTGAAGTCCTAAAAATTCCTGTGGAATAAAACATAATGCTCAACTTTTAGGTTTGAATATATATATTTTTAGTCAACAGCATACAGAGGTCGGGTTCAGCTTCAACAGTATTTCAGATAGCGTTTCATCGACAGCAGCTACACAATTACAACCATGAAGGGTGAGCATTAATTCCTATTTTAGGAATTAAACCTTAATTGAAGTTCAGTCACTCAGTCATCTCCAACTCTTTGTGACCCCAAGGATTATAGCCCAGGCTCCTCTGTCCGTGGGATTCTCCAGGCAGGAATACTGGAGTAGCCATTCTCTTCTCCAGGGGATCTCCCCAATCCAGGNTCTTGATCCCAGCTTGTGCTTCATCCAGCCCGGCATTTTGCATGATGTACTCTGCATATAAGTTAAATAAGCAGGCTGACAATATACAGCCATGACAACTACTTTGTATGTACCCACTATATAACAAGATCGAGTCATGTGAGGTGCTTTACTTAGATTTTATCATTTTTATCTGAAAATATCATAGATCCTTCCGCTTCATTTTCTCCAGGAGTCAGGTGTTCAAAGCAACCACTCCCATGCTTCTAGAGAGACTGAGGCCAGCCTGTCTTCCCTGAAGCCTGCTCGCCCTTACTCACTCCTAGAACTGCCTTTTCTTTCACTCCTCAGACGAGGCAGCACACCGTGTTTTAAGGTCAGGATAGAGTATCTCCTACTCTTTATAGCACAGTTTCCCCCAGATCACGCCCTTCTGGCTGTCTTTCTAAGGGAGGCTCAGGATTGGAGAGAGAGGATGTTCCTTCTCTGGAAGCACGGCCATAGTGGATTAATTATCTGCCACCAGCAGACTAATAGGAGTAATTTTTATTCCGCTTTTCTCCCTTTCTTCTGATGTGTTCTCTCTACTGTCCTTGTAGAAAAGCTCTTATTCCATATGGCGCAGGGGGCGTATCTACAAGTTGCCAGCTAGATTAGCTCAGATGCGAATTTCAGGCCTAGGTATGCACAGTAGGAGCAGTTTCGCATGATATGAGTTTTTNCTTATTCCATATGGCGCAGGGGGCATATCTACAAGTTGCCAGCTAGATTAGCTCAGATGCGAATTTCAGGCCTAGGTATGCACAGTAGGAGCAGTTTCGCATGATATGATTTTTTGATAAGGTCTTTTCTTTCTTTATTATGGAGACTAGATTAACTGTGATTGATATTTTGTTCCTGTGTATGAATATGCCTATGCTTCCCTGATGGCTCACACAGTAAAGAATCTGCCCGCAATGCAGGAGATGCCAGTTCAATCCCTGGTTGGGAAGATCCCCCGGAGTGGAAAATGGCAACCCACAGCAGTATTCTTGCCTGTAGAATCCCAGGGACAGAGGAGACTGGCGGGCGATAGTTGTGATTGAAGTGACTGAACACAGAGACAGCGTGCACACGTGTGTGTATGAGAGAGATGGTCCTAATTTTAATAATTAAGGCACAGATAATTATACAAGTATTAATATCTTCTTCGGTTAAAATTAATACCATGTCAGATTCTTATGGTTATACTTAAGATAAATGTTTTTGAAAATGTGTTAGTTTCTTTGCATTTAGAAAATCAGTTGATTTGCTATGCTGGATTTATACTTGATCAGCCTTCATATGGGCATACCAATAGCCTTTACTTTTAACTTCAAATTATTTAAAGTAACATAATACATGTTGATGTGTGTATTTGTAGTTACTATTAGAAACAAATTTTAAAACAGTACATCATAGAGGGATTATTAACTCATATTATCTCCATGTTATGTTATTTTATATTTTTAAATCATTATAATTAAGGCAGAATATAGGAGCTTCTCATGAAATATTATGAGAAAGAAAAAACTTAGAACATTTCATATGCAAATGACTTTCCATATTAGAGTTTTGGAAAGGTAATAATTTGGAATATTTATTGACCAACACTAGTGATATTTATTTTCAGGATTTTGAATGCAAGCTTTCTTAAAGGACTGAAAAAGTATATATTTGTTAATGGTAAAAGTCATCTCTTTTATGGTATCTATGAATAAAATTTTGACATGGCCCTAAAAACTCTGAGACAGAATAGAAAAATGGTTAAAAATAAAACCTGAGTTCAAATTGTTTTTAAAAGAAATTCATTGTCTTCTGAGAAAAGATAAAAGATAGTTTCTGCTTTGTATAGGGTTATATTGGAGGGCATGAATAAGATAATGGTACATACGTGGCAAGCACTCAGGAATAAGCTACAGCAATTATGAGTTCCATTTTGAGAGCATGTTTGTACATCCAAGAAGTTACCCTATGTACCCAACTAGCACAGTCAGCTATATACTACTGCGCTGTAATATTGCTGCAATAATTTCTACACAAATAAGACATATAAAACAAAAAACCAAAACTGTTCAATCTTATGGTACAGTAAGCGCAGTCCTGAAAAATACAGTCAGACAGTTCAGCAGCTGGCACCCGGAGGCGGGCATCAGGCGAACCTTCTAGAAGAGTTTACCGACCGCGGGAAGGAAAGGGGTGGGAGACGGTGGAGCCAAGGTTTCACCAACCACAGCTCGGAGGGCGAGCTGCAACCTCACTCGTGCCTGAGGGGAACAGCACAAGTTCTGGGTTGTTTTTTTTTGCCCGACTCAATTCTATCTAAGCACATAAAACCAGTGACGTCTGGCTGGTAGCTATATTTTCCTGAATGTAGATGACATAGCAGCCCCGGATTGCATTCTGAGCACCTCCTGCAACCTTCCCGTACCTTCTACCTCTGGGTCCTGTGCCTCAGAAGCTAACAGCGCCTCCTCAGATTGCCTTGCCATCTCCTGCGTCGTGAATCTCCTCGGTCCTTCAGTTGCTTCTTCCTCTGGTCTCTTTTTGTCTCTTTTTCTCTGGGCCTTTCTCTGTCTCTTGTCTCTTTTTCTCTGGGCCTCCACTTCCATCCGGTTTTCATTAGGAAGCTCCACGTCCACTCTGAAAATTTGCAGCTTGAAGGTTCACGTGTAGGCGACTCACTGTTCTCTTACAGTTGATCTGCTGTACTCTCCTGTCCCTGGCAAAGACGAATCAGTTTTCTGACCCTATACTTTTACCTTTGCAAGAGTGTCATTATGAATATAAACATACTGCATATAGTCTTCTTAAAGTCTTGCTTCTTTTTTCCCCTTAGCATTGGACACTCGTCCACTCTGTTCCATGTATCAGTAATCAGTTCCTTTCCATGGTAGGTAGTATTCCATTGTGTGGGTGTCACAGTTTGCTTATCCATCACCTATTGAGAGTTTGCCATTTTGCATTCTCACCAGAAATAAATGAGAGTTTTAACTGCTTGACATTCGGGGCATTATTTCATTTTATCAGGATTGTGTCTAATAGTATGGAGTGGTTCTATTTTACAAACTCTTCTAAAGTTTAAATTTTCTTGTCATACTCATTTGTGTATAAATGTGAAAAAGACTATAAATATATATCATTGTGATGACACAGCTAAATTTAAGTGGTAACAAAATATTTTATGGATGCTCTGTTTTTAAATTAGGATCAGTTTATTTTATGCTTGCAATGTGATTCTAATTAAATGCTTCAAATTTAAAAGTTGCGTGTAGAATCTATTTTCCTCAGTATCAAAACCTTTATAGTGTTTTTATTATTTGTTCATTCCCTCATTCATCATATGATGCTTGCCTTCTACACAACAAAAACTATAAAAAGCTTGAAGGCACACAAGTGAGTAATATCTCCTTCCTACCTCAAGGTGCTTAACTCAAATGTGGGATGAAGTTTCCATCAGTTCAGTTCAGTTCGCTCAGTCCTGTCTGACTGTTTGCGACCTCATGGACTGCAGCATGCCAGGCCTCCCTGTCCATCAACTCCCTGAGCTTGCCCAGAGTTTCCACGGAAACGCCTGTGGAAGGAACAGCCAGATTTTGACTCAGTCATGTCTGGGCTACATTGAAGGATAGACAGGAAGACCTTCCTGTCATGGAAGACAGCATTCCAGTAGATGGGGAAGCATTCGGCTGCAGGTTTGATGCGGGCCCGGGGAAGCAGTTCTGTGCAGGCCTCTGTACTGTAAGGACTGCTGTTCCGGTGCCCAGTCGTGTCTGACTCTGCAACTCCATGGACTGCAGCCCGCCCGGCCTCCCTGTCCATCACCAACTCCCGGAGTCCACCCAAACCCATGTCCATTGAGTTGGAGATGCCTTCCAACCATCTCATCCTCCGTTGTCTCCTTCTCCTCCTGCCTTCAATCTTTCCCAGCATCAGGGTTGTTTCAAATGAGTCAGTTCTTTGGATCAGGTGGCCAAAGTATTGGAGCTTCAGCATCAGTCCTTCCAATGTACACCCAGGACTGACCTCCCTTAGGATGGACTGGTTGGTCTCCTTGCAGGCTAAGGGACTCTCAAGAGTCTTCTCCTATACCACAGTTCAAAAGCATCATTTCTTTGGTGCTCAGCCTTCTTTATGGTCTAGCTCTCACATCCATACATGAAAAAACCATAGCTTTGACTAGACGGACCTTTGTTGGCCAAGTAATGTCTCTGCTTTTTAATGTGCTGTCTAGGTTTGTCATAGCTTTTCTTACAAGGAGCAAACTTTTTTTTTTTTTTTTAATTTCATGGCTTCAGTCACCATCTGCAGTGATGTTGGAGCCCAAGAAAATAAAGTCTCTCACTGTTTCCATTGTTTCCCCATCTATTTGCCATGAAGTGATGGGACCAGATGCCATGATCTTAGTTTTCTGAACGTTGAGTTTTAAGCCAACTTTTTTCACTCTCCTCTTTCACCTTCAAGTTCCTATTTGCTTTTTTCCATAAGGGTGGTGTTATCTCCATATCTAATGTTGTTGATATTTCTCCTGACAATCTTGCTTCCAGATTGTGCTTCATCCGGTCCAGCATTTTGCATGATGTACTCTGCATATAAGTTAAACAGGTTGACAATATACAGCCTCGATGTATGCCTTTCCCAATTTTGAACCAGTCCATTGTTCCACGTCTGGTTCTAACTATTGCTTCTTGACCTGCATACAGGTTTCACATGAGGCAGGCAAGGTGGTCTGGTATTTCTGTCTCTTTAATAATTTTCCACAGTTTGTTGTGGTCTGCACAGTCAAAGGCTTTAGCATAGTTAGAAATACATTTTTTCAGAAAAACATGCATTTCTACTTCATTGACTGTAAGGATTAAGACAGTGAATAACAGAAAACAACCAGGATTTGGTCTTGAAAGAATCTTCTTATCGTGCTGGAGACTTCTATCTATTTATCTCCCACTTACTGAGAGGGAGGCAGCATGTCATGTGGGTCAAGTGTAGCGCTTTGCTTTGTGCAGTCAATACTCCTGGCTTCCGTCTCTGGCTCTGACAGTCCTCTGCTCTGCATCTGCCCCTCTACCCATCAGTTTCCTGATCTGTAATCGGAGGAGGTGATACAGAGAAGCCTTACAAGGCTGCTGTGAGAGCTGATAGCATCAGTGCCTGTAAAGATGAGAAGACCGTGGACACACTGTTAGGTGCTTAGTATTTAACTAAGGCCCACCCACCATTATCGCATTGCTACATGGGCTGGGGAATTGCACCCACAGTTTTCATGAGATGCATGTACAAGTGCCCTACTTCACAGAAGAGAAACTCATGCTCAGGGAGGTTAACTGACAAGACAAACCTCACACAGGAAGTAAATGGCACCTGACAAAGCACCATTGGTGATGTTTTCTGAAATTATAAAATATCTTCAGGGAGTTGCACCTCTGTGATTCTAGAAATCAGGGACTCACTGACACTTCAGTTCAGTNTGTTTGTTAATTTCTGGTAATTAAATTTCCCCGTCAAGGAAAGCCTGCTGTGTTGCTTTTCAGAGAGAAAATCAGTGGCATATGGCCAGCCACTGCCAGACCATTCTGCCCTGATAAGGCTTGAGCTCCCTGCGGCCCAGGCAGGTGTGGGCACTGGGGTGGGCCCATGGTGGCCCCAGTCCTCTGCCACCACATCTCAGGAACCAAAAGCCTGCCTAGCCCTCCGGGTATCCTCTTTCAGAATCACACCAGGACCAACAGAAAGGGCAGTGTAGAGATGTTTTTCGAATCAGAGGTTCTGCCCAGGTCAGGCTCTGCCACTTACGTGGTTCTGTTGGTTTGCTTTATTATTATTATTATTATTATTATTATTATAGTCCTGTATTTGGTTTCCCTGGTGGCCCAGACGGTAAAGCGTCTGCCTGTGATGTGGGAGACCTGGGTTCGATCCCTGGGTCAGGAAATCCCCTGGAGAAGGAGATGGCAACCCACTCCGGTACTCTTACCTGGAAAATCCCATGGACAGAGGAGCCTGGTAGGCTACAGTCCATGGCATTGCAAAGAGTCAGACACGACTGAGTGACTTCACTTTCTTTCTCTCTTGTATTTATTCACAGCTGACCTCCAGTTCCCAAAGACTCAGGTCTCCCCATACAAACAAGTTGCGTAGAGAAAACAAAGTAACTAAAAGAAAGGAAAAAGAAACAATGCCGGGCGTGGGGGCTGATCACGGTCACTGACCACTGACTATTGCTCTGGTCTTCCTGGCAGCCTGGGGGAAAAGGGAGACATGACGAGCTGCGTGACCACTTAACCAGATACAGTGGCTCAAGGAAGGAAATAGGCTCTTTTGTGGAATTTTTTCCTGAACGCAAATTCTTAAAATATATGAAATATTTTCTAGTGGATAATGGTGAACATACTAGAAAAAGCCCTCAACATTGATTTTTATGCCGTCCATTACTGTGCTTGCCCAAATGTTTGGATTTTCTTTTTTGCTCTTTTGTCAGATGAGACTTACAAGCACCTAACCCAGGTTAGTTGTAGATATTAAATGAGATAGTAGTACAAAGCAGGACTCCATTGGACTCCAGGACAAAAGTCTTTCTGTGACCCTCATTTTCTGACTCCAGGAAATAGGCTTCATTCAGCCTCCATGATCTTCCCTGAGTTCCAATTTTGGTGTTCAGTCAGTCATGTCCAAATCTTTGTGACCTTATGGACTGTATAGCATGCCAGGCTCCTCTGTCCATGGATTGTCCAGGCAAGAATATTGGAGTGGGTTGCTACCTCCTACTCCAAGGGATCTTCCTGGACCAGGGATAGAACCCATATCTCTTGCAATGGCAGGCAGATTCTTTACCACTGAGCCACCAGGGAAGCCTCTTTTCTTTTGTAGGGAGAAGTAAACAAGGTTATAAAGAGAACCTATGGCAAGCAGCAGCTACCCCCAAGCCCAGTGCCTGGGCCACAGCTCCCACTGAGACAAGGAGAGAGGTCCCCTGAGGTTTGACGCCTCCCAGGCTCTTAAGGAAAACAAGTCTAGAGTTGAAAAACTCGTAGGAAGCTAAGTTAGCAGCTAAAAAGATTTACCGAGACTCCATCTGAACAGAAGGCTGGTTAAGTCTCTCCAGTAAGCCTCAGTTGAGCCCTTCTCCTCCCCACCAGGCCCAGAGCATGGACTCACCCTCAGAATCAGGCTCTCCTCCAAAGTCGGGCAGGTTCAAACAGATGCTAATTGGGAAAGGAGGGGATGCAGAGACAAGGGAGGAACAGTTTAGAAACAATAGTGCAGCCTTGGGCTGGGTCCTGGTGCCGCTCAAGGGATATACATAACAAGATCTCTGAGCCTTTTTGCAGATACTGAAACTGCTACCAGGTGGAAGAAGGTAACCAACCCTATGCTGCCCACAAGCAGGTCGACCCCCAGACCAGTTGGAACCAGAAGGTTGATGATACTGTGTCCCACTTATCTTACCACCAACCAATCAGAAGAATGTTCATGAGCTGATCACACCCTCTTTGAACCATTACTATAAAACTCCTCACTACCCCTCCAGGTGGGGACAGCATTAGCGCACTATGTCCCCATTTTGAGAGCGTTAGCACACTATGTCCCCATTTGCCTGGCAAAGCAATAAAGTTTTTCTTTTCTACTTCACCCAAAGCTCCGCCTCTGAGATTTAACTCAGTGTAGTACTCTTGCCTGGAAAATCCTATGGACAGAGGAGCCTGGTGGGCTGCAGTCCATGGGGTCACTAAGGAGTCAGACACAACTGGGCAACTTTACTTTCACTTTTCACTTTCATGCATTGGAGAAGGAGATGGCAATCCACTCCAGTGTTCTTGCCTGGAGAATCCCAGGGACGGGGAGCCTGGTGGGCTGCTGTCTATGGGGTCGCACAGAGTCGGACACGACTGAAGTGACTTAGCAGCAGCAGCTGTAGGGGTCGATAAATGGAATCCTGCCGCTGCTGCTTCTAAGTTGCTGCAGTCAAGTCTGACTCTTTGCGACCCTATGAAGTACAGCCCGCCAGGTTCCTCTGTCCACGGGATTCTCCAGGCAAGAACCCTGGAGTGGGTTGCCATTCCCTTCTCCAGGGGATCTTTCCAACTCAGGGACTGAACCTACATCTCTTACATCTCCTGCCCTGGCAGGCAGGTTCCTTACCGCTAGTGCCACCTGGGAAGCCCTGATAAATGGAATACTGCCTGCTGTATCAGCAAACAAAGGCTGTCACAATCATCAGCAGTTGCAGCCACAGCCACTGGCAAGTTGGTGAGCCCCTGAGGGAATCCAGGAAAGGAAAGAATACCTGCCATCTAGCAGACAGCAGACTACCCTAGGATGAGCCCTGAGGAAACTCAGGATGTGAAAACACACAGGATACTGGCCCCAGATAGCTGAGATGCATATGAAAGGAGTGATTTCAGTGAGCTCAGAAAGACTTTTGCATCTTGCTATGCAGAAGAAAGTGCTAAATTCCTTTAGTGGAGATATTTGATTTTCCTTAATCAACAATAATCTTTTGATGTTCAGACTACCTGCCCTTTGTTGCAAAACTCCTATATATATCCTGGCTTTCTCCTCAGCTCAGAGCAGTACTCTCAGTCACTTGAGGTGCTGATTCCTGGGCTTGAAGTCCTAAAAATTCCTGTGGAATAAAACATAATGCTCAACTTTTAGGTTTGAATATATATATTTTTAGTCAACAGCATACAGAGGTCGGGTTCAGCTTCAACAGTATTTCAGATAGCGTTTCATCGACAGCAGCTACACAATTACAACCATGAAGGGTGAGCATTAATTCCTATTTTAGGAATTAAACCTTAATTGAAGTTCAGTCACTCAGTCATCTCCAACTCTTTGTGACCCCAAGGATTATAGCCCAGGCTCCTCTGTCCGTGGGATTCTCCAGGCAGGAATACTGGAGTAGCCATTCTCTTCTCCAGGGGATCTCCCCAATCCAGGTATCAAACTCAGGTCTCCCAAATTGCAGGCAGATACTTTACTGTCTGAGCCACCAGGGAATCCCCAAATCTTAATTAAATTGATGTAAATCTATGAAGATCCAGAGCACAATTGAGCCTACAGATTCCATTCCTCCATCTCCCTGCGTAGATTTGACCTATGAGATGGTCTGATCCCAGCCAGCCTGTGCATCTCCTAGTTTTATCAGAATAAATAGCAATATATTTTGAGAGGCTAAAAAAAGAACTATGGTGACTCCAAGCACAGCTTCTGGGGGCTGACAGCCTCGAGGGTACAAACCCCATTCCTTTGTCCCCCCAACCTGATTTTCAGCCAAGTCCTCCACTGTAAGACTCTCACCTAATGGCAAACTGCTGGGCTTTCACACCACACCCTTCAGGGAGGGCTCCAGCCAGGATCTAAACCAACTTCAGCTGGTAATTTCACTACAAATTGCTGCAAGTGTCGAATCTCCTGGGGGCTGCTGACTGAACGGCTCCACCAGCCCTGCTCCTGCCCTCAGAGAGTCAGAATCCACTTGACACGCAGACAGCTGGAAGGGAGCCTGGGAAGGAGCTGGGCTTTGCAGTGGGTGTGAAAAAATTTAAAATAGTTCATGCTTGTTATTTGGAAATCTGTGATTCATGCTCATAAACGGGTGTGTGTATGTGAGGGAGAGACCAAGGCAATGAATGGCTCTGATTAAGCTCGAAGGGTTAGAGGAGGCCCCCTGCCCCCAAAGAGACCCACAGTGGTGACCCTTCTGAATGGAGCCCAGGGACTCAGTAGCCTTCTATGGCAAAGCCCTTTCCTAGGTGCTGTCTAGAGCTTTGCCTGAGGAGCAAAACTGAACTGTGGGACTTCACCTTGGCTTGAATTCCAACGAGCAAAACAGGGCCACATACATGCCAGCTCAGCAAAGTCGCCTTCTGGCTCTCAAACAGCAGGTCTGTGAGTCTCCCAGACTCTCTGGCCAGGGCCCCTGTGTGGGATTCACATGGGCTGATGAACTGCAATCTGCAAACCTCAGGGACTGCTTCCCAGAAGGAAATGAGTACTCTCCTCGATTTAGGGATTAATGTGTTGTTAAAATCACTCCCATGCAAAAGCAGTGGCTACAACTTGGATTTGGGGTCAGCAAGCTGTGCATGGGGGCCCTGACTCTGCTGGGCACTGCTATTTCTCTGTGCAGCTTTTGGCCACTTAGTACCCCTCCCCTGAATGTTCATATCCTTCCGTGTAGCATACAAATAAGAATAAACTCCTCAAAGTGTTCATGAAAATTTCATGTCACCTTCTGTCATTGCTTTAGAAAGTCTGGCTCATACAGACATTCAAAACGTGGCAGCTCCTTATAAAACACCCATGATGCTTATGTGTATTCCAAAGAGAATCTCAAATACCCTCATTTATTTTTTCCAGCAATTGGTGTCAAACCTGTTTGTCCACATCCTTTCAAAGCCACAGATCCATCTGGGTCTCATCCCAGCACTTCCATTTACCCCCAGTTACTGGCATAGTGTCAGCACAGTATTTAGAGTTTTATCCCGTCCTATCTGAAGCTGCGGGCTTCCACTCTCCTGTCTGGTTTGCCTCTCCTTTGGTGCGGAGGAGATATGGTCTGCAGTTTCCCTCTACTTCCTCTCTTTCTTCAGGATTTAGGAGCTCTAGGAGGGCAGAGACATTTTCCTGAGAACTTCCTTCAACTCTGCTGGCGTCAGGCTGAGCCTGCAATTTTCTGTAGCTCAAAAAGCACCTGGCCAGGAGATGTGTGCATATGTGTTAAATCACTTGAGTCCTGTCCTACTCTTTGCCATCCCATAGACTGTAGCCCGCCAGGCTCCTCTGTCCATGGGATTCTCCAGGCAAGAATCCTGGAGTGGGTTGCCATGCCCTCCTCGGCCACTGAACGCCCTATTCCTTCAAATACCTCCAGGCTTTAATCCTCAATTGGTTTAGGTGGAGAGACCCCACTTCTCCCTGTGAAAAATACAAAGATTTTGGACTCCAAAGGCTTCCTCCCTAGGGTTTACTTGTACAGACCATTGTGAGAGAAGATGGAAGAGGGGTGGCAGGCCCAAAGCGACCTCAACCAGGACTCTGTGGTCCGCTGTCCAGGGCACAGAGGCTCCCTACAGAGCCCTGGGGCAGAGGCTCTCACACACAGCACGTGTCCTCAGGGAGGCCTTGTTAAAAGGCCTTGGGGTCAGGGAGCCCCACCCCCAGTCTCTGGTGCAGCCAGTCCTGGGTGGAGCCTGAGAATCTGCACTTCTAGCAAGTTCTCAGAGCCGGCTGATGCTGAGGGTCCCAGGACTCTGAGGATCTCTGGGCCAGAGAACATGAATCTTCATGTTGGGATAATGACAAAATTGAGTTTCAGAGCAGGTCATTATTTGTTAAACAACTAATAAGAGGGAAAGGGAGGTCTGTGCCCAGATTTGCCTGATTTAAGTCCCTGATTTTTCCACTCTGATGTATGTTTTCATTGATGAAGAGGGATTCCAGTAGAAAGCAAAACAGAACTAACATTTTCAGGCTGCAGAGACCTCAGTTAGATGAAATTAGAATCTTTGCCCAGACACTGTGCCTTTTCCACAGCTGGCTGAGCAGGGGTGGCACCTGACCTGACTAGGAAACTCTTGTAGACACCAATGGAAAGAGAAATCTCCTTCATGTCTGGCCTGGAATGTGGGAAATTCAGGACACGCTCTGCTGTCCTGTGGCTCTATGTGCAGAGGCCTCTTCTGCAGCTAGAGAAGCACAACGTGGTAGCACACAGGTTCCCCCAAGCTCCCATCCTGGCTGCAGTCCACAGCCCCGGCAGCCTCTCTGCTTTTGCTTTCTGTGAAATGGTCTCACAAGCTGCCAATGACCTCTTTCCCCCATTGACTACCCCCATCCCACCATCATGCCTTTGTTCTTTCTCTTAAGCTGCCTCCAAGTCAATCTCATGGTACTTGCAACCGAAAACGTCTATATACTATATATGGTGCACATATTCTGCAGACCCTCATAGCTTGACATTCTCTTTAAAGAATTCCCTAATCTCAGAGCACAAGTATAAGGACCACCTCCTTGGGCATTTTTGGCAGGGGAAATCATGGTAGCCATGATGCTATGTGCCCACACCTCCCTTATTGTTCATTTTCGGTCCACCCTCCTTGGAAGAAGGGACGAGCCTGTGTAAGTTGTATGGCGGGGAGGAAGGAGGTGGCTGGGACAAGGCCTGCAGACACAGACCAGGCTGAGATCTGTGCCCTCAGCAAAGCCTGGCCCTGCTTGCTCCCAGGACCCTTGAATCCCTGTCTTTCTGATGATACTTCCCTCAGTACCCCTAGATGGCTGGGCATGCGATGGCCTGCCCTCCAGGACCATCCCTGGGTTTGTGAGCGCTGAGCGCCATGAGGTGAATCTGTTTCCCCTGCCCTCCCAAAGTGAATTTTTCCCTCCGGAAAGGCGAAAACAATACCATCCATCAAGCAAGCTTGCTGCTCTTCTATTTAAAAGCTCCTGTCCACCAAGTGGGGATGAGCCCTGGGTGACTGCCCGTGCAGAGCCACCCACAGAGCTCATCAGGCCCCCGGGGGTTCAGGCAGCCATGACTCACTGGGGAAGCCAGCTGAGCTGTGAGATCTCCTCGGGGTAATTCAGCTGCACATGGAGCACTGATTTATTCTTTTTCCTCCCCCAGAAAATGGACGCTGTGCCTGAGGGCTCCTCAGCTGGTGTCAGGGCTGTGGGTACCCTGGGATTTCTCCAGCCTCCCTCCCAGTCTGTTTCCTGGAACACCTTTACGCCTCTCAAGGCAGCTATCAGATGCCCCCACGACCTCGATTCACCTCTAGTCCTGCTCACACAGCCCATGAAGAGAGCCAGGAATACCAGAGCCCAAATGGAAGCAGGGCAAGTTTAGATTGGAGGAGGGGAGTGGGCTGGCTTAGCATCCTGGCACAGAGCGGTAGATGTGATGTGAGGTCCCTGAGTTGCTCAGTGTGTTTGCAGGGAGTAAAGTGAAGCAAATGAGCCTGTGGCAGGTCTTCCATATGCATATATGGCTGTGCAGGCTGTTCTCCCGCTCAACCTCAGGGGGCACCCTCCATAGCCTACAGCAGTATGGCATGGCCACCACCCTCCAAGGTATGCAGTGTGCAGCTTCTGAGCCATCAGCGTCAACCGAATTTATTGCCATGTCCCCGAGTTTCCATTTTATGATGAGCCAGCAAGGAAGTAGGGGCTTCTCTAGTGGCTCAGCAGTAAAGAATCTGCCTGCAATGCAGGAGAATCAGGCCGGAGACATGGGTTTGATCCATGGGTTGGGAAGATCCCCTGGAGAAAGGAAATGGCAACCCACTCCAGTCTTCTTGCCTGGAAATTCCCAATCCATGGGGTTGCAAGAGTCAGACATGCCTGGGCAACTAACAACAAGGGAGTAAGGCACAGACAGGCCAGCATTATTCGGAGAGTCAGTGATGTGCTGGAGCCCAGTGACGCCAGCTTGCAGGAGCCAGTTCTCCGTGTCTCTACTCATCTCTGTGTTCAGTGATTTCACGCTGATAGTATGAATCCTGCCGCGTGAATTATTCACAGAAGTCGGCAAACACTGTAAGTTAGGGCCTCCCCATTACCCACTTGGAAAGCCAGCTGTTTAGTGTTTAACGACACACCACTGGACATGAACCACATCCTGCCCTACTTTCTCAGTTTCTATGAGGAACTAAGGAAGCTTAAAAATGAGTTAATTTTCATATCTACTCTCCTAAAAGGAATCTTTGCTTAGTATACCCCATAAAACTATCCTTGGTACACTCCAGCCTCACCTGAGACCCAGTCTTACAACATCTTTGATACTTACTTGATGAGTGGCTAACGCTGTCATTGTTCAGTTGCTAAGTCATGTCCGACTCTTTGTGACCTCACAGACTACGGCACATCAGGCTTCCCTGTCCTTCACTATCTCCCAGAGTTTGCTCAGATTCATGTCCACTGAGTTGCTGATGCCATCTGAACATCTCATCCTCTGCTGTCCTTTCTCCTTTTGCCTTAAATCTTTCTCAGCATCAGGGAGAAGTCAGCCTCTTAAATTCTGCATCTACATTAAACACCATTTCACCAAGTGACGTTTGATAGATAGATTTATTTTAGAAATGTTTTCAAGGGAGTGGTTTTCTCATACTTTAAGCTTTTTTTATTGGCTGAAACTTTGTAAACCTGAAAACGTTTATCTGTAAAGATTTCAGCTCAGCTTGTCTGAACTTTGTCAAGCCTATAAAGATGAAAGCATGTCATTTGTGCTTTGGAATAACTAAGGAGTCACTGATTCTGACAATATCTCGTTCACATTAGCTCTAAGCATGTATCTTGATATTTTTTTAATCTTAAAAAACTGAGATTTCTATTTAACATGTAATAATTTCCCCTGAGGCATCCAGAGGAGGCTACTGGATTTAAAAGTTATGTTTCAATTTTAGTGTCAATGTAGTAAGCCATAATTACATTGGTAATAAGCACTTACAAGGTAAAGAGTTAATTTACACTTATCTGCCCTTAAGATACTTTAAAAAAGAAGGAAAGAGTTTAAAACTTTTTCTAATACCAAGAACAGGGGAGAAAAATGGCACTTCCAATGACCCATACCAAGTTCACTCATCAATTGGTCATTAACATGCTGCTGCTGCTGCTGCTATTAAGTCACTTCAGTCGTGTCCAACTCTGTGCAACCCCACGGACTGCAGCCCACCCGGCTCCTCCATCCCTGGGAATCTCCAGGCAAGAACACTGGAGTGGATTGCCATTTCCTTCACATTAAAGTGCATTGTTCCCAAAATAAAAAGGAAAATGTCCAGAGCAATGTTGTCAAATCTTTATTTACAAACATTTTAAAGTTCAATTATAAAATATTATTTAAAATGGTTAGCATGATTCAGACAATGTAGTTAACAGGATGTTTCTTCATGCCAAAATAATCATTTAATTTGTATTTGCTCGGCACTACTCTATGAATTCACATACATGCCTTCATTTCACTCCTACAGGAATGCCGGGAGGGCAGTAAAGGTCAAGTTCACAGATGCACAGGTTGAGTCTTAGAGAGATCATTTACCATCCCAAACATTTGTGCTATTTCCAGAATATATATTTATGCCATTTATACAAATCACTCATGACCCCATGCAACTGGAAAATCATACACATCACTAGATCAATACAACCCCTAGGTAGAAGAGGAACAAAAAAATATTCTTCTTGATATACAAAGCCGAATGAATTTTGGTCTTCAGAGAGTCCTGAGTATTTCACTTAAGGAAAAACAAACCCATGGCAGATTCATGTCAATGTATGGCAAAACCAATACAGTATTGTAAAGTAAAAAAAAATAATAATAATAAATAAAGAGCAAAAAATAAATAAATAAAGACAATGGTATTAAAAGTCCCCCCCCCCAAAAAAAGGAAACAAACAAAAAAAGTCAGTTCTTTCTTAGTTTATAAACATCTATCAGTTGTCTTTTTTAGCAGCTGTCTTAAGAATGAGCAATTCAAAAAAGAAGTTGAGCACACAGCATCACTCCAACTCTATAAGCACTCCTTGGGGAAGAACATCATTGCCCTACGAGAACTTACTGAAGGAAAAAGAAACTCTTTATGAAACAGTCATCGTTGGGGCTCTTAAAGTATCTGGAAATATAACAAATACAGCAATCAATGAAAATGTGTTTGGATTCAACTGTCAAACTTGCTGAAGATGAAAAAAAAAAAGTATGTCTTCAACAATAACAATATCTGAATCCTACAGTGCACATCTGTCAGACATTCTTTCCCAAATGACCCAGCTAATCCAAGTGCATCTCTGCTTACAAGAACAAAGCAAAGCCAAGTCCAAAGCCTGTTAGGAAAAGAGAATAATTTTGCTGTCACAAAATTCATACTGCTGCGAGTCTCTTGAACTCAAGGCACAACGAAATGAAAGTGAGATTTCACTTCTCCTACCTTTGAAGGGGTTGTGAAACATGCAGGAATCCCCAGGATTTGATGCTGCAAAAGTTATTTTCAAAGGTTAGTGGGTGTTAGGACTCTTAAGGGTCTGTCTACAACTGTAGTTGTCCCACAGTGGCAGGGATTTAGTATAATAGAGTTTCAGATTCCTTTAGTGATTTGCTTCAGACAACTCAGGCTTCTGTTTCATGTAAAAAAAAATTATCTGTGTTTGTAAATGTACAGATTTCAGAAATAATAAACATGGAAAAACGTAGGGATTCATAAAATGTTAGAGTAAGTGACTTTTTCAGCCAATCTAGTGTTATCTCCTCCATCTAAACATAAGGAAACTTGACAGTAAGGTCCACAGATAGGCCTGTTCACAGAACTCACTGGTAGCAATAACTAGGTCTAGGTGTAACCCCTCATGGTAATCAGTCCCTATTGTGGTATTGGAAATGACTCTTGAGAGTCTCTTGGACTCCAAGGAGATCAAACCAGTCAATTCTAAAGAAAATCAACCCTGAAAATTCATTGGAAGGATTGATGCTGAAGTTGAAGCTTCAATAATTCTGCCATATGATGTGACTCATTGGAAACATCCTGATGCTGGAAAAGATTAAAGGCAAAAGGAGAAGGGCTGGCAGAGGATAAGCTGGTTAGATAGCATCACAGACTCAATGGACATAAATGTGAACAACTCTGGGAGACAGTAAAGGACAGAGAAGCCTGGCGTGCTACAGTCCATGGGATCGCAAAGAGTTGGATACAACTTAGCATCTACTGCAACAACAGCCTGTCCCTAACAAAACCCTGTGGCTGCTGCTATTGCTAAGTCACTTCAGTCGTGTCTGACTCTGTGCGACCCTATAGATGGCAAACCACTAGGCTCCCCCGTCCCTGGGATTCTCCAGGCAAGAACACTGGAGCGGGTTGCCATTTCCTTCTCCAATGCGTGAAAGTGAAAAGTGAAAGTGAAGTTGCTCAGTCATGTCCAACTCTTAGCGACCCCATGGACTGCAGCCTACCAGGCTCCTCCACCCATGGGATNCCTGCTCAAACCTGGCGACTGTTTTGGAATCTCTGGAGTTTTTATCCTTTGCTCCTGCCTCAAGTGTGGTTCTCCGGTTGGGCGGTGGGAGCTGTCTTGTAGATTGAACATCCGCTCTTTCTGCCAGCTTCCCCTGGGGGCATCTCCAAGCTAAGAATGTCCACTAGAGAGGTCCACGTGGGGCAGAAGTGGCCAGTCCCTCGCATTACTGCTTGCTCACTCACTGGCTGAGGGCCACCCAAGAAGGGTCTGACCTTGGCTACATCCCTGCCTTACTGGGTTACTGGCCAGGTACACTGGTGGAGGACTACCCTTGAGAATACATCAGCTGTCGCATAACTACTCTCCTCACAATTGGACAGCTTGGTCAAGATCTGCACATTTGCATGTCTGCCCAGCTAAGGGCTCTTCTTTCTGGAGTGTCACTTTTCATCCAGATTTGACAGAATCTTGCAGGTAAACAGGAATACTGAGGTAAGCAGGTCAGGTATTTAGCTATTAGGTATTACATCGTTCAAATAAAAAACATTAAAGATCAACCAAGTATAGTGCATTCATGCACAATAAGTCACTTCAGTTGTGTATGACTCTCTGTAACCCTATGGACTATAGCCAGTCAAGCTCCTCTGTCCATGGGATTTCCCAGGCAAGAATACTGGTGTGGGTTGCCATTTCCTCCTCCAGGGGATCTTCCGGACCCAAGGATCGAACCCGCATTTCCTGCGTCTCCTGCAATGGCAGGTGCGTTCTTTACCACTAGCACCACCCGGGAAGCCCCTCAAAGTGTAGTGACATGCCACCAAATCCTGTAAGTGCTACGGGACAAAAGCAAGATAAAAATAAAGCAACTGAATGACTACACACTTTCCTTTAAAGAAACAGTATGTGCTGACTTTGATTAAGGTTGTTGACAATGTACTTGACTCCAGGCTACAAGCATCACCTACAGCCTGTCATTCAGTCCTCACAATCACAGCCAGACACTGTTGTATTCTACATTTCATTGATGAGATACTTGAGTGTTAGAGAAGTTAAGAGATTTGCCCCAAAGCATAAAGCCCATAGTGCAGAAGCAGGGTTTGAACCCTAGGGTCTCTACTGTCGTCTCGCCTTCCTCACCAAGGCCATCGTAGCCCTGGAGTCATGCATTTCAGATGTAAGCACCCAGTTCCTCTAATATTATTTCTAAAGTGCATTCTTTCAGCTTTTGAGGGATATTGATTCAGGAAGCTGTTTCTATATTGTGAGCACTAAATGAAGGGAAATGGCCATTTTCCACTGTAAGAAAAATAACTCAAGTTAAACACATCTCAAGATTCCAGTGAAGGCACACTTTCACATTTTTTTTTTTTGAGAAACCAAAGGAAAATGGTGAAAATAAGTTAGATTCTTAACTTATTTTAACTTTAAAATATGTTAAAGATTTTTAAACACAAAACACTGCTTGTCATGGAGTTATGCCAGGTTCCTGAAATATGTTATACTGAAACAAACAAGCAAACAAAGAAAAAGCTGTTACTCTGAATAAATTGGACTTTCCACAACTTTTGCAACCGAGATTGACTTCTGAAGCTGAAAGCTTGACATGTCTGAGAACTTAAGCAATATGTATTGATTGAACATTAGCAGTTCCTCAACAACATTATTTTAAACACCAGATGATTCAACAATCATCAAGTCCATTAATATCTTTGAATTATGACCTACATAGCTCATTAAGATGAAATGATTAAATGGAGAAGGTACTGAAACTTTGTCTTCACTTTCATAGCAATATCTACATTTTTTGCAAGGTGGCTTTCACAGAAAAACAAATAACAACAAAAAAAGGAGAATTTTCCAAGCATTTCTAAGCAATCAACTCAAACTGTGGAAAATAGAGTGAACATTTCAGAGATTCATTATGCTAGCCTGATCAGGAAATTAAAGACTAGAAAGAAATAACTGTTGCAAGGAAGTGCAAATTAAATTATCAAAAAGGAAATCACTGTATTTTTAAAGTTAAGTCTGAAACAACAACAGTATTATTTCTCATAAGATTTTTAAAGGATTAAGGTTGTGTTTTTTAATACAAGAAATAATTCTGACTTTAAAATTTAAATAATTCTGTTATTTTCTTTGAGTAACCTTATAATAAAAAGTACTTATTTCTAAATGTAAGAATTCACAAATCCCCTTCAGGGATCATTTTTATCCACACATTTGATTTTCTTTAATTTGGGGCGTTAAACTATGATGAAAACATTCTTCCCTCCCAAAAGAAGGCAAAATTCAACAGGGAGACCGCACAACAAAAATACAGTAGTGCCCAATAACATCAAGAATCCAAAGCCACTAAAACATTGTCTCATAGGTGAATACCTAGATACCTTAGTGTCAATACCCTGGCACACGAGGACCTCAGTATGTGTTCCTTTTTATTTTAGGCACATTCTATTAAAGTCATCTGATTTCTACTTCATGGCACACACCAGACCCTTCCTCCCGACCCAAAGCCTTTGGTCAATGTAAGCTGTGTTTACCTATCAATTCGTGCCATGACCCCACTGAGATTTGGATTTGTGTCTAGTTTATCTCCATATAACCCACGCATAACTCCATCTCTTTTATATATAGATTAGTTAGTGTTCAACAAGTATTTGCTGAGTGAGTGAGCTGGTGAGAAAGTCAATAGGAAGCGGCTGCAAAAGATGGAGAGAAGAAGATGATGCCATCCATGTGAAGAAAAGGGCGAAAGAGGAAATCTTTTAAAAGCACACACAGGAACTTGCAAAGGGCGTGAGGAGAGAGGCTGGGGTTGGCAGCTCCCACCCCTGCCAGCCACGTGTCTTGCAACAAGTCACAAAACTTCCTTAGGACTCTTTTTCTCACCTGTAAAGTTGGAATAAGAGTATCGACCGTACTGGATTACTGTCACGATTGAAAATTCCATGAGTGGGAGGGAAGGATTGAGAGTTTGGGATTAGCAGATGCACCCTATTATATATAGGATGGATAAACAACAAGGTCCTACTGTATAGCACAGGGAACTATATTCAATATCCTGTGATAAGCCACAATAGGAATACACACACACACACACACACAGGTGTATATACATACATATATGCAAACATATATACACACACATATACATATATACATACCTATATATACATATATGTGTGCTTAGTCTCTAAGCAGTAAGAATCATGTCTGACTCTTTGCAACCACATGGACTGCATCCCACCAGGCTCCTCTGTCCATGGGATTCTGCAGGCAAGAATACTAAAGTGGATATCCTTTCCCTTCTCCAGGGGATCTTCCCAACCCAGGGATCGCACCCAGGTCTCCTGCATTGCAGGTAGATTCTTTAGCATCTGAGCCACCAGAGAAGCCCATGTATACATATATA
>SJYV01016118.1:200077-214037 GCA_006410875.1 Neotragus pygmaeus | reverse complement strand
TTGGTGGAAAGGTCATGCATGGGCTTCCTAGGTGACACAGTGGTAAAGAATCCACCTGCCAATGCAGGATACGCAGGTTAGATCCCTGGGTTAGGAAGACACCCTGGAGGAGAAATGGCAACCCATTCCAGTACTCTTGCCAGAAGCATCTCATGAATAGAGGAGTATTCTTGCCAAGAAAATCCCATGGTCAGAGGAGCCTGGTAGGCTACAGTCCATGGAGTCACAGAGTCGGACACAACTGAGCGACTAAACATACACACACAGAGAAAGATCATACACATCCCAGAACACAGAAAGATCATACACATCCCAGAACCTGAAGCGAACAACAAAAAGTGATTTTAATTGTTTTACCCATCATGATATCCATGAACAATCACCATGGTAAGAGGTGGTAGTGGTATTAGAAAAAGTAACCGTGACTTAATGCTATGCACATGTGCTCAGTTGTTCAATCATATTCAATTCTGTGACCCCATGGACTGTAGCTTGTCAGGTTCCTCTGTCCATGAGATTCTCCAGGCAAGAATACTGGAGTGGGTTGACATTTCCTCCTTCAGGGGATCTTCCTGACTAAGGGATTGAACTTGGGCCTTCTACGTCTCATGCCTGGGCAGACAGATTCTTTGTCACTGGATCACCTGGGAAATTGGACCTAATGCCATGAAAGTGTTAGTCACTCAGTTGTGTCCAACTCTTTGTGACCCCACCAGGCTCCTCTGTCCATGGAATTCTCCAGGCAGGAATACTGAAGTGGATAACCATTCCCTTCTCCAGGGGATCTTCCCCACCCAGGGACCGAACACAGGCCTCCTGCATTGCAGGCAGATTCTTTACCATCTGAACCACTAGGGAATACTATGGACATGATCAAATTTCATTGCTCACTAAAGTTTGGTTTGCACTTTCATTCCATCTAACTTTAGCATTATCCAGCCTTTTTCACACCAGACTTCCCAGGATCAGATTGTCCTAACTCTTTTCATGTTAAAGCCTGAGTTTTATGCTCCCCACTCTCCAATCCCATGATTAACACTCCTCACTTTCACCCTTTAGAAATAATTGTAGATATTTACATGCATGTAAATAAGAGCTGAAAAGAGTCTTTCAGGCACTTTGCATATTTTCTGGGAAAAATAAAAGGATCTTTTTAAAGGTTCAACAGAACAAAGAGCCAATCTGTACTCATCAGACATGCATGGCTTTATTCAGGAATTTGTATACGGCACAATGTGTCCCTAAGTGGAACCAAGATTTATGGCACCAAGTGAAGACTCTGAGGGGAAAAACAAGAGCATGGAACGCATAATTCAATCACTCTGAAACATCTTTCTCCTTTCGTCCAATGCTGTAAGGAGCCAGCATTGTATTCCTTTCCAGATCCCATCTAAGAATTATGAGGGAGGTCACGTCCTTGAAAGGAGACTGTGGCCAAGTGCAAATCTGCTTCATGTACATTTCTAGAATATTAATGTTTGATATGAACAATGCGTGTTTCCTCAAAATCAGATAAAATTGCCATGTAAACTGTGCATCAGTACGTCTGAGCTTTTTCCCCTGCCATAACCCCATCAGGTTGCCATTCCACAGACTCTTATATCGATTTGCAGGAATTCTAACTGAAAACCAAAGATACTAAGAGAACCAAAGGGTTTATTGTATGTTTTAAAAGAATCAATATAGCATCAGGATGAAGAATAGACCAAAAGGAAGCAAGAGTGGGAGAAGAAGGGCCAGGTAGACAGTGAGATCTCATCATAGAACAGGAAATACATAAATGTGGCTCAGGCTAGCAGGGTAATGTTGTTGTTGTTGTTATTGTCGTTGCTGTTGTTTCGTGGCTAACTCACGTCTGACTCTTTGCAACGCCATGGACTGCAGCCTGCCAGGGCTCCTTTGTCCTCCACTATCTCCAGGAGTCTGCTCAAATCATGTCCATTGAGTCAGTGATGCTATCTAATCATCTCATTCTCTGCAACTCTCTTCTCCCACCTTCAGTCTTTCCCAGCATCAGGGTCTTTTCCAATGAGTCAGCTCTTCACATCAGGTGGCCANTCCACTATCTCCAGGAGTCTGCTCAAATCATGTCCATTGAGTCAGTGATGCTATCTAATCATCTCATTCTCTGCAACTCTCTTCTCCCACCTTCAGTCTTTCCCAGCATCAGGGTCTTTTCCAATGAGTCAGCTCTTCACATCAGGTGGCCAAAGTATTGCAGCTTCAACTTGAGCATCAGTCCTTCCAGTGAATATTCAGGGTTTATTTCCTTTAGGATTGACTGATCTGATCTCCTTGCAGTCCAGGGAACTCTCAAGAGTCTTCTCTAGCACCACAATTCAAAAGAATCAAATTAATATATTAAACACACACACATGTATTTAGTGAGTAGCTTCATTCTTATTGCAGCTATTAGTAATTGTCCTTCGCTCTTTCACAGTAGCATATTGGACACCTTCAGGGGCAAATCCTAAAGAAGTCAGTCTTGAAAACAAAGAGAGTAAAAGAAGTATTTATCAGAGACATCAAAGGCAATACATTGCTGACAAATAAACTCCACAGAATTAGTCTGAGCAAGTCCTAAAAGAAATAAATATCAGCCATCCCAGCACGTCGCAGGGGAGCAGGGGGAGGGATAAAAATCCAGAGTTGCTACAATTGGTTATTAAAAATGCCCAGTTTTCAACAACAACAACAAAAATACAAGATAAGCAAAGAAACAGGCAACAAGGGTGGCTCATCTAAAAGTGAAAGTTGCTCACTCATGTCTGACTCTTTGCAACCCCACGGAATTCTCCAGTCCAGAATACGGGTGGGAAGCCTTTCTCTTCACCGGAGGTTATTTCCAAACCAGGGATTGAACCCAGGTCTCCCACACTGCAGACAGATTCTTTACCAGCTGAGCCACAAAGGAAGCTCTTCTGAGAACACCCAAATGTTAGACTTATCAGACAGACTGATAAGCAGCCATTATAAATATCTTCAAAGAACTAAAAGGAAATCGCTTTTAAAGAAATAAAGTGAAAATTATTCATCAAATAAAGAACATCAATAAAGAGATAGAAATCATTGAAAAAAATCAAATAAAAATTCTGGAGCTGAAGAGTAAAATTAGAGAAAAAAAAATCATTAAAGGGCCTCAACAGCAATTTTGAGATGACAGAAGAAACAATTAACAAAATTGAAGACAGAGCAATAAAGAATACCAGAAAACAGCAAGGAAAAAGAAGAAAGAAAGAATAATTCAGCAACCTAGTGTGAGACTCAAGAGTCAACATTTCTAACAAACTCCCGGGTGAGATTGATGCCATGGGTCTGTGAAGTATTTGAGTAGTCAGGCTCTAAATTCAGTGAACTTCTGGCTTCCCCAGGCTTCCCTCATAGCTCAGTTATGGTAAAGAATCTGCCTGCACTGCAGGAGACCTGGGTTTGATACCTGGGTTGGGAAGATCCCCCGGAGAAGGAAAAGGCAACCCACTCCACTATTCTTGCTTGGACAGAGGAGCCTGGTGGGCTACAGTCCAAGGGGTTGCAAAGATTCTGATATGACTGAGTGACTAATATTTTCTTTTTGGACTCTTTAAATATACATATAAATTTTTAAGAAGCTTAAATTATTTTCAAATATTTTAAGAGCATCTATGCCTATTCTGACAATCTCTATTTTTAAAATAGTTTATTAAAACATATTTAGTGAAATCTCTTTTTTGTTAAAGGAGCAAATTGCTTCTATTCTTCCATAAGAGTAAATTTCTTTTTCAATATATTTATAATTGACATACTAACTCAACCTGACTTTCCCATCTTAATTTGAACAGCTGATGTCTTATTGTGCTTCTAATTTGCTTCATCTTAGCATCTTCTTTTAAGCTGAATTAATCAATCCATTTCATGGGAAATAGATGGGGAAACAGTGTCAGAGTTTATTTTAGGGGGCTCCAAAATCACTGCAGATGGTGATTGCAGCCATGAAATTAAAAGATGCTTACTCATTGGAAGAAAAGTTATGACCAAACTAGATAGCATATTCATTAGAAACATTACTTTGCCAACAAATGTCCATCTAGTCAAGGCATGGTTTTTCCAGTAGTCATGTATGGATGTGAAAGTTGGACTGTGAAGAATGCTGAGCACCGAAGAAGTGATGCTTTTGAACTGTGGTGTTGGAGAAGACTCTTGAGAGTCCAACCAGTCCATCCTAAAGGAGATCAGCCCTGGGTGTTCTTTGGAAGGAATGATGCTGAAGCTGAAACTCCAGAACTTTGGCCACCTCATGCAAAGAGTTGACTCATTGGAAAAGACTCTGATGCTGGGATTGGGACCAGGAGGAGAAGGGGACGACCGAGGATGAGATGGCTGGATAGCATCACCGACTCAATGGACGTGAGTTTGAGTGAATTCTGGGAGATGGTGATGGACAAGGAGGACTGGCGTGCTGCGATTCATGGGGTCACAAAGAGTCGGACATGACTGAGTGACTGAATTGAACTGAATCAATCCATTGAGATAACAGTGATCAAAATTCAATGATACCTACAAAGGAGCATGCAGCGTCAGTCAGAGAATGCCATAAATATAACAGATCATTACCCGTAAACAAGAGCTCATTTAGCCACTTTGACCAATGCCTTGTGCTAACTTGGACTTGTCTAACAGAGAGGCAGAAGGCAAGCAAGAAGGAGGTCACGTACAAAAATTACTATCAGCAGTTTGCCTGCCAAGAAATAAACTCACTGAAAATTAACTAGGTTCCTTTCTTTGAATTATTACCTATTCTTCTACTAATGCACAGTGCATTAGCCCCAAGACTCTTGGATCAATAGTTCAGTTGTATAGATTATAAAATATTTTGTGTATGCTTTTGGTAGTTGACATTTTATTCCTCAGATTGAAGTTAGAGTGATTTCAACTTAGAAGAGCCTTGGACTTTAAATCAGAAACATTTATCCCAAATTATTGTGCTTAAGATTTGACATATCAAATATCTTTTCAAATGGCTTGCCCTGGGCAATAGGAGATTGTACAAAACATATTAACATGATTTTCTACCTACCTTGAAAAGGCTTTGATGATGAATCTGTGCATAAACCAGAAGGGCCTTGGCCTTTCCTGCTTCAAAATTCATTATGTTAAAATATTTGCAACTGACACTGTGTAGAATGAAAATAGAACAACATGAAAATAGAGGGCGATTTTTGCCCCTTGTCATTAAATCTGGTTGACAGTAGTCAGATGGAAAGAATTGAAATTTCATGTCTGTAACAGCAAAATGAGAAAATTAATATTCCCTATTATTCTAGGTAGACATTTTAATATATATATGTTTGCATCATCAAGATAATGAGCTACCTCACTTATTTCAGAATTTTGTGGAGGTCAAAGGCAATAATAGGTAGAAAGGTACTTTGTAAATTTTAACTGTATGTATCAGGCATATTATTAGAGCATCACAGAATATAAACAGAGAAACTTAAATCAATTGAAAATTCAAGGTTAAGGTATATTAAAACCAATTTTCAAAAGAATGGAAAGCAGAGGAATTCTGTCCTTTCCTCTTTCGAAGTTGCTGTTTTTCAATATTTCAATTGATTAAACTCAATTAGTTAAATTGAATTGAAGGTGTTCTTGAAATATACATGCAATATACCAACTAAAGATAAAATTGGTTATATTTATTTCAAAGGAATTAATATGACAAAAATGTTTTAAAAATAGCAGACAGGTACAACTAAGGTGGGCCAAAATCTAGTTCTAAGAATTTTCACTAAATAACAAAAATTGTCTGCAATTATTACTATAATTTGGAGGATCTATATGACAAAATAAAATAGAAACTCAAGAAAAATGTAATTATTCCTATAGTTGAGACTCCCTCTCCAAGGGATCCTACCAACCTGGGTCTCCTACATTGCAAGCTGTCTCATGCATTCTAAGCAGATTCTTACTGACTTAGCCACCAGGGAAATCTAAGGTCACATATAGAAGAATATTTATGTGATGTTCAAGATAGTTTCATTTTTAATCCTTCTGGATAACTCCAATCTGTGATAAGAAATGAGAGGCTGACCTCTAGGGTCAGGATCAGTGTTGGCTTACCGCTGAGTTTGCCAATGAGGAACACTAGCAGGTGTCTGGAGGGGACAAGGAGAATGGAGATTAGACATTTGGTCACTTGACTCTGCATTTCATGGGCTTACTGCAACTTTTGCCTGCGCAGCTCATACTTTGAGCCCACTTTCTTTCTCCCCACGTTCCATGCCCACTTGCCCCTCTAGCCACTTCAGGTGCGGAGGGGTACCTGCCCCAGGCTGCCGTCCTGTCTCTTGATGTTTCTCTATACTTTGCCTTTATCTTCACAAGGCGTCTCTTTATTAAGCTTCTGAAGATCTCGCAGTTAGAATGTGCCATCTGTTTTCTGTGGGACCTGACTAAACTCTGAAAAAAGTCCCAACCCCAAGCTTTGCCAAATGAATGATATTTATAGAGTTTAGATGTGTATAAGCCACACACACACACACACACACTCAAAACAGGGTGAAAAAAATGGGGATTTTTTTTTTTTGGTATGCAAAGCATAGCTTAGAATATGGTGTATAAAATATAGTTAAAGCTTTATGACATTGAAAGAATCTGTATATTCAGGAAGGAAGAAAAGAATGCTTGCCAGCTAGCAGCCATCAGACTGCAGTCAGTGTGTACAGAGCTCCCTGAGGAGACTCAGGATGTGAAAACACGAACACTGGCCCCTGCATTGTGGGTGGATTCTTTACCCACTGAACCACCAAGAAAGCCTTATTAAGTGAATACATTATCTCATGGAATTTAAAAGAACTTTGTTGATGAACAACTGACATGTAGAGAAACTGATGGAGTAGATGCTCTCCTTTGAACAATTTTCTCAGAAACATCTGTTTTCTTTTGCTATAGCTTTGTTTTGAAACACAAAATTTATGAGATATTCACAGCACAAAGTAGCCCTAAGTCTCCCAGTTTATATTACGGTTAAGAGATACAGACATCACAAACTAGGCCACTGGATTCCACCACCATCATGCTTCCCTTGTATAAATGGCTCCAATATTTAGATTCCCAGCTAAGTAATCTCTGTTCCTACAATGTAGCACTTTTTTGTGTATTAAATTTGCATGCTTGAAGAGTCAAATGAGTAATATTTATATTTTAGCCATTTCTACTAAGCATCCAATACAGACGTTGGCCAGAACAAACCAGAACCAGTACTAGTATACAACATCAAATGTCAAATCTGTTCGTTTCTCGGAAGTGCAGCTAAGTTCACTGGGCTGAATCCAATGAGGACTGCACCTACACCAAGACTCTCACCCTAGGAATCTATGGGAGACATTCTCAACTCAGTTTAATGAGGTCAGTTTAGAAGATCTCAGTCTCCTGTCCCTCTAGCATCTTGCAGATTGCTTGCTTGCATTTGTGTGTGTGTGTTAGTCTCTCAGTCATCTCCGACTCTTTGTGACCACATGGACTATAGCCCGCCAGACTACTCTGACCATGGGATTTCCCAGGCAAGAAGACTGGAGTGGGCTGCCATTTCCTTCTCCAAGTGATCTTCCCAAGCCAGGGATTGAACCTGAGTCTCTCACATTGCAAGGAGACTCTTTACTGTCTGAGCCATCAGGGAAGCATTGCTTACTTGTGATACTCTTAAAAAGTAAAAAAGAAAGACTTTAAATTTCCATCCCAGTGCTGTTACCACTGAATTAATTGAAAAATTTTTTATTTTTATTTCCCATTATGTTTATCCTAGGAGCACTTCTATGATCCTTTTTTTTTTTTTTAATTGGAGGGTAATTGCTTTACAATGTCGTTAGTTCTTGCTATATGACAACATGAGTCAGCTATAAGTATGTACATATCCCCTCTCTCTTGCGCGTGCCTCCCATCCCACCCACCATCTCGGCCCTCCAGGTGATCACAGAGCACTGGGCTGAGCTCCCTGTGTTACACAGCAGCTTCCCACTAGCTAGCTATTTTGCTCATGCTATTGTGTATATTTCAATGCTACTCTCTCAATTTGTCCCATTGTCTCCTTCCCTCACTGTGTCCTCACGTTCATTCTCCATGTCAGTGTCTCTTCTCCTCGCACATAGGTATATCAGTACCATTTTTCTAGATTCCATATACATGTGATATTGTTGTTTACTTGCTAAGTTATGTCCGACTCCTTGGGACCCCATGGACTGCAGCCTGCCAGGCTCCTCTGTCCATGGGATTTCCCAGGCTACATTTCCTTCTCCAGGGGATCTTTCTGACCCAGGGATTGAATCCACATCTCCTGCACCGGCGGACAGATTCTTTACCATTGAGTCACCAGGGAAGCCCATATATGCATTAATATACAATATTTGTCTTCCTCTCTCTGACTTTTGACTAGCCAGGATTTCTTCCTTGAAAGTCTTGTGGCCCAATCTTTTGAGTTTGTTTCTACTGAGTCTTTCATAATAGCATCCCATTGAGTGTGGTTCACTATATGCAAGGTTTGTATTTAATCAACTTGCAGAGAATGTAAGGGCTCTCAACCTGATTACAGCCACGCACTGTCCTGAGAGCACACGCCTCATTTGCTTTGTAACAGGTGCTGTCACAGCCTTAGGAATGGCCACAAACACGTCAGTAACCATCTCCAGAAAGGAGACACGGCTTTTTCTATTACCCATGACACCTTACAGAGTTGCTTTCCTTGTATGGTACTTAAAGTAGAGAATCAGGAGATCATTCTTGGTACCCTGGCAACACGGCACTCTGACCAGGGCAGAAAGAGCCAGTTATGACCCTCCAAGAAAGGATATCTACAAACTGACTGCATAGACATTTCAAATAGGGAAAGCATGTATTACATATAAACATATATTCAACACTTCTGCTACTTACAACATCAACTTGGAAATGTGTGGCAGGGTCCACGGGAATGATAAGACCAGTCAGTTTAGCTAAGGAGTTTCAAGGGAAGGGGGAGAGTCAAAGGGGAAAATAGAGATGAAAGATTGGGAAGCAGAGGGAACTTTCCACCTCGGCAGAGAAAACATGGAGAGTCTTCATTACACCCTGGGCTAGGCTGTGAAGTTTAACTCTCTAGGACGTGGAGGAAAATAAAGAATGGCTTGGTCACAAAGTATGAAGGATAGAGAAGTGTGGAGGAGGGACTTCCGCCCAATACAGGGACTGCTGGTCTTCAAGCAGCCCCCGTGGAGGATTCCCTTCCATGGATGGGGAAGTAGAAATCAAGGGCATGTACTGTGGAGCAGCAACCCTCCAGCTTGAACCCAGAATTCTCATATTTCCTCAAGTCCTGCCACGCTTCGGGAGCCCTGTGGGGGGGGTGAGACACACTGTTGGGCACAGTCGTGTTTAGGCAGAAAGAGTCACCATGCCCATGCTGGACCAAGGCAAGACTGTAGTTTGATATTCCAGATTCCTTGTATGTGTGTGTGTGTGTGAGCACACATGCATATACACACAATGCAAATTGTGAATAGAAAGGGTTGTCACAAGAGAACTATGGATATCAGATTGCCAGCTTGCTCCCTGATGCTAATAGTCAAGAGTAACACTGCTTCCCTTTATTTTAAATTCATTAGTTTGGGAAACCCTTGAGTAGCAAGCCCATTGCAGCAGGCATACTGTGGCATGGCTTTGTGCATAAACCTAGAAACTTCTCCCCGGCCACCTGCACCACAGCCCACAGTTTAGACAGGATCAGGATGAGCAGGAAGTAAATGAGGCATCCAGGGGCACGTCTGCAGGATGTGCTCACTCCCAGGTCCCATTCTGGCCCCTCCCCAACAACTCGGCATTGCTCATGGGAACAAGAGACCTTCAAGATGCTCCTAAAAAAGGGGGGAGCCTCTCAGCAAATAAATTTTTTAAATCTCGTATTATTAACAGACTGTTAAGAAACTTGGCAAACAAGCTTATTAAAAACTTAAGTCTAACAATGAAAGAAATCTGCTTCGCTTTGCCCAAGCCAGCATTTTCCAGACTTTTTTGCTGACTGTATTTTTTTTGCAAGGAATTTGTGTTGACATCCTGTAAACATGCTCTGGAAGTGCTAGGCTTGGGTTATGTTAATGTGGTTCTGAGACCTTTCAAAACAGATGCCTCATTGGAATCTACTTGTTGTGCTGTTAACATTGGGTAATTTCCCACTTCAACCTCTTATGAAATAGTAGAAAGAGAGTCTCTTCTTCCCATAGTCAGAAGTCTGAAGTCCCAACCTTCTAGATGCTTGCAGACTACCATGATTAGCATATTTCTTTAATTTTCATTGTAGGCATCTGTATGTAATTGACATTCATTCTCACCTGGTCTTCCACAATGTTGAGTAACTCCAAACTTACCCTAAACTCATCCTCAGACTTGTTTGATCAGCATTTTTATCTACTGCCTAATAATGACATTGACTTCATGTTGAACAAACTTGCAAATGAAATGGAGTTGGGAGAAATGAAAGAGCTAGTTTATTTGAGAGTGGATTATACCCCTACTAGACACAAAAATTGCTGAATTGAAAAAGGGTGAAATTTAACCATAATAAACACAAAGTTGTGCAATGGGCTCCAAAAAATTCCAAAAATCTACAAAGCAAACAGGACAAGGTTAGAAGCAGTATTTGAAAGATCTAGAGAGGCTTAATGTGACTCAATGTAAGAGAGTATTTCTAAGATTGTAGTGAAAACACATACAACAAGGAGATTGAGTATCTTCCATGAGAGACATATGACAAGATTCTGTGACCCATCACAGAAATAGTGTAATGCAAGTGGTGATAATGGTAAAAGTTAAACTATACTGAGAGAATTAATTCTATGTAACTCATGGTCTGCAATGAGACCCAACCAGTCAATCCTAAAGAAAATCAGTCCTGAAAACTCATTGGAAGGACTGATGTTGAAGCTCCAATACTTTGTTGGCCACCTGATGCGAAGAACTGACTCATTTGAAAAGACCCTGATTCTGGGAAAGATTGAAGGCAGGAGAAGGGGATGACAGAGGGTGAGATAGATAGTTGGATGGCATGATCGACTCAACGGACATGAGTTGGAGTAAGCTCTGGGAGATGGTGATGGACAGGGAAGCCTGGCGTGCTATAGTCCATGGGGTGCCAAAGAGTTGGAAACAACTGAGCGACTGAACTGAACACATGGTCTAGGAAGTAGGATGGGACTTTGCTTGGCAAAAGATTAACCTGGTTAGAGATCCTTAATCATCATTATACACAAAAAGGTTTTGAGAAAGGAAGAATCAAGAAGAAAAAGTAGCAAATCAAAAAAGTGCTACAGACCGTGTTCTAGTGGAGGTGCCTTCCTTCAGCTTAATTGCATTGTAGATGTCTGTTAGCAAGCACACATGCAGCGGGAACAGACACAGAGAGAGCGAGGTTCCCTGGGATGCCTTCTATGTGAACTGTAGAAGACTCATCGTGTAAATGAGGAGCCTTTTCTGAAACTGCTGTGGGACTTCAGTCCCTTGTCCCTTGATTCTGCCTCGAATCCAAAGAGACCCCAGGGGAGAGCCTTGTTTGCTGGTGAATTCCCTAGCTTGACACTACAAGTGTTGTCAGTCAATGGCATGTGCACCCAGATGCTGAACACCAGGTGTGGAGCTTGCCCAAACCAGAAAAGAGAAGACTTGGAATCATACAAAGAGAAAGAAAAGGTTCTGCTTCACCGGCTCCATGACTCCTGAGAAGAAAGGCAGACTAGTTGCTCTCTATTGCCAGCAGGTCTAGAATAGGAAGGAAGAAAACAAGCTTAGGTGGCTGCAGAGGCGATAGGGTTAATCTAGGGATTAAGAAGGATTTGTTCATTATAAAGTCTGTTTGGTCCTGTGCATCTTTTCTGGGTGCTTTGGGCATATAACCATGAGACTGTATGGATGAAGTAGCAGGATCTGCCTGAAGGATTCAATTTCTTGGACACTGCACATTTTTCCCACATTGTTCTGGACATGCAAATATTCTAACTCAAATCTTCTAATAAAGCAGATAACTAACATAATCCACTCTCTTTCAAGGGACTGCTAGAGATGACATGGTGCTCTCTTAAATCACTGCAGACAGAACCTAAACTATTCCTTATCTGGAAGGAGAAGAACACATTCAATCAGAGCTGTTTGTGTTCTTTTCCAAACAGATGATCTTATAAAATCATGCATAGGAGGTTTTAATCAGGAGGTGTGAGTGAGAGAAGCCATAAATCATGAGCTCAATATATCCACGAGGGTCCTGAATAACCTCAGCGTCATCCTCACAAATGCCTGGAATTCAATAACTCAGAGTGTGTGTGTGTGTGTGTGTGTGTGTGTGTGTGTGTGCTGAAGGGGAGGAAGAGGGATAGTGAGAACTTCTACAACTACATCCCTCAAAAGTCTAATTTATCCTCCTTGGAGAAAAGCAGTCAAGGGAAGCGATGGAAGGGCTGGACTTGTTAGATAAACATCAATGCATATATTAAGAGATGGGACAATGTCATCACTGAAAGCAAAAAAGATGCCCTTTTGCAACTGTGGTCCTGTGGAGCATTGTCAGCTACCTGGGAGTTAAGGGCAGCTGATCCAGCTGAGAATCTCAGAGGGTCTCATTGCAACATGACAGTCTGCTGTTGCAGCCGACCCACTGGCAACATCCCATCTATCAGACACAAAAATGTGGTCTATTGAGAAACAAGCAAAATGTCCCTCAGTGGACATTGTCAGGATTAGCCTCGGAGACCCTAAAGTGTATCCATTTTCCAAGCTAACAACAATATCTCTTAAGCTTCCCTTTTGCAAAAGGAAGATAGCAGGGTGGTTTTACAAAGTATATAACTGGAACACTCTTCTTGACCAAAAGAGTAAACAGCCCTTTGGGATAGAAAAGTCATTTGCAGACAGAATAGAATTACTATCATGTGTAATAAGTAATCACTTTTTCTGTCCAGGGAACATCCTGGTTTATGCACCCAAAAATAGAGTATTTTGAGACATCTGTACCTTCGTTTTCAATCCTCAGCTTTCTGTTTATTAAACATTCATGAGTCCTAAGAGAACCCCAAGAGACAGAAAAATAAGTGTGCTCTTGTCCGAAAATGGATTTGAAAGGTTAGAAGAGATGCCAAAACGGACGATCATCAGTGTGCTTTTGCTTTTGGGTTCAAGAGCCTGAATTACTGCCTGTTCTCAAAACTGCAGCTTCAGGGTTTATTGGTCTGGGCTGGTGCGGGTGTTCTGACTAAGATGTTTCTGGAATGCCAAGGAGTACAGACACCTGTGCACACTCCAGTCTTCCCTCATTGTTCCTAGAAGGTCCCTGCAGTCACCTCAAGAGCCCTTATTTCTTTCAGTCCGGCAGCTCCGACTTCCTTGTTCTCTCATGAGGCAGATCTCCTGAATTAAACCGCCTGCCAGGGATGGAGTCACAGGGAGAGGACCGCCCGTGAGTCGTGTTGATAAAGGTGCGTGCCCCAGTTTGAACAGACCAGATGAAGGCGGCGAGGTAGAAAGGCACCAAGGCTGCTGCTCTGAAAACCAAGAAGCATATCAGGGGAGGAGAAAAGGCAAATGAAGTCCCCGGGATTTACAGCAGAGACACACAGGAGAACAGAGAATCGGGGCAGCCTTCAATTCAGAGCAGTTATGGTGGTGGCAGCCCCGTCAAGGTCACCCACAAAAGCCTCAAAGCCTAGGACAGGCACTGCTGAGACAGAAAAGCGGTGGAGATGCAAGTCCCTGTGAGCAAAACTGACTTCGAAAGGGTTAGAGGTGGAGAGCCATGAGAAGAAGTTCTTGGTAGAGTGATGGGGAAAGGAGAAAGAAATCATAGACACATGCCAAAGAAATAAAGTTAAAAATAGTAGCACTGTGGGGATGAAGGATGAGGCATACAGACTCCTAATGTTCAATTCCAAAGAGGAAATCTTCAAAACTTTAAGACGCTTGGCATGGATCAGAT
>SJYV01016118.1:171049-182979 GCA_006410875.1 Neotragus pygmaeus | reverse complement strand
GGACTTTGGCCACCTCATGAGAAGAGTTGACTCATTGGAAAAGACTCTGATGCTAGGAGGGATTGGGGGCAGGAGGAGAAGGGGATGACAGAGGATGAGATGGCTGGATGGCATCACTGACTTGATGGATGTGAGTCTGAGTGAACTCCGGGAGATGGTGATGGACAGGGAGGCCTGGCGTGCTGCGATTCATGGGGTCGCAAAGAGTTGGACACGACTGAGCGACTGAACTGAACTGATCATCCATGTTGGTAAAACAAACTATGAATACTTAGATTTGCATATTTATCTCCTACTTATATGTATTAAAGTCTCATAAGTAAGTCTGTAAAGCATATTCAACCCTGACACCATGACGGGGAAGGGGAGCACTGTGAGAGGAAACCAATTTTTCATGGCTTAGAAAGTGTCCATATAGTGTCTGAGGTCCCCCACTTCCTGCCCCCAAAGGGCAAATACTACTTTCCCATAACGAGAAAAAATAACAAATTTCTGATAGATACAAAAATTACACGAGTCAGTTAGAAATATTATGGCAATCATTATTTACGAAAGTATGTCTATGGCACAAGTAGGAGAATGATTTCCTGCCAGTAAAACCAAAGAAAACAATCTAAGGCAGTAGATTTAGTACTCTCTGAACGATCAAATAGTGAATACTTCTTTGGGGATGCTCTTTGAAGAAAATAACTCTTTCATAGAAACCTGCATCCTTTTTTAGTGACAAGTGTTCTGGAGATTAAAGAATTCGCCTGCCAGTGCAGGAGAGGCAGGTTCAATCCCTGGGTGAGGAAGATCCCCTGGAGAAGGGAATGGCTTCCCACTCCAGTATCCTTGCCTGGAGAATTCCATGGACAGAGGAGCCCGTGGGGTTGCAAAGAGTCGGGCACAACTGAGGGACCAACACTTTCCTTTTCAAGGGGCGAAACCCAGAGTGAAATTGTGTGGTGGTCCTGGCCCCCAGCATCCCTTTCGGGTGCCTTCTAGCCTCCCTCCTGCCCTTCCTAACTCTTCCAGGAACACATGAGCTGCCGGCTGGCAGGCAGCCACTGCACTGGGCTCACAGCTATCACTTGTTTCCAGTAGGTCCCCTACATAGGGACCCTCAAGTTTCGAAATTTCAAAGATGCGAACGTGCATTCCATCAACGTCAAACATGAGTGACACCACAGCTTGCCCTCCGTCTCCTATTGCTGACGACCCTTCAGCTCCACCATCTCCCACCTCCGCTCCCTCCTCCATCAGTAACTCTTGTCTGTTCACTTGATGCCAGGCCCCGCATGCCAGGGTTGAATCGTGCTACTGTACTTTTCAAGGCACTGCACTCTAAGATTAAAAATGCTTTCTCTATTTCTGTGTTTGTTTTTTATATATTATTTGTGTGAAAAGTATTATAAACCTATTACATACAGTACAGTACTATATGGCCAGCCGTGTTATTTGGGTGCTGAGACCAGTCCATCCTAAAGGAAATCAGTCCTGAATATTCGTTGGAAGGACTGATGCTGAAGCTGAAACTCCAATACTTTGGCCACCTGATGCGAAGAGCTGACTCACTTGAAAAGACCCTGATGCTGGGAAAGATTGAAGGTGGGAGGAGAAGGGGACAAGAGAGGATGTCCCACGTAATGGACGAGTTTGAGTAAACTCTGGGAGTTGGTGATGGACAGGGAGGCCTGGCGTGCTGCAGTCCAGGGGGTCACAGAGAGCTGGACACGACTGAGCGACTGAGCTGAACTGAGGCTATCTCTGTTGGCCTTAACAACAAAATGGACTTTTGAACACTCTCTTGGAACGGAACTCATGTATAGGGGACTTACTGGAAATTATTTGAATTACTTGTCTATACTGGAGAACTGAGAGACTTCACATAAAAATGTCCAGTTCTTCTTGAACACCTGAGGACCCTGGTAGACCTGATTTCAGAGTCCTCCAACTCCTGGAGTCCTTGGTGCCTTGCGTGTAGCGTCACCCTGGGGAAGGGATTTGACCACATCTTGTGCCTTACAAACCCTTCAAAACCTTTACACTCTGCTTCTAGCACTCATCTCATGTCACTGATTGATAAAGATGTGTGAAAAAGTCAAGCTATGAAGAGTTTCTGCCTACATTTCAGATAGCAACCGTCAAATATTTTTCCTATTTACTGTTCTACCCAAAATAATGCAAATAACAGTGGTGAAAGCTCTTGAATAATCACCTTTAGCATCCTGAGAAGATAGAGAGGTATTTTTATAGAGATACTACTCTTCAACCTTGAAAAAGGTCCAAGCATGACCCGGGCTTCGGTAACTCAGAACACTGTGTAATGCTGCCACCTTGCAGCTACAGCTGTGAACTGGCCCAACATCATTTCCCTAGGTGATGTTGCCATCTGCTGGGCTATCCTGAGATTTCAGGACATGTAAAAAGTTCTCAGGGCCAGAATCCAAAGAAAGTGAAGTGAAGTCGCTCAGTCGTGTCCGACTCTTTGCGACCCCGTGGACTGAGGCCCACCAGGCTCCTCCGACCATGGGATTCTCCAGGCAAGAATACTGGAGTGGGTTGCCATTTCCTTCTCCAGGGAATACAAATGAACTATCCATCAAATTGTGGATGTGTGACTGCTCACAGTGCTTAATCATCTATAGATAGTTGACATCTATGATGTCATGGAATCTTGGCGCTAGAAACAGATGCAAATTTTTACCTAGGAAGAAGGGCACCAGATTTCCTTGAGAATAAGAGAAGACATTCATGAATCTGAGAAACATTTTCTTCTGGCTGCTTAAAAAACAGCTGGGGAGCTTAATAGAAATCTGGGTCTTGGGTCCGAACTCAGAAATACTCGGAAACTGTATTTATGAGAGCTCCTAGGTGACAAGTCAGCCAGTGGCACCACTGCACTTGTGCATTCGTTCCAGCGTCCTTGCAAGTTTGGGTGCAGTGTGCTGAGTCAGGTTTGATTTCAAAGTAAAGAACCCTCTCGGTTTCAGGATGCACACTATTAGATGGTGAACTACAAGCATGCAGTTGGAATAAATGAAGCAATCTAGTTCCTGCAAGAATGCCCAAAATATATCAGAAAGAGTAGGGATTCCCCATAAGTTTTCTCCAGCGAGGAGAGAGTGGCTTTCCAGGGAGGTATATAAAGACCCAGGCAGGTGCTAGGAGACCTATGAGAATGGAAGTAAAATATCATTCTAGGTAAAGAAAACGCATGCACAGAGGGGCAGCAGTTTGCAGACACACATTATCGCTGAGAATGGATAAGGACTCATTTATTCCTGAGCCATGATGTTTTTAATGATGGAGCTTCCCTGGTAGCTCAGTTAAAAAAAAAAATAAATCTGCCTGCGATGCAGGAGACCCAGGTTTGATCCCTGGGTCGGGAAGATTCCCTGGAGAAGGAGCAACCCACTCCAGTATTCTTGCTTGCCTGGAAAATCCTATGNATGATGGAGCTTCCCTGGTAGCTCAGTTAAAAAAAAAATAAATCTGCCTGCGATGCAGGAGACCCAGGTTTGATCCCTGGGTCGGGAAGATTTCCTGGAGAAGGAGCAACCCACTCCAGTATTCTTGCTTGCCTGGAAAATCCTATGGGCAGAGGGGCCTGGAGGGCTACATTCCATGGGGTTGCAAGAGTCAGACACAACTTAGCAACTAAACCACCACCAAGAATTAAAAACCGCCCAAGTAACTAACACCCCTGTAAAAAAAAAACACCTGCAGATCGTGCAAACAAATAGATATTTAATCATGTAGATGAGTTACAGGGGGCCACAGGGCATTTGCACAGGGAGGGAGAGAATCTGACCTGTGGAAAGAGTATATGGGAAGAGGGTGAATGTAGATTAGACAAGGAGGAAAGAGGGTAGGCAGAAATGCTGCTAAGGGAAAGGTCAGTCTATGGGTGGTGGGCCCGACAGTGGGATTGGAAGGAGGGGAAGAGATGGACATTCCCAAGCTGGACAAGTAGGAGTGTGAGTGGTTGGATGTGGAAGGTTAGGCAGAGGGAGAAAACCAAGGTAATTCCATGAGTTATTACTCCCCATTCCTCTCCAATTCAGCTGAGCACCTGTTAAGGAAGATACCACTTCCCCAAAGAAGAAAATAAAGGGAAGTGAGCTGATGCCAAGTTCAGAGAGAAATATAGTTTTAAGGAAAGAGGATCTACATTCTGAGTGCAGACTCTCTGGGTTAAAAACCTTGCTTCATCTTTTATTAGCTTTGTGTACTTGGGTGACTTTCTTAACCTTGATGTGCTTCAGTTTCCTCATCTATAGACAGGATCATAATAGCANAGGAAAGAGGATCTACATTCTGAGTGCAGCCTCTCTGGGTTAAAAACCTTGCTTCATCTTTTATTAGCTTTGTGTACTTGGGTGACTTTCTTAACCTTGATGTGCTTCAGTTTCCTCATCTATAGACAGGATCATAATAGCACCCACCTCAAAGAGTTGTTGAACTAAGTACAGTGATCTGGCATAGAGTTGTTGTTATCTCAGGGAGAGGGAAGGCAGCAGGACTGGTACTGACTACCCATGAGACTTTGAGCAATTATAGGTCTAGAATCTTCCGGACCTGACCAGGCGCTAAGAAAGCATTGTGCTCCAGACCTGGACTCTGCAGGTGATTAAATGAAGGCCAGAACTTCCCAGGTAGCTGAGTGGTAAAGAATTCACCTGCCAATGCAGGAGATGCCAGTTCAATCCCTGGGTTGGGTTGGAAGATCCTCTGGAGGAGGAAATGGCAACCCACTCCAACATTCTTGCTTGGGAAATTCCATGGACAGAAGAGCCTGGTGGGCTACAAACCATGGGGTTACAAACAAGTTGGACACTTCAGAGCAGCTAAAAAAGAGCAAATGATGGCTAAAGTCATGGAGATTTTCTTTTAAATTGATGTATACTTGATTTATAATATTGTGTTAGTTTCAAGTGTACAACTGAAGAAGGCAATGGCAACCCACTCCAGTACTCTTGCCTGGAACATCCCATGGACGGAGGAGCCTGGTGGGCNTCTGGGTGCAGCAGACCTGGGTATGGTATAAGCCCTCTTGAAGGAGGTCGCCATTAACCCCACCACAGAGCCACTGGAACATACATAGGACTGGGGAAACAGACTCTTGGGAGGCACAAACAAAACCTTGTGTGCACCAGGACCCAAGAGAAAGGAGCAGCAGTCCCACAAGAGACTGACCCAGACTTGCCTGTGAGTGTCCAGGAGTCTCTGGTGGAGGCGTAGGTCAGCAGTGGCTTGCTGCAGGGTCTGGGCCTGCCTCCTTTGAAGGAGGCCACAATTATCTTCATTACTGAGGTCAAACAACAGGGAGGGAATACATCCCAGTCTATCAACAGAAAATTGAATTAAAGATTTACTGAGCATGGCCCCGCCCATCAGAACAAGACCCAGTTTCCACCTCAGTCTCTCCAATCAGGAAGCTTCCATAAGCATCTTACCCTTTTCCATCAGAGGGCAGACAGAATGAAAACCAAAATCACAGAAAACTAATCAAAATGATCACATGGACCACAGCCTAGTGTAGCTCAGTGAAACTATGAGCCATGCTGTGTAGGGCCAGTCAAGATAGGTCATGGTGGAGAGTTCTGACAAAATGTGGTCCACTGGAGAAGGGAACGGCAAATCACCTCAGTATTCTTGCCTTGAGAACCGCATGAACAGTATGAAAAAGCAAAAACATAGGACACGGAAAGATGAACTCCCCAGGTCAGTCAGTGCCCAATATGCTACTGGAGATCAGTGGAGAAATAACCCCAGAAAGAATGAAGAGATAGAGCCAAAGCAAAAACAACACCCAGTTGTGGATGTGCATAGTGATGGAAGTAAAACCCGGTGCTGTAAAGAGCAATATTGCATAGGAACCTGGAATGAGATGCATGAATCAAGGTAAATTGGAAATGGTCAAACAGGAGATGGAAAGACTGAACATCAATATTTTAGGAATCAGTGAACCAAAATGGACTGGAATGGGTGAATTNGATGCTGTAAAGAGCAATATTGCATAGGAACCTGGAATGTCAGGTCCATGAATCAAGGCAAATTGGAAGTGGTCAAACAGGAGATGGCAAGAGTGAACATCAATATTTTAGGAATCAGTGAACTAAAATGGACTGGAATGGGTGAATTTAACTCAGGTGACCATTTTATCTACTACTGTGGGCAAGAATCCCTTAGAAGAAATGGAGTAGCCATCATAGTCAACAAAAGAGCCCAAAATGCAGTACTTGGATGCAGTCGCAAAAGTGACAGAATGATCTCTGTTCATTTCCAAGGCAATCCATTCAGTTTCACGGTAATCCAAGTCTATGCTCCAACCAGTAATGCTGAAGAAGCTGAAGTTACAGTTCTATAAAGGCCTACAAGACCTTCTAGAACTAACACATCATAGGGGACTGGAATGCAAAAGTAGGAAGTCAAGAGATACCTGGAGTAACAGGAAAATTTGGCCTTGGAGTACAAAAGAAGCAGGGCAAAGTCTAACAGAGTTTTGCCAAGAGAACATGCTGGTCATAGCAAACACCCTCTTCCAACAACACAAGAGAAGACTCTACACATGGACATCACCAGAAGATCAATACTGAAATTAGATTGATTATATTCTTTACAGCCAAGGATGGAGAAGCTCTATACAGTTAGCAAAAACAACACAGGGAGCTGACTGTGGCTCAGATAATGAACTCCTTATTGCCAAATTCAGACTTAAATTGAAGAAAGTGAGGAAAAGCACTAGACCATTCAGGTATGACCTGAATCAAATCCCTTATAATTATACAGTGGAGGTGACAAACAGATTCAAGGGATTAGACCTCATAGAGTGCCTGAAGAACTATGGACAGAGGTTCATGACACTGTACAGGAGACAGGGAGCAAGAACATCCCCAAGAAAAAGAAATTCAAAAAAGCAAAATGGCTCTCTGAGAAGGCCTTATAAATAGCTGTGAAAAGAAGAGAAGTGAAAAACAAAGGAGAAAAGGAAAGAAATACCCATTTGAATGCAGAGTTCCAAAGAATAGCAAGGAGAGATAAGAAAGCCTTCTTGAGTGATCAATGTAAAGAAACAGAGGAAAGCAATAGAATGGGAAAGACTAGAGATCTCTTCAAGAAAATTAGAGCTAACAAGGGAACATTTCATTTAAAGATGGGCTCAACAAAGGACAGAAATGGTATGGACGTAACAGAAGCAGAAGATATTGAGAAGAGGAGGCAACAATACACAGGAGAACTGTACAAAAAAGATGTTCACGACCCAGATAATCATGATGGTGTGATCACTCACCTAGAGCCAGACATCCTGGAATGTGAAGTCAAGTGGGCCTTAGGAAGCATCACTATGAACAAAGCTAGTGGAGGTTATGGAATTCCAGTTGAACTATTTCGAATACTAAAAGATGATGCTTTGAAAGTGCTGCCCTCAATATGCCAGCAAATTTGGAAGACTCGGCAGTGGCCACAGGACTGAAAAACGTCAGTTTTCATTCCAATCTCAAAGAAAGGCAATGTCAAAGAATGCTCAAAATACCACACAATTGCATTCATCTCACACACTAGCAAAATAATGCTCAAAATTCTCCAAGTGAGGCTTCAGCAGTTTGTGAACCATGAAATTCCAGATGTTGAAGCTAGATTTAGAAAAGGCAAGGAATCAGAGATCAAATTGCCACCATCCATCCGTTGGCTCATCGAAATAGCAAGAGAGTTCCAGAAAAACATCTACTTCGGCTTTATTGACTACACCAAAGACTTTGACTGTGTAGATCATAACAAACTGTGGAAAATTCTTCAAGAGATGGGAATACCAGATCACCTAACCTGCCTCTTGAGAAATCTGTATGCAGGTCAGGAAGCAACAGTTAGATGGACATGAAACAACAGACTGATTCCAAATCGGGAAAGGAGTACATCAAGATTGTATATTGTCAACCTGTTTATTTAACTTATATGCAGAGTTCATCATCAGAAATGCTGGGCTGGATGAAGCCCAAGCTGGAATCAAGATTTCTGGGAGAAATATCAATAACGTGAGGTATGCAGATGATACCACCCTCATAGCAGAAAATGAAGAAGAACTAAAGTGCCTCTTGATGAAAGTGAAAGAGGAGAGTGAAAAAGTTGGCTTAAACCTCAACATTCAGAAAATGAAGATCATAGCATCTGGTCCCATCACTTCATGGCAAATAGATGGGGAAACAGTGGCAGATTTTATTTTATTTTATTTTATTTTGTGCTTGAAAATCACTGAAGATGATGACTGTGGTCATGAAATTAAAAGATGCTTGCTCCTTGGAAGTAAAGCTATGATCAGCCTAGACAGCATATTAAAAAGCAGAACATTACTTTGCCAACAAAGGTCCATCTAGTTAAGCTATGGCTTTTCCAATAGTCATGTATGAATGTGGGAGTTGGACTATAAAGAAAGCTGAGTGCTGAAGAATTGATGCTTTTGAACTGTGGTGTTGGAGAAGACTCTTGAGAGTCCCTTGGACTGCAAAGAGATCCAACCAGTCCATCCTAAAAGAAATCAGTCCTGAATACTCATTGGAAGGACTGATGCTAAAGCTGAAACTCCAATACTTTGTCCACCTGATGTGAAGAGCTGACTCATTGGAAAAGACCCTGATGCTGGGAAAGACTGAAGGTGGGAAGAGAAAGGGATGACAGAGGATGAGATGGTTGGATGGCATCACCGACTCTATGTACATGGGTCTGAGTAACCTCTGGGAATTGGTGATGGACAGGGAGGCCTGGCGTGCTGCAATCCATAGTATCACAAAGAGTCCGACACGACTGAGCAACTGAACTAGACGGAACTGTTCCTTCTGTCTGGAACCTCACTCCCTCCATCTTTGCCTGTAGAAAATTGTTGCATCCAGTTGGATACATCTCAAATGTCAATTTATACATTAAGTCTTTGGAGACACTCAGAACCAGTCGAATCTTCTCTGTTGAGGCCCCATATCACTTACTTGTAAACATCCATTACAATTCTTATCGCTCTTTGTGTCTATGTCTTCTTTCTATTTATGAACAGGGTTTCGTTTTCAAAGAAGAATGAGACAGAGCTGGGGTATTATCAGTTTTCAGGCTGACTGCCAAGTGCTTCCCAAGTTCACCTCCCACTCCTGCACACTCAGCTATATCCACACATTCTAGAAACTGGTCCTCAGGGTCACAGGCCTGGGAACTCAATTTAGGGAGGCTCATATTAATTTCATCAAATTTTTAAAAGTACTCAGAATGGAAACTTACTCATTTACAATAACTAATATTTGGCATGCTCAGATATCGGTATAGTAAGAAGTCTACAAGAATTAAGGGGAGGGATCGAAGGTGTTAGTTATAGGAACAAAAATAATTGCTAGCATCAGCCTTCTTGTTGCTGTTGTTCAGGCAATCAGTCATGTCCGACTCTTTGCAACTCCATGGACTTCGCAGCACACCAGGCCTCCCTGTCCTTCACTATCTCCTGGAGTTGGCTCAAATTCATGTCCATTGAGTCAGTGGTGCCACCCAACCATTTCATCTTCTGTTGCTCCCTTCTCCTTCTGCCCTCAATCTTTCCCAGCATCAGGGCCTTTTTCAATGAGTTGCCTCATTCCAGAAAAACACCTACTTCTGCTGCATTGACTATGATAAAGACTTTGATTGTGTGNGAGTCAGTGGTGCCACCCAACCATTTCATCTTCTGTTGCTCCCTTCTCCTTCTGCCCTCAATCTTTCCCAGCATCAGGGCCTTTTTCAATGAGTTGCCTCATTCCAGAAAAACACCTACTTCTGCTGCATTGACTATGATAAAGACTTTGCTTGTGTGAATCAACCAACTGTGGAAAATTTTTAAAGAGATGGGAATACCAGACCACCTTATCTGCCTCCTGAGAAATCTGTATGTAGGTCAAGAAGCAACAGTCACAACTGGACATGGAACAGTGAACTGGTTCAAAATTGGGAAAGGAGTACGTCAAAGCTGTATATTGTCACCCTGCTTATTAAACTTAAATGCAGAGTACATCATGTGGAAAACCAAGCTGGATGAAGCTCAAGCTGGAATCAAGATGGCAGAGAGAAATATCAATAACCTCAGATATGCAGATGACACCATCCTTATGGCAGAAAGTAAAGAGGAACTAAGCCTCTTGATGAAGGTGAAAGAGGAAAGTGAAAAGGGGGGTTTAAAACTCAGTATCAGCCTATGCTGCTCAAATTGACCCACCTCCATCAAAAGGTTTTGTCTGTCAAAGGCAAAGGAGATGAAGTCTAAGGGCAGAGTTAGGGATTCAGTGTCACGTACTTCTGCATTTGTTCTGGCCATCTTCTTTCTGTCCAAGCATTCTTTCTGCAAACAGATGATAATGCAATTGATTACAGCTTCAATTTCTGTTTTATAATCTTTCCTCTTTTCTACCATATCATACTGAGACAGTATCAAATTTTCTCAGACTCATCAGCCTCTTGATAAGTGACCATCTCTTGGATTTCTTCCATAGTTCATGTGAGCCCAACCCCACTGTATGAGGCTTTTACTACTGTAACTCTCAGCCGGAGCCCTAAGGCATGGCGCTCACACTGTACATTTCCCTAAGACGAAACAGCGTCTGGATCCTTTCTAGGTTCACACCACAGTGCCTGGCTCAGAGTAAGTTCTCAATAAATGTTTTAATTTATTTGAGTGGGTCCATTCAATTGTTTATTTCACTCATGAGGTTAAGTTTGCATGAATTTGAGGAATGCTCCTACCACTATTAAGTTGGTGCTGTGCTAAATGACAATGACATGGTCCTTTCCCCATGTCTTCAGTCTTCCTTTTGTCTATAGAAAAACTTTGGTCAAAGAATATGTTTAATCAGAGAAGTGAGAAATTGCAGAAGCAAAGGAAAACAAACAGGACCAAATAACAATAGTTAAGTCATTAAACAAATTCAAGGACCTCTCGTTTCTCTTCAAAGGCTATAGATAATATTCTGAGCCGTATCCTTTGAGCTGTTTTGGAGATATTTAAACCCACCAGGTGGAAGGGGTTAAACACACAGTCACCAGACTGTAGCCATGACGTGAGCTGCCGCAATTCCAAGAACCGGAACAAACTGACCCTGAAACTGAAGACTAATTGTACTTGGAACAATCAAGAGGCGGCCGATTCATGTTGATGTATGGCAAAAAACCATCACAACACTTAAAGTAATTATCCTCAATAAATTAATTTAAAAACAACAGATCAGATAACTGCGTGAGGTTTCAAGATAGCTGTCAGAGCAGCTGTTTCTGCACAGTCTTTTCCCTCAGCCTATAAAAGCTCAGTGATTGTTCATGGGGGAGGGAGGAATCGGCATTTCAACAGGAGTCCATTTCTTCCCACCCCCCCGTGCCATCCCAGTTGCCAACTTCCAAAATAAACCAAACTTTCCTTTCCACCAACCTTGCTTCCCTATTAGATTTTGAGCAGTGAACCAGCCAGACCCCATTTTTGGTAACAATAAGTTTGTCATTTAGTTTGCTATCTCAAAAAATAAAGACGACTACTAATGTTTTCAAATGAGGGAAGAAATCACAGTAATTGCGGTGGGGAGGTTATTATGGAATTAGTCATTTTAGGACAATCGTTCCCAAAGTGTGGTCTCTATGATAGTGCAACAGTATCACCTAGGAACTTTCTAGAAATGTACCTTAAGCCCCTCCTCAGATCTACTGAATCAGGAACTCTAGGCACAGAGCTCAGCAGGCTGTGTTTTAACACGCCCTTCAAGCATTTTGGACGCACATTCACCTTGGAGGACCATGATCCTCGCTTTTTCAAGACCTCACACATGATTTCAGTGGCTCTCAATGAAGAGAGATAAGCAGCCACCTTAGGTCTCCTGTGCATTGAGCCTGAGAGCGTATCAGATGAAAGTAACCTTCAACACAGCAGTCCCTGTGACATGTCAGTCAGTTGG
>SJYV01016118.1:129451-169177 GCA_006410875.1 Neotragus pygmaeus | reverse complement strand
TTCTGAAGAGTACAGCTTATCAACACCCAAACCAGTAGAGTCCCATCCTTAGAGTCTTAGAGTGCACACTTAGGATACACAAAGCACTGTGGTCAGGATGGACTTTCCTAGATGCCTTGACCATAGCAAATGTCTGCACTGATTTACTTAAGTCCCATACTGGGACCACCTCCTTCTTATCACAAGGGCATTTACCTATTTCCCACTGTGCTTGCGTGCTAAGTCTCTTCAGTCATGTCCAACTCTTGTGACCCCATGAAATGTAGCCCGTCAGGCTCCTCTGTCTATGGGATTCTCCAGGCAAGAATACTGGAGTGGGTTTCCATTCCCTTCTCCAAGGGATCTTCCCGACCCAGTATCAAACCCATGCTTACTGCAGCTCCTGCATTGCAGGCAGATTCTTTACCCCTTGAGCCACAAGTGGAAATAATCCACCTGCCAATGCAGGAGGCACAAGAGACATGGGTTCAATCCCTGGAATGGGAAGATCTCTGGAGGAGGGCATGGTAACCCACCCCAGTATTCTTGCATGGAAAATTCCACAGGCACAGGAGCCTGGTGGGCTACGGTCCATGAGGGCATGAAGAGTCAAACACAAATGAGCAACTGAACATACACACACACAGGATAGGAGTATCATGCACTTCTAGAAGGACATGCCCTTCTACTTCCATTCTTCTTAACTTGAACTTACTGGACACGGAATCAACTCATCCACGCCACTCTCCCCAACCTCACTGGAAACTCTGCTGCCCAGATCACCTCCTGGTGAGTCAAAGGATAATCTTCCATTTATACCACACATTTTTGTTTTGTTTTGTTCTCTTTTATTTCATCCATTAAAAAAAATTACATTTGTACTGTATTTCCATACGTAGAACCACATGTGTTTTTACACACATATAGATCAGTATGTATCAGTCTGAACTAGAGAGAAGATGCAGAACAATTCTAATATCCCAGAGATTCTCTCACTCTGCTCCGCTGTATTCAGACTCTTGCCACCCTACCTCCAATCCATTGACAGTGGTATTCCAGGGTGGCAATACCATTTAGCTTTTCTATCAGCAGCACTTTTGAGTTCCTGTTGCTCTGCCTTCTCATTAACACTTTTACCACAACTCATTTTTTGGCAGCATTTGACAATGCAGATTCTGAACCATTACCAGCACCCCAAATCCCTGCTAGGGGCGTCTTCCTTTTTAAAAAAATAATTATTATATATTCATTTAGACTTCCTGATAGCTCAGTTGGTAAAGAATCCACCTGCAATGCAGGAGACCCCTGTTCCTTTCCTGGATTGGGAAGATCCTCTGAAGAAGGGATAGACTACCCACTCCAGTATTCTTGGGTTTCCCTTGTGGCTCAGCTGGTAAAGAATCCACCTGCAACTTGGGAGACCTGGGTTCAATCCCTGGGTTGGGAAGATCCCCTGGAGATGGGAAAGGGGACCCACTAGACCCACTCCAGTATTCTGGCCTGGAGAATTCCATGGACTGTATAGTCCGTGAGGTCACAAAGAGTTGGACACAACTGATCGACTTTCACTTTCACATTACTTATTTCGCTGCATCAGGTCTTAGTTACAGCATTTAGAACTTTCATTGCCTCATGTGGGATCTTTCTTTGTGGGGAATGGATTCTCTAATTGGGGCACGCAGGCTTCATTGTTCTGGAGCATGTGGGAGCTTAGTTCCCCAACCAGGGATCGAACCCACACCCATTGTGTTGCAAGAGAGAGCCTTACCCACTGGACCACCAGGGAAGTCCTCACCTTATATTCTGATAAAGAAACTTTCTCATGAAATAAGAAAAGCCAGAAACATCAGTTTACTAAGTACAGAGTACTTAGTGTACCTTATTAATATGTTTTTCTCCAACATCCCAATTACTAATTCCCTTAGACAGTCTCTCACATAATTTTATCCATTTTTTCTGATTGTTTAAAATCAGCTTAAACTCTTAGATTATTTTGGAAACTTTTAGCTTGATTTTTAAAATGAAAACTTGCTTCTTATTAGGTTAATAGCATCTTTGCTGAGACTGATTTTGTGCTTACACCTTTTAAAAATATAAATGAAGTAAACAATTATTTTCAAGATGTGTATAAGNCTCAGCTGGTGTGTCAGCTTGGAATCCTGACTTCATATCTTTTCTTCAGTCAGACAACCACTTCCTGCTTGGCCTCTGTTTTCCTCCAAAGAAAACTGGAAAAAAAATGCCTTAATGGGAAAAGCAGGATAAACGTGGAGCCTCCTGTGTGTATCTCTCTTCCCAGAGACCAAAGTCATGCTGGTCCTGCTTCAACTGTTTTCTTTCCATGAGCTCCAAGAGCTGTTTTATGTGGAGTTGTCAGTGGGAGGTTTAGTCTCATTCAAAATCATCCATCTGTCCCCAAACCAGAAATGTGCAATGCTCGGTATGTTTCATCTGGCAACTTAAAGTATCCTGTGCTGAAAACTGTTTCTTTAAAATTCTACTTTGCCATATTTCCTCCCCCAAATTTAAATGTGTAATTAACCTAAATCTGTAATAAACCATGGTACTTTGAGACTCATTTATAAAAATAAATGTAAAATCATCTTTTCTTCTTAAATTTCAAAGTTCTGTTTAACTGCCAGGTACTTGATCTCTTAGGTGACTTGGAGTCACATGTGTTTTCACTTAATGATCTATAATTTTTAAGAAGTTAGGATAAGAAAAAAAGAGTGTCGTATGGTTAAGTGAAACATGAGATTAGAGAAAAACAAGATGGATGGTGTGCCCATTTGCACTTTTCCTAGCTATAGTTTCATCATTTGTGAAATGGGAAAATAAATTACTCTCTTTTTGCATTGTCTATGGTATGTGCACTAAGATGCTTATAGTACCTCTGTCTAAAGGAGCAAGAGTTTTAAAATAGAAAATAAGCTTCAATTAATAAGCCTATGACTGAATAAATTAAGGTATATCTAGGTGATGAACTGGTATGCTGCCTTTAAAAAGAATATACCTATGCCACTTGACTTAAGGGCTTGTTTGGAGACATTAAATGGGAATACAGATATGTGAATACAGTTTTTTAAATATGTGAATGTGAGTACACATGTTTATACATTTCACTGGAGAATGTCATGGAGGGGCATGGGTTTTGTTAGCAGGGGCTCCATGGAAGCCCAGGGACAGGGGAGGGGAGGGTAGGCTAACATGGGAGAAAGAAAAGAAGGGAAAGACAAGAAAATCAGAGAACCCCACCCCCCAAAAAAAAGATTTATTTCAAGAGATGCATTATGTGATTATAACTTTTATAAAATTTTACTTATAACTTAAAATTTTATAATTTTATTTACAACTTTATAGGAATTAATTTTAAGTGTGGATTTTTCTTTTTTAATATTTATTTATTTGATTGCATTGGGTCTTAGTTGCAGCACAAAGATCTTTCATTGCAAGAAATTGGACTCTCTAGTTGTGGTATAAGAAGGGTTGACTCTTCAGTCCTAAAGTAGACGACTAGTATTAGTGTAAGTTATTTAATAAAGTACCTGAGTTATGAAAGGCCGTTAGAGATGAATGGAGTAGATCCTAAACTTGCAAAGAATAATGCTCACATTACTTACCAACCAAGTCATCATTTTATTGAAGCATAATTTACAATATTGTCTTGGTTTCTGGTGTACAGCAAAGTGATTTAATTATATATACATACAATAGTTTGTATCTGTTAATCTCAAACTCCCCACCCANATGGAGTAGATCCTAAACTTGCAAAGAATAATGCTCACATTACTTACCAACCAAGTCATCATTTTATTGAAGCATAATTTACAATATTGTCTTGGTTTCTGGTGTACAGCAAAGTGATTTAATTATATATACATACAATAGTTTGTATCTGTTAATCTCAAACTCCCCACCCATCCCTCCCCCTTGGCAACAGCAAGTCTGTTTCTATTTCATAAATAACTTCATTTGTGTCATATTTTAAATTCCATATATGTGGTATCTTTTGGCATTTGTCTTTCTCTTTACGACTTAGTTCAGTTATTATGATAATCCCTAGGTCCATCCACGCTGTTGTAAATGGCATTATTTCTTTCTTTTGATGGCTACGTAATATTCCATTGAATATACGTACCAATCTTATTTATCTATTTGTCTCTCAGTGGATGTTTATGTTGTTACCATAGCTAAACTATGGTAAATACTTCTTCCATGAACGCTGTGGTGCATGTATCTTTTCAAATTGGAGTTTTGTAAGAAGTGCTGATATCTGTGTCAAGATAATTCTACTAAGCTTAGTAGACTTACTGGCCTGATAACAATCTGCCCTTTAGCTCCAATATTCTGAATATTCATTTTAGTTTTAAGGTTCTTCATATAAATTTTGACAATGGAAAAGCCAATAATCCAGACCAGCTATCTTTCTACAGTGAATTCCTTCTTTGTAATCTATTCTTTGGTTCCAGATGAATGGTTGTCTAAAGATTTTCAATGAATGAATGAAAATGTTTGAATGAATGTTTAATATGTGGACACAGGTATAAATTTAACTCAATCGCTAAATTATACTTCCTTGAATTTATACTGACATGGCCTTAACTTGCTTAAATCTTTCCAGTTCTTCTCCCACCACTACAATTTCTTTATAAGTTTCAAATAGCTATTTGGATAAAGAATATTCCCCAAAGAACATGGCTGCCACTGAACTTTTGGAGTTTCTAGATTGCAAGGCGTTCAACAGTCCTATGTGAAAGATCAGCTGTGACTAAGGAATGTTTGTGCCTGGAACACTAGGCCAGCAGCACTGTTCAGCCAGTCTTGCGTGAGGACACCACACGCCTTACCCACATAATCCATACTACATTTATTTGCACTCCTTATAAAGGTTGGTGAGAACCTAAGTTGCTGAGATTTGCTAAATGACATTTGACCTTTCAACTCTAATATTTGGAATGCTGTGTGCAGTAAAGGTAAAGATGTGTGGCAGCATGATATATGAGCTGATAATAAAACTGATGAATCACAACTGCTAATAATTACTGAACACATTATATATCTGTTGCTCTTAGTTAAAAGTCCTGTGTATAAAAAAAAAATGTGATTAATCCTCAAAAGCATCCTAGGAAGTAGGAACCATTACCACTCTTATTTTACAGATGGAGAAGCCGAGGCACAGACAAGTTAGATATGTTATAGATTGGACCAAGTCCACTAGCAGGACTTCCCAGGTGCCACAGTGGTCAAGAATATGCCTGCCAGTGCAGGAACCACAAGAGATGCAGGTTCAATCCCTGGGTCAGAAGGATTTCCTGGGGGAGGAAATGGCAACTCGCTCTAGTATTTCTTACCTGGACAATTCCCTGGACAGAGGAGCCTGGCAGGCTACAGTTCATGAGGTAGGAAAGGGTCAGACATGACTGAGCACACACACACACACACACCACTTGTAGGTAGCAAAGCTAAGATTTGAACCGGGTCACTTGATATTCACATTACTCTCCTACCAACTACTCTCCTGTTGTTCATTTACTAAGTTGTGGCCAGCTCTCTGGGACCCCATGAACTCTAGCACACCAGGCTTCCTCTCCTCCACTGTCTCCCAGAGTTTGCTCAAGTTTGTGTCCACTGAGTAGCCGATGCTGTCTAACCATCTCATCCTCTGCTGCCCTACTCTCTTACATCTGTTTAAACCTGGAACATCCCACAGTGTGCATTATTTTTTTTCTCTGCCCAGCAATGAGATCCTCAGTTTCTTTTGGAGGGACTAGTACATGGAGGGTCTCAGCTTCTGCAGTAGGAACTCAAGGGTGAGACTGAGATTTGAAGGTCCACTGGTTTTGTCATGACTTTGCGTTCATCACTCCCTTATGCAGAGATCTTTGGGCTGAGGGTGGACATGCAGTGAAGGGATACAAAGGAAAGGGAGGAAGAAGGAACATCATGAGAGGAGGGGACTCAGCCATTTGCTCCCACTCCCTGGCAGAGCAGGGGCAAGAGAGAATGATGGAGGAGTCCCTGAGAAACGAGATGTGTTGGCAGTGAGTGTGACCCAGACAAAGTATGACAGCACAAGTCTCTGAGGCTACCAGTGCCCCCTGGGAATATGGGGAACTGAATAGGCAGGTGAAACATAACATACAAATACCAGCATGGACCTTAGAAAGCGCTACACCTCATAGATCTTGTTTAGATGTCTTGGCTCAGAAGGTATTCTAAGAATATCTTCCTTGGAAACTTCGCTGCTGGAGGCAGCTGCTTGTGAATGATGCCTGTGATAAGAGCAAGTGGATTCTCTTGTTTCTGCCTTGTTGTTGCAACTCTGGTTAGGAGTCAGAAGGAAGAGAAGAGAGGAAAAGCCTGAGATGGAATTTTAAAGCGAGATTGTGATGGAATTAATAATCCTGAATTAACACCAAATCACTACCTGTCATAGAAAAAAATTTGGACTATAACGAAGGAAGCTACCCACATCAGCACAATAACCCTCAGTGGGAAACACTGTTCTTACCACATTAGTATCTCATTTCTCCTCCACCTCTCCCTGTGGAGAAGGAGGTGGCAACTCACTCTAGTATTCTTGCCTGGAGAATTCCGTGGACAGAGGCTGGCGGGTTACAATCCACGAGGTTGCAAAGAGTCAGACATGACTAACTCAAATATCCCATCGTCAGGCTCCTTAAGTATAGCTCCTGCCTTCTTCCAGCTCTTTAATAATCAACTGCTGAACTCAGACAACTTCTGTTATATTTACTACAGATTTGAAAAGAATTCAATAAGATCCCTCTCTGGTACTACACTTTTGGAGTCTGGGAGACTAGTAAAAAGTCGTGTGTGTGTTTTTCTGTGTGTGGAGGTGGGGGAAAGGTCATAGAATCTGTTGCTTCTAGGAATTTCCTCTGGCTGTATGAACTATATGACATATTTTTCAATCTCAGGCCTTAAAAAGTGTATTATCTTAGCAAGTGATAAACTTCTTAATAGGAAATAGCTTAAATCATGTGAAATATTTGGCATTAAAAAGAGCTGCTCAATCAAGAAAGACTGGGGTGGACGGCAGTGTTGAAGACCTTGGATGCTAACCATCTTGGGGAACGCCTGTAACATATGTCACATTCTGTGATGCTGATAGCGGTTTAATTTGAGTACTTAAGGAGGAAGTGGACAAGCAATGCCACAGAACTATAAACTATAGTTTCTGAGGCTTCCCTGATGGCTCAGTGATAAAGAATTAGCCTGCCAATGCAGAAGACATGGGTTTCATCACTGGAGTGGGTTGCCATTTCCTCCTCCAGGGGAGCTTCCCGACCCAGGGATCGAACCCACATCTCCTGTGTCTCCTGTATTGCAAGCAGATTTTTAACCCACTAAGCCAAGTGTGGTGAAAAAAAAATCTTCATCATTCAAAAAAGTCAGGCAGATAATACTTTTTGTTTTAGTTCATTTTATACCTGAATAAAGCCTTTTCTCTTTCCTCTAAAAAAGAAGGAGAAGGAGAAAGAAGAGGTCAAGGAGGGTCTGACTTCATCTACAATGTCATAAAATGATGGCCTATTGGTGCTACTGGGGGATATAAACTGGAACCCTTCAGGGAGTTGGGACATATCTTCTGTTGTTTAAGTTGCTACTTAGTGACTAAACAACATGCAGTTCCACGTACTATAGCCCACCAGGCTCCTCTGTCCATGGGCTTTCCTAGGCAAGAATACTGCAGTGGGTTGCCATTTCTTCTCCAGGGGATCTTCCCAGCCCAGGGATCAAAACCATGTCTCCTGCATTGGCAGGTGGAGTCTTTACCACTGAGCCACCTGGACCTGGATGGTCCTCTGCACCCAGGACCAACAAGACCGCAAACACATATGTCCCACTGTGCTCTTTTGTAACTTCCTTGTAGCTGCTGCTGCTGCTAAGTCGCTTCAGTCGTGTCCGACTCTGTGTGACCCCACAGACGGGAGCCCACCAGGCTCAGTATTGGGAGGTTCACCAATACTGAATGCAGAGGTTTGCCTGAGGCAGGCAGCATTAATACGTGCAAAGTAAAAAGTTAAGCACTAAACACTCCATCTCACAATAAGATGGGAGCGCCCTGGGACAATTAGAAATGAGTTTGAATGGCTACCATCTTGTCTCAAATTACACCGCTTGATTCAACACAGTGCTTGGTAGACAAACGGACAATTTTTGAAGCCTCTCTTTAAAAAAAATAAAATGTGTTTAGTGTTAACATAGGAACAAGAAGAAACAGGCTACTAGTTTAATTTCACAATTGCAATTTAGCACAAGCCCACAGATTTGACAAAGATAAATACTTTCCAGTATCATAGGTTTTGTAAACAGATTTTTAAAAATGTGTTTATCTGTAAATCTTATGCAGGGAAAAAGTGATATGCCTCATCAACCTCACAGAACTGGTTAGGGACTGTACTCCATGTGTGTATACAATTCTGTCAGTAAAAATTCACTGGGAGTCCATTGCTACTTGACAAAATTTAGTGTAAGGACTTGGGTTAAATTCTCACAGACCCCTGTCTGCTTGATACTTTCTCCCTTCCAACTTTTCTACTTCATCAGGAGTGATACACTATAAATAGACATATTTATCTTCCAGTGAATCCCCAATGGGTGAACTAAAGACCTTTACACCAATTTTAAGCTTTTCTTTTCTTCCTTCCCTAATCATCTCTTGCAGAAGAAAAATAGTGCTACAAAATAATGGATTTTTTTAATAGCAAGCTCAATAAATCCTTGGCACAATTTTCTTATTCTCTGTCCCTCTGCAAACATGACTCCATCAAGATTATACTAAACTCAGCCCAAGGCTGAGCACCAGATTTAAGCAATGACAAATTCCCCACCACATCTTCATAGATTTTTAACTTTTTCTGTTAAGTTGAGAATTTCAGTTTTGCCCTGAAAATAGAAATGGTGGAAAAGCATGCCTGCCACTGGGTATGTCAACTTTTAAAAAATCTGACACACTGATACAACTGGACTTTTTGATGTATTATTTGATCTTGTATCCTAATAATTTGGGGGAGACTTTCTGCAAAATTTAGTTCATTCATAGCTGAGGTCAGGTGTAGTGTTTTGAAAAAAGAACATAGAATGAAAAGAATATTTTTAGGTCAGTTGTCCCTACACTTTGGATTTTCTCAGGAAAATATGTTTTTAAAGAAAACCTAGAGGATGAAAAGAAGATACAGATTCAAACTGTGTCAAGTACAGACACACACTCACCTTAAAAATCCTCTTACTCCCTACTATTCTTTAATTTCAGAATAAAAATCTCAATAAAAAATAGTTTAGAAAATGAATAGTTAACTCTATGTAGATTTTTTTCCCCCTCTCATTCTGTTGCAGATTCATCCTGGTCATGGGGCTTCGCCTGTGGCTCAGGGGTAAAGAATCCACCTGCAATGCAGGAGCCACAGGAGACATAGGTTCCATCCCTGAGTTGGGAAGATGCCCTGGAGGAAGGCGTGGCTACCCACTCCAGTATTCTTGCCTGGGACTCCCATGGACAGAGGAGCCTGGGCTACAATCCACAGAGTATCAAAGAGTCAAACATAGCTGAAGCTACTTAACGTGCAGGCACATCCAGGTCATACGATAGTCTGCGCCTCTGTTCTTGGGGACAATGACATTAGGCAAAGAAGCAGAGCTTTTGCTCACAGTTCAAGACAGAGGCCAACAGACCTGGCCATGATCCCAGGACTTTCCTTTGCTAAATAAATGACAATTCTATGAACTTGTGTCTTGAGAAAAAGAACTCATTTTCCCTTCGGAAGCTCACAAGTTCATTTATATTGCAAGTTCATCCTGGAGACAAAGAAAAATGCGAGGTCCACTAATTAGGTGAAAAAACATTACTAATGGGTGTATCCAGTGGGTCATCTATTTTAGTTAATGTTGGTTATTTAGAGTAACTTTGATTTGGTTCTCACTTGACTCATCACTAAAAAGACAAAAACAGTCTNATTTCAGAATAAAAATCTCAATAAAAAATAGTTTAGAAAATGAATAGTTAGCTCTATGTAGATTTTTTCCCCCCTCTCATTCTGTTGCAGATTCATCCTTGACATGGGGCTTCCCCTGTGGCTCAGGGGTAAAGAATCCACCTGCAATGCAGGAGCCACAGGAGACATAGGTTCCATCCCTGGGTTGGGAAGATGCCCTGGAGGAAGGCGTGGCTACCCACTTCAGTATTCTTGCCTGGAGACTCCCATGGACAGAGGAGCCTGGGCTACAATCCACAGGGTATCAAAGAGTCAAACATAGCTGAAGCTACTTAACGTGCAGGCACATCCAGGTCATACAATAGTCTGCGCCTCCGTTCTTGGGGACAATGACATCAGGCAAAGAAGCAGAGCTTTTGCTCACAGTTCAAGACAGAGGCCAACAGACCTGGCCATGATCCCAGGACTTTCCTTTGCTAAATAAATGACAATTCAATGAACTTGTGTCTTGAGAAAAAGAACTCATTTTCCCTTCGGAAGCTCTTAAGTTCATTTATATTGCAAGTTCATCCTGGAGACAAAGAAAAATGCGAGGTACACTAATTAGGTGAAAAAACATTACTAATGGGTATATCCAGTGGGNCAATGAACTTGTGTCTTGAGAAAAAGAACTCATTTTCCCTTCGGAAGCTCTTAAGTTCATTTATATTGCAAGTTCATCCTGGAGACAAAGAAAAATGCGAGGTACACTAATTAGGTGAAAAAACATTACTAATGGGTATATCCAGTGGGTCATCTATTTTAGTTAATGTTGGTTATTTAGACTAACTTTGATTTGGTTCTCACTTGACTCATCACTAAAAAGACAAAAACAGTCTTCAATTAAATTCTAACCATGGTCATCCTAACTGTGTAGTGTTATTGTGGACATTTTAATTTCTATCTACTTTAAGTTAACCTTAAACCAAAAACACTGAATCACAAGAAGCCCAGTTACAGAAAGCAATCTGTCTTATTCCAGGTACAAAAATNACAGTTTGCAAATGACATGATACTATACATAGACATTCCTAGAGACACCACCAGAAACTACTAGAGCTCAGCAATGAATCTGGTAAAGTTGCAGGATACAAAATTAATATCCAGAAATCTGCTGCATTTCTATACATTAACAACACCAGCCAAAAGAGAAAATAAAGAAACAATTCCATTCATCATTGACTGGAAAAGAATAGAGTACCTAGGAATAAATCTACCTAAAGAGGCAAAAGATCACTACTTGGCAAACTGTAGGACACTGATGCAAGAACCTGAAGACCCAAACCTGGAAAGAGATACTGTGTTCTTGGGTGGGAAGAATCGATATTGTCAAAATGACCATATTACCCAAAGCACCTCTCTCCTGCACTGGCAGGCAGGTTCTTTACCACTAGCACCACCTGAGAAGCCCAAGCAATCTACAGACGAATGCAATCCTTATCAATATACCAATGGCCTTTTTCACAGAACTAGAGGAAAGAATTTTAAAATTTGTATGGAAATACAAAAAAAAAACCCAAATACCCAAAACAAGCTTGAGAAAGAAGAACAGAGTTGGAAGAATCACTGTCTCCCTGACTTTAGGCTGTACTGCAAAGCTACAGTAATCAAAATGATATGGTATTGGCAAGAAAAAACAGATCCACAGATCAGTGGAACAGAAATAGCCCAGAAATAAAGCAATACACTTATGGTCAATTAGTATACAACAAAAGGAAGCAAGAATATAATGGAGAAAAGACAGTCTTTTCTTTTCAGTCCCAGGGGTGCTGGAAAAATTGGACAGCTACATGTAGAAGAGTGAAACTAGAACATTCTCTAACATTATGTATAAAAATAAGCTAAAAATGGATTAAAGATCTAAATGTAAGACTGCTGCTGCTGCTAAGTCGCTTCAGTCATGTCCGACTCTGTGCAACCCCATAGACAGCAGCCCACCAGGCTCCCCCGTCCCTGGGAATCTCCAGGCAAGAATACTGGAGTGGGTTGCCATTTCCTTCTCCAATGCATGAAAGTAAAAAGTGAAGTCGCTCATTCGTGTCCGACTCTTAGCGACCCCATGGACTTCAGCCCACCAGGCTCCTCTGTCCATGGGATTTTCCAGGCAAGAGTACCAGAATGTAAGACTAGATACTATAAAACTAGAGGAAAACCATAAGCAGAACGTTCTTTGACATAAATCACAGCAGTAGCATTTTTGATCCATCTCTGAAGGTAAAGGAAACAAAAACATTAAAAAACAAATGGAATCTAAGTAAACTTAAAAGATTTTGCAGAGCAAAAGAAAAAACCTATCAAAAAGGAGAAATATTTGCAAGTGATTTGGTGAATAAAGGATTATATCCAACAAATATAAACAGGTCACATAACTCAATATCAAAAGCATCAAAAAACAAACAACTCAACTGAAAAAATGGGCAGAATTGAATGACATTTTTCCAAAGAGAAAATGCAAATGGACAACAGCCATGTGAAAAGGTGTTCAATAACACTAATCATGAGTGAAGTGCAAATCCAAACCACAAGATACCACCTCACACCAGTCAGAATGGCTATCATCAAAAAGAACACAAATAACAAATGTTGGTAGGAGGTGGAGGAAAGGGAATCCTCATACATTGTTGATGAGAACGGGAATTGGGGCAGTCAATGTGGAAAAAAGTATGGAGGTTTCTCAAAAAATTAAAAATAGAACTACTCTTTGATCCAAGAATTCCACTCCTGGGTAGATATCTGAAAGAAACAAAAAACACTAATTTGAAAAGATACATGTACTTCAGTGTTCATAGCAGCATTTACAATTCCCAAGGTTCAGAATCAAACTAAGTGTCCATCAACAGATGAATACATGAAAAAAATGTGATCTATATATACATATATATATACACACAATGAAATACTACTCAGACTGAATGGAAAAAGAATAACATTTTGCATTTTCAGCAACACGGATAGACTTGGAGGACATTATACTAAGTGAAATAAGTCAGGCAGAGAAAGGCAGATGTGAGGATATCAAGCAGATATCACTTGTATGTGGGAAATAAAATATACAACCAACTAGTGAATAAAACAAAAAAAGCAGACTCACAGACATAGAGAACAAACTGGTGGTTACCCATGGGGAGAGGGAAGGGGCAGGGGTAAAACAGGGGGATGGGGAAAAAGAAGGGTTATTATGAGATTGTGTAAATTATGCTGAAACTTTTAAAAATTGTAAGTTACTATAGAATCTAAAGCATCTTTCACTCAATTAAAAATAAACAATAGAAACAAAAATTTTAAAAAGGAAAGCAGACAAAAAATAGATAACATGGTTCACTTTATGCTATGTGTTTTTTAACCACAATTTTAACAATAAAAATAAAGGAATGGGAGGCAAGTGGTGAGGAGTTAAGTATTAGCTCTGTTTTTGACAGATGACTTTACCTTTTTTTTGGTTTCATTTTTCTTACTTATTGAGGAAATTGATCTAAATAACCTTTAAGGTCCTTTTCAATTCTAAAATCCAGTTTCATAGTTTTGGGGGACTATCTTATCCATTGACTCAGAATAAAACATAGTCCTCTATAGTACAAAATGTTGGCCTCCTTATCTTCCCAAAAATCCCTCTACAATGCCCAATAATATCAATGAGACTATAATAATATCAATAAACTATAATAATATCAATAGACTATCACACTTAATAGTCTATTCACACTGAATGCTTAATAATAAGCTTCCCACAAAGTAATTCACGCTAGAATAACATGATGAGAATNTCCCTCTACAATGCCCAATAATATCAATGAGACTATAATAATATCAATAAACTATAATAATATCAATAGACTATCACACTTAATAGTCTATTCACACTGAATGCTTAATAATAAGCTTCCCACAAAGTAATTCACGTTAGAATAACATGATGAGAATTTGAACAAGGATAGAGTTTATCTTAAGGTAAATGAGAACCTAATTATTCAATATTCATATCATGGTCATGTTTTTGATCATGAATCTTTATTGCCTTGAGGAGGAAAAATTAGAGCAAAGTTCATCAGAAGAAAAGATATAATTATTTTAGAAATTATCCTAATGTCAAATGACGACAAAGAAGAAGTGATAGAGAGATGAATAGGAAGAAACAGAGGAGCAATGTTGGAGGGGAAGATTGGTGGGCTTTAGGAATGCACAAAGGTGCTTCTGAGACTTCAGTCCAAATGGATTAGAGTAACAATGATAACCGTGAATATTTGTAGGAAGGATGGAACCTGTGCTGAAATACAAAAATGAGAGCTTGGGTCCAGAGATGAAGACATTTTGATGAGACAGAAGGGTTGCAGATGGAGCTGAGACAGAAAGAGGAACAGCCAGTCTTGGGCTGAGCCTTGGAGTATGGCTGCAGTTAGCCTAAGTCATTACATTTGCAACAGGTGCTTTAGATGATACACAAGTCAATAAATAAGGAAGTTTGTGAAGAATGAAGAAGAGGCCCTGAGATGGATGTAAACAGGAAGGATGAGGAAGTGGTGATGACAGAGGAATGAGGCCAAAGAGGCAGAAAAATGAAAGTGAAAGGCTTAGTCGCTCCGTCGTGTCTGACTCTTCGTGAAAATGGCAACCTACTCCACTGTTCTTGCCTGGGAAATCTCACGGACAGAGGAGTCTGGAGGGCTACAGTCCATGGGGTCAAAAAAGAGTCAGAGACGACTCAGCAACTAAACAGTAACAACAACCACAGTAGGAAAGAAAGATGTGAGGATAAACGCTAAAGGAGAATTTATGAGCCAAACATATTGCTAAAACCAATAACAAAAAATTAGCTAACTTACGCAAACAGCAGTGTATTTGGAAGAATTGGGGGTAACTATCAAAATTCACGGGAAGATCAGATAGCTAGGCTCAGAAAAGTGTTGAGCCAAGGGAGATTGGTTTCAAAAAAGACATGTGAGTTCACACCACGGAACGAACTTAGGTTAGACCACCGCTACTGGTGCGGCTACCCCTGGACACTCAGACTCATCGCACAGGTGTCATCTTTCCACACTTACTGACAACTCAAAACGGAAACCCGCAACTCTTGTCCCGTGACTCAAAAGCCTGGTGGCACGTATCCTATTAGCTAAACCTCCATCACCTCACTCCCTCCCTGCCGGGACTTTAAACGTACTTGACTCATGCTTCGGCAGTCAGAGCTGGGGCATACTCAGTGTCTTATCAGGACACCCAGGGTGAAAAAATCCCGCAAAATGTGAGGCTCTTACAGCCATGAGTAGCCAAGAGAAGAGAAACACACCCACCGCATGTCACCTTGCCACCTTCCAGACCTGCAGTCCAAAACCAAAAGCAAAACGAAGCACACAAAGGCAAAAGGCCTCTGCCTAACTTAAAACCCAACTCATCCTTGTCCAACTGAAAGTATTCTGCTCCCCAGACCAAGTCAATAAAATCTCTCCTTTTTAATCACGCTCCAGTCCCAAGGCCCCTGGCTAATATCTATTCCTTTCGTTTTGGTTTTGTAGCAATTTGACTCTGATATATTGAAAACCACAAAATAATGACTTGTGAGTGAAAAAAAAAAAATGTTCCCCACCATATCAGTACACAAAAGGTGTTGCAGCCATCAAGCTATCACATTGCAGTGGCTTGATGGTGAGCCCTGAAGGAACTCAGGGCAGAAACAGGATGTCTGGTATCACGCCATCAGCCGTGGCACCACCCCCAAGGGTACACTCCGGGGAGACTCACGATGGGAAAAACGCAGGATACTGGCCCCAGCTAGCTGAGGTGCTACCAAAGGAATGATTTCATTGAGCCCAGACTATTGTATCTTCCCATGTGCAGGAAAGCACCAAATTCATTAACTTGAGATGACTAATTTTCTATGATTAACATGTTAAGATGTTCTGACTACCTGATTTTTGCTGCAAAAATTGTTCCACGCTTACCTCTTCAGAATGTCCCAGACTCATGTCCATAGTTTTGTCTGAGGAACAAAACAAATAAAACATAATTCTCAAATTTTAGGTTGTATTTTTCTCAGTCAACATTACAAATGCATGTGCAATCTTGATGGAAAGAGACAAAAATAAGGAAGTTAGTTGAAATATTTACATGATACAATGAGGAAGGAAATTCTGGGCAATGACTCTAGGCATTTTCTCTGCAACAGGTCTATGATGTGTGTACGTGAAAGTCACTCAGTCGTGTCTGACTCTTGGCAACCCCAGAGAGTCCAGGGAGTTCTCCAGGCCAGAATACTGGAGAGGGTTGCCATTCCTTTCTCTAGGGGATCTTGCCAACCCAGGGATTGAACCCAGGCCTCCCACACTGCAGGTGGATTCCTCACCAGCTGAGCCATCTGGGAAGCCCAAGAATAGTGGAGTGTGTAGCCTATCCCTTCTCCAGCTCATCTTCCCAACCCAGGAATCCAATCGGGGTCTCCTGCATTGCAGGCAGATTCCTTACCAGCTAAGCTACTACTGTAGGCAATATTAACAGCCTACCTATGCCACAGCTCACTGCTCCATGTCTTCACTGCTTTCTGCCACACTTTGGCACCTGGAGTGACTCAAAATGTCACACATAAGTATTTTAGCGCCTAGTAGTCCTGCATGTGTAGGGTTACAACTGTCTTTCACTAACTTTTTCACTTTCTTAAAAGAAAAAAATACTTCAGCTATGCTTGGATAAGAACAGAGATTACATGATATTAAATAAGCCCCACTGTATAATTATAAAATGATATCCTTTACCATGGGGCTTCCCTGGTGGCTCAGACAGTAAAGAATCACACTGTAAGATTTTAATTATAAGCCAGCCTATTCTTGATTTCTTCAGGAAGGCTTACATAACATAAAATTATAAAAAAGATGGCTGTGTTCCCAGTAAGTAATTTAAATCCCCACTCAAATTCTACACAAGTGGTCCCAACTATTTATTATCAAAATAAATGCTTTTAACAAAAGCATGTTTAATAACAAATTGAAATAACTCCATAGCCTTAAACCAAACCTTGGTTTTACCTAAGTAGATAGTGAATCATATTTGCTTTGCTCTGATTAAACTGTTTTCTATTCAGAGTAGCCTGTTGATGAAAATGAAAGAGGAGAATGAAAAAGTTGGCTTAAAGTTCAACATTCAGAAAACTAAGATCATGGTANAAAAAAAAAAATGTTCCCCACCATATCAGTACACAAAAGGTGTTGCAGCCATCAAGCTATCACATTGCAGTGGCTTGATGGTGAGCCCTGAAGGAACTCAGGGCAGAAACAGGATGTCTGGTATCACGCCATCAGCCGTGGCACCACCCCCAAGGGTACACTCCGGGGAGACTCACGATGGGAAAAACGCAGGATACTGGCCCCAGCTAGCTGAGGTGCTACCAAAGGAATGATTTCATTGAGCCCAGACTATTGTATCTTCCCATGTGCAGGAAAGCACCAAATTCATTAACTTGAGATGACTAATTTTCTATGATTAACATGTTAAGATGTTCTGACTACCTGATTTTTGCTGCAAAAATTGTTCCACGCTTACCTCTTCAGAATGTCCCAGACTCATGTCCATAGTTTTGTCTGAGGAACAAAACAAATAAAACATAATTCTCAAATTTTAGGTTGTATTTTTCTCAGTCAACATTACAAATGCATGTGCAATCTTGATGGAAAGAGACAAAAATAAGGAAGTTAGTTGAAATATTTACATGATACAATGAGGAAGGAAATTCTGGGCAATGACTCTAGGCATTTTCTCTGCAACAGGTCTGTGATGTGTGTACGTGAAAGTCACTCAGTCATGTCTGACTCTTGGCAACCCCAGAGAGTCCAGGGAGTTCTCCAGGCCAGAATACTGGAGAGGGTTGCCATTCCTTTCTCTAGGGGATCTTGCCAACCCAGGGATTGAACCCAGGCCTCCCACACTGCAGGTGGATTCCTCACCAGCTGAGCCATCTGGGAAGCCCAAGAATAGTGGAGTGTGTAGCCTATCCCTTCTCCAGCTCATCTTCCCAACCCAGGAATCCAATCGGGGTCTCCTGCATTGCAGGCAGATTCCTTACCAGCTAAGCTACTACTGTAGGCAATATTAACAGCCTACCTATGCCACAGCTCACTGCTCCATGTCTTCACTGCTTTCTGCCACACTTTGGCACCTGGAGTGACTCAAAATGTCACACATAAGTATTTTAGCGCCTAGTAGTCCTGCATGTGTAGGGTTACAACTGTCTTTCACTAACTTTTTCACTTTCTTAAAAGAAAAAAATACTTCAGCTATGCTTGGATAAGAACAGAGATTACATGATATTAAATAAGCCCCACTGTATAATTATAAAATGATATCCTTTACCATGGGGCTTCCCTGGTGGCTCAGACAGTAAAGAATCACACTGTAAGATTTTAATTATAAGCCAGCCTATTCTTGATTTCTTCAGGAAGGCTTACATAACATAAAATTATAAAAAAGATGGCTGTGTTCCCAGTAAGTAATTTAAATCCCCACTCAAATTCTACACAAGTGGTCCCAACTATTTATTATCAAAATAAATGCTTTTAACAAAAGCATGTTTAATAACAAATTGAAATAACTCCATAGCCTTAAACCAAACCTTGGTTTTACCTAAGTAGATAGTGAATCATATTTGCTTTGCTCTGATTAAACTGTTTTCTATTCAGAGTAGCCTGTTGATGAAAATGAAAGAGGAGAATGAAAAAGTTGGCTTAAAGTTCAACATTCAGAAAACTAAGATCATGGTATCCAGTCCCATCACTTCATGGCAAATAGATGGGGAAACAGTGGAAACAGTGGCTGATTTTATTTTTCTGGGCTCCAAAATCACTGCAGATGGTGACTGCAGCCATGCGATTAAAAGACACTTACTCCTTGGAAGGAAAGTTCTGACCAACCTAGACAGCATATTCAAAAGCAGAGACATTACTTTTTCAACAAAGGTCCATCTAGTCAAGGGTATGGCTTTTCCAGTAGTCATGTATGGATGTGAGAGTTGGAGTATAAAGAAAGCTGAGTGCAGAAGAATTGATGCTTTTGAACTGTGGTGTTGGAGAAGACTCTTGAGAGTCCCTTGGACTGCAAGGAGATCCAACCAGTTCATCCTAAGTGAGATTAGTCCTGGGTGTTCATTGGAATGACTGATGCTGAAACTGAAACTCCAATATCTGGCCACCTGATTCAAAGAACTGACTCACTGGAAAAGATCCTGATGCTGGGTAAGATTGAAGGCAGGATGAGATGGTTGGATGGCATCACTGACTCAATGGACATGGGTTTGAGTGGACTCTGGGAGTTGGTAATGGACAGGGAGGCCTGGCATGCTGCGGTTCATGGGGTCACAAAGAGTCGGACATAACTGAGCGACTGAACTGAACTGATTCAAAGTAGACTAGGAAGTATTTCACACTCAAAATTCTTATGCTATATGCAATGGTTATAGACGATATTGTGCCCCTTATTCATATGTTGCATGACTCTTGGTGGCTCAGACGGTAAAGCATCTGTCTACAATGCGGTAGACCCGGGTTCGATCCCTGGGTTGGGAAGATCCCCTGGAGAAGGAAATGGCAACCCACTCCAGGACTATTGCCTGGAAAATCCCATGGACAGAAGAGCCTGGGAGGCCCCAATCCATGGGGTTGCAAAGAGTTGGACACGACTGAGCTACTTCACTATTCATATGTTGAAGTTCTAACTCCCCAGTACCTCAGAATGTGAGTGTATTTGGCCTTTTAAAAAGTAAGTTGAAGTGAAGCAGTTAGGGTGAGTCTAACATGATCTGACTGTGGTCCTTATAAGAAGAAATGTGAACACGTACAGAGACACCAAGGACTTATCGGCACAGTGGGAAGGCAGTCATCTGCAAGCTGAGGAGAGGAGTCTTAGAGAAAAACCAAACCTCAGAAAAAAACAAACCATAGCTTGGTCTTGGACTTCCAGCCCCCAGAACTATGAAAAAACTAATTTCTGTTGCTTAAGTCACGCGGTCAGTGGTACTTTGTTACAACAGCCCTAGCAAACTCACACAGCAACCAATTCAAAGAAACCAACAAAGCCACTAGTAAAGAAAAAAGGGTGCATTTATTGGTGTTTTAAATATTTTTCACAGATCACAAGTGTGTAAGTTTTATAATTTTACTAAGAAGGCATACTCAAAAAGCCCAATGGCAAATCAGTTTTAAAATGTTTCTGCTACTTTGGGGTAGGCTGTAAGGATGATCTTTAAAGTCCCCCAAGTAACTTGATTAGAAGACCAGATGTTTGCTGGTTGTATTATTCTGAACTTAATTTATCTGAGTTGTTTTTCTTTCAGGAAAAGTTTTATTTGCTTAAGGGTGTCAGGCTTGACTTCCAAATTTAACTTGTCATTTACTGAGCATATCCATTTAAGTGTCTTAAGTCAACAGCTCCCAAATATGACTCTAAGAGACCACCATTCAGGAGATTTATGAATGAAGTAAACCCAAGGGAAAACTTGTGAGAAAGTGATGAAAGCAGGAAAAAGAAGGGAAGGAAACCAAATAAAGGCATGGCTTCAGGCAAAGTTTTACAGAAATTCAGTTCAGTTTACCCAAGGAAGATCTCTAGGGTTCAATTTGCACCTGAGCCCTGGTTTGACCCCAGGCAAAGGGCATAGAGCTTGCCAACTCCCAAATTCATCAGTCATTGGCTTAGAAGCAAGTAAATTCCCAGACCCTGCAAATGACAGTCTCTTACATAAAAAGCTACAGGTGCTGGTTATTGAGAGCAAAAGCTCACTGAAGACTTGGGTCCAAGCAATAGAATGAAAGGAACCAGGGAGATCTGGTGGGAATACCAACATAGTATTGTTCTTGTTGCTCTCGGCCACTAAGTTGTGTCCAACTCTTTGCATCTGTAGCATAATTCAAATCAAAGGCATATACCAATATCATAAACAATGGTGGTAATCATTGGGTTGTTCCATTATTTCAACTTCTTTGGAAGATTTTAGGCCATCCTGGAAGATCTTCATAACTTTTGGAGATGGCATAGCTCTAAGAACACCAGCATTACTAAGGTTTTTATTAGGCCTAGATACGCCTATCATTTCTACTATGTCTTCTTCTACCTCCAAAATTCCTTCAGAAAAATTACCAAGCATTCCACCAAGAAAGCCACCTGGAATGAGTTAACTGAGCTGCAAATATAAATGAGGTCATTTTCTTAATTTGTCTTTCTGATAGTTTGTTGTCAGTATAAAGAAATGCAACAGACTTTTGTATATTGACTTTGTATGCTCCACCTTTATTGAATTTACTTATTAGTTCTAATAGTATTTTGGTAGAGTCTCCAGGGTTTTCTATATATGATATCAAGTCATCTGCAAATACTTACAATTTTACTTCTTCCTTTCTGATTTGAATGCCTTTTATTTCTGTTTCTTGCCTAAATGCTCTGGCTAGGACTTCCAATCCTGTGTTCATTATTATGGCAAATAAACGTGGTGAAAGGGGGCATTCTCATTATGTTCCTGATCTTAGAGGAAAAGCTTTCAGTTTGTCATCACAGAGTGTGATGTTAGCTGTGGGCTTGTCATATATGGCCTTTGTTATATTGAGGTATATAGAATATCATTTTATTTTTCCTTCCATGGGGGCCCTCTCACATTCTTCTCAAGTCTTTACCTTTTCCTCCCACCTTTCGATCTCTTTCTCTCATGACATTCTTCATTCATACCCCCTGATGTTCTATATTTTTCTGTGCTGTTGGCTTTGAATTTTTTTCCCAGCATTGTGCTGGTCTCATTACTATAATCCAGTTTACAAGCAAGAACAAAATCATAGGCTGCTTTTTTGTGTCTCAGAAGAATGTGTGCTTTCTTCTGTCACTTAAGGCTGCTCTGAATCAGGATCTGTTTTCATCTCTAGACACAGCTTGGGATGAGAGTATTAATATTTAGCCTTTGCATGTTGGAGAATTTGGCTTAATATGTATGGTATGGCGGAAGTAGGCATGAGATGTGAGTCATATCCTGATACAATTTATCTGTGCCTTCGGAGCCTGCTGAGACCTAACCTTTATGTAATTCCACATGATGATGCTTGCTAAGTAGAATAGATATGCAGATCATAATAAGTAACTCTGGGCCTATGGTCGCCTGGTTTTGCATAACCAGGAAATTAACTTTCATCCAGGCTCAATAGCAAAACAAAAGCTTTTTCTGTAAAGGAGAATAACTTCCTGTTGAAGAATAACTCTACTAAAACCCCAGCGGTCTGAGATTCTCCTATCGGAGGTTGTCATAGTCTCTTACAACACCTTGATCTACTTCCAAAATTTTAAGTACCATCCACTATGTGTGTCTGTGCACGTGTGCTGTGTGCTAAGTTGCCTCAGTCATGTCCGACTCTGTGCAGCCCTGTGGACTGCAGCCCGGCAGGCTCCTCTGTCCATGGGATTCTCCAGGCAAGAGTACTCGTGTGGGTTGCCATGCACCCATTCACCAGATCTACTTTAACTGCAATCTGGACTGTCTAGGGGAACTTCTTTTGTTCTGGGCCCTGTTCAGATTGGGAAGTTGTATCAGGTTCCTACAGCCGTGGTAACAAGTCGCCACAGACTTGGTGCCTTGACAATAGGGATTTATTCCCTCCCAGGCCTGGAGGCCAAAGGCAAAAATCAAAGAGCTGGCAGAGTTGGTTCCTCCTGGAGGCGTTGAGGGAGAATCTATTCCATGCCTCTCTCTAGCTTCTGATGGTCACAGAAATCCTGTGCACTCCTTGGTTTGCAGACATAACACTCCAATATCTGTGTTCAGGCTGCTTCTCCCTCTGTGTCAGCTTATATCTTCCCCTTTCTCATAAGGACACTGTCCTTGATTTAGGGCATGCCCTAAATCCAGGATGATCTCATCTCAAGATCCTTGACTTAATTACATCTGCAAAGACCCTTTTCCCAACTAAGCTCACATTCACAGGTCCTTAGGACACAGGTGCATATTTCAGACAACTACGGAAATCTTTCTGATTAGTCAATTATTAGTTTTAAGTATTCATCCAAATAAAGTATGTGTTATTAATAATACACAGTTCAAGGTGAAATAACGTGTCCTTTACTTTGGAAAAAAATATCCCAACCTATCTCTGACTATGAAGTAGAAGTTATATTTTCACAGACTTGATCTCTCACACCATGACATGCATGAGTTTTATTAAGAACTAAGAATTTGCTTCTCTTTGGAATCTAGGAGCCCAGGTCACCAACATATTTGACCTGTGTGATATCATATGAGTAGGTAAGACAGTCATATCTTTGTATATTAAGCTGTGGGAAGAGCCAAACAGTTGAAATCATTCCAAGATAAGAGGGAAATGGCACACTGGAGGATATCTAGCTAATTAAGTTAAAATATTCCAGTGGATCAATAGGAAGACTTTTTATTGATTTGCTCCTTGAATAAGATTACATCCAAGTGGAAGATGCAACTGAAATCGCTACATGCTAAGCTTGCTGCTTCTGCTGCTAAGTCGCTTCAGTGGTGTCTGACTCTGTGCGACCCCATAGACGGCAGCCCACCAGGCTCCCCCGTCCCTGGGATTCTCCAGGCAAGAACACTGGAGTGGGTTGCCATTTCCTTCTCCAAGGCATGAAAGTGAAAAGTGAAAGTGAAGTCGCTCAGTCGTGTCCAACTCTTAGCAACCCCACGGACTGCAGCCCACCAGGCCCTCCATCCATGGGATTTTCCAGGCAAGAGTACTGGAGTGGGGTGCCATTGCCTTCTCTGATGCTAAGCTTCGGATAACTCATTTTCATCTCTAAGACCAGCCTAAGACCAACTGACTCTGGACAAATTTGAGAGTTAAGTAAAAATAAAATAGAAATCATGATCCCTGGACACTTCAAGAATTTTTATGATAGCATTAACTTCAGGAACTTCTCCACGGAAATTTTAACACTGTTGTATTTTATTTGGTAGTTAGAAGGAGCTTCAGGGGCTTCAACTTGGCTCTTTCTACCTTAATAGCTCTTATATTAAATATAATATAATATTTATATTATATTATAAAAGCAAGGACTTCCCTGGTGGTCCGGTGGCTAAGACCTCATGCTCCCAATGCAGGTAGCTCAGGTTCAGTCCCTGGTCAGGAAATTAGATCCCACCTGATGCAACTAAACTCCTGTAGGCCACAACTAAAAAATCCTAAATGCTGTAAATAAGACCCAGCATAGCCAAATACAAATAAATAAATATTCTTTTAAAAGTTAGAGAATGCATTTGTCCATGATAGAGGACATATGTAGCAACTGTAAGCTCATGAGCCAGATAATTGATGACAAAAACGGTTTGTGACCTACTAGAGGAGGGCATGGCAACCCACTCCAGTATTCTTGCCTGGAGAATCCCATAGACAGAGGAGCCTGGTGGGCTACCGTCCATAGGGTCACACAAAGTTGGACACGACTGAAGTGACTTAGCACGCAGAATTATGAGAGGCATTTGTGGATGAAACCTCCATTGACCCTTGCAGGATATTATTCTGACCAATGGAAAACAGTGGTCTTCTGAGTTCCTAAGAACTGGTGTAACATATAGCTAGAGCTGACTCATTTGAAAAGACCCTGATGCTGGGAGAGACTGAGGGCAGGAGGAGAAGGGGACGACAGAGGATGAGATGGTTGGATGGCATCACTGAGTCAATGGAGATGAGTCTAAGCAAACTCTGAGAGACAATGGAGGACAGGGGAGCCTGGTGTGCTGTGGTTCATGGGGTTACAAAGAGCTGGACACGACTTAGTGACTGGACAAAAACAACAAAGAGCTAGTGTCCAGCGATCCTCAAAAGATCGATCTCGCTTTCCTAAGGGGAAAATGGCCCTGATGAATAGCTTCAGGAATGTTGGATAAAAGCTCCAATATGTGTACTTCTGACTTTTTTTTTTTTTTCCAAAACCTGTCCTCAAGGGAAACCCATCTGGGGATTAAGCAAATTTTGATTCAAATTAGATCTCTATTCTCTAGACCAAGAGTTATTTTTCTATTATAAACACCATGGAAAGGAGTATTTCCACTTTGGGGAAGATAGACTAGATGTTTTCTTCCCTGTTACTCTCACTAAAGACAACTAAAATCTCCACTAGAGAAGAAACAGACACATTTGAAAGTACAGTTGGGGACAGTCCATCCACGCTCTGCGCGGGGTTGCTTTTCCTCTGTATGACCTCAGTCCCTGAAGATGCTCTCGCTTATCCACTGAAATTCAGCAGACTCTCTGGGGCTTGCACTAACATGGAACAAGAATAATTAGTTCAAGAATGACAGTTCTATTATAACTTGGCTTTTATCTCCTGAGATGTCCAGACACTTTGCAACACTCAGATTGGAGCTTTGTTTGAAGGTGGAACCAACGATGAGAGGAAGTGGGAAAACCCTGTGCTGAGGCAGATGTAGAAAAGGAAAATTTGATCTGGTTCCTGCCCTTGTATGTACATAATCAATGGCATTATCTCCATAAATGTGGGGGTTTACAGAATGCACTTGTAATTTATAACTTCACACTGACAGATAAAAGCTTAGCCAAAGCATTTTTAAAGGAAAAGGAGGGATTCTTATCATCTTTGGTACATTCTAGGTCTCATAACTTGATTATAAATTATAAATAGAATCCATTTAATAGTCCATGCTAACCAACCTTCTTGCTTTGTCTCAGAATGAGGGGTTTCATGGAACATAGGAATTTCAGTGCTAAACCTGAAACAGTCCTGAGCAAAATGAGATGAATTGGTCACCTTACCCAATACAAATAGCTATCATATACCTACCCAATACAAATAGCTATCATATATCAAGGGTTGGCAAATGACATGCTGCTTATTCCTTGTAAATAAAGCTTTTTTGGAACATAGTCACAGCCAATCACTTATGTATGGTCTGTGGTTGATTTCAATTGCACTGGAAGAGTTGAATCACTGAGAGACTGTATGGCCTGCTAAGGTGAACATATTTAGTATTTGGTTCTTTACAGAAAAAGTATGCCAACCCTGATCACAGCACCTGGAGGAGATCTTGAAGAGGAGCTCTGAGCAAAGATAGCTAAAGGATTCATTAGGGATGACCAAACCCACATCTGAACTAAGTGCTATACATACATCACTATATGACTGACTGGTATAAAATGGCTTTACAAGCACATCTCAGAGATACTGTACATTGCATTCCAAACCATTGCAATAAAGTGAATATTGCAGTAAAATGAGAGTCACACATTTTTTTTTGTTTCCCAGTGCATCAGTGCATATAAAGTTGTGATTTCATTGTAGTCTATTCGATGTACAATAGCATTATGTCCCAAAAGTTTATATATCTTGAATAAAAAAATTTTATTGATAAAAAATGCTAATTATTATTTGATCCTTCAGCAAATTGTAATCTTTGTCAATAGTAACATCAAAGACCACTGATCACAGATCATTGTAACCAATATAAAAAAACTGAAAAAGTTTGAATTATTGCAAGAATAATCAGAATGTGACACAAAGACCTGAAGCGAGGAAAATCTGTTTGAAAAATGGCACCAGTAGACTTGCTTGGCCCAGGTGGCCACAAAACTTTAATCTGCAAACAATGCAGTATCCACAAAGCACAATGAAGTAAAACACAGTAAAACCAGATATGCCCACTCAAGGTGAAGTTCTGATACAGCTATTAGTTGCCTCCTTAATAAGAAGGTAATAACTCTTAACCAGAAAGAACATGAGAAGAGCTGTTACTGTATTCTATGTACAATTCTCTTTTTTGTCTAAATTCTCTTTGCGCTGAGATTTAGATTCATTGCATTAGAATCACTTATAGGTCTGTAGACTCTCAGTTCTCAAAGTTTTAAAAATCAAGATTTCAGTCTTATTATCTCAGAGGATGACTGCTTCCCATAGCTGTTCTTGCCATGGGACTGGCTGCTTGCTCTGTTTATCAAAATGGACCCTAAAATCAGACCTTAGTTGGAAATATAGTTCTACCACGGACTTCATTAAAATAAAATATTTGTAAAAACCACTTAAAAAAACAGGATATATTCTGTTTCAGAAAATCAGACCATGGAGAACAGACTGGCAGTTGCCGAGGAGGAGGGGAGTGGGAGAGGGTAGAGGGGAAGTCTGGCGGATGCAAACTGTTACCTATAGGGTGGGTAAACAGCAAGGTTTAACTGCATAGCACAGGGAACCCTATTCAGCATTCTGTGATAAACCATGATAGAAAAGAACACGAAAAAGAATGTGCATACATGTATAACTGAATTACTGTGCTGTACAGCAGTGTGCAAGACAGCACTGTGATTCAACTATACGTCAGTGAGAATAAATGGAAAAAGATCCTCATCTATTACATGCAGAATCTAGCAGAGGTAGTGACCTACTCCATGCATCATTGTAAGGTAAACATTTTAATGTCTCCAAAGGATTAAGCTTTGGGAAGCATGTACTAAACATTCATTTAACATGCTACTGCTGTTATTAACATCAGCATTATTAATAATTCCTTGAATCATTAATTGCCCAATTATTCTGGACTTTCACTTCCTGCTTAATGTCTATATTAGTCAGGTTCTCCAGAGAAAGAGAAACCATCAAGGAGATATATATATATATATGAGCTGCCAGGGAAGCCACTATCTAGACATAGATAGACAGATAGACAGATAGATAGATAGATATGGTAGTGGGCCATGTGGAGAGAGGCTGTGGCTGGCACTGTGATCTGAAGCATGAGCAGCAAAGCCACGCTGGACCCTCTGCCCGCCTTCCCCCCCGCCCCACAGAGGAGATTCCCTACGTATACATAGGGCTTTCCTTTTCCTTCACGGCTCAGCTGGTAAAGAATCTGCCTGCAACGCAAGAGACCCAGTTTCAATCCCTGGGTCAGGAAGATCTCCTGGAGAAGGAAATGACAACCCACTCTAGTATTCTTGCCTGGACAATCTCATGGACAGAGGAACCTGGCGGGCTACAGTCCATGGGGTTGTGAAGAGATGGACATGGACTGAGCAACTAACACACACACACACACACACACACACACACACACACAATTTATGCTACATAGATATATGCAAGTTTTGTTGTTGTTCAGTCACTGAGTTGTATCCAACTTTTTTGTGACCACACATATCAATGATTTCTTATAAGGAATTGACTGATGCGGTTATGGACGCTGAAATTGACATGCTGGAGACCCAGGAAAGCCAGTGGAGTAATTGAAAGGCCTGAGAGCTGATGGTGTAGATTGCAGTTTGGGTCTGAAGGCCAGAGAAGCAGGAGATCCAGGGACAAGAGAAGATCGATATCTCAGCTCAGCAGTCAGGCAATGAGGGAATTCAAACTTCTGTCTTTCTGTTCCATTCAGGATGTCACCAGATTGAGTGATGCTGTCTCACTGGAGAGGTGATCTGCCTTACTCAGCTCTCCAGTTCAAATGCTAATCTCTCCTGGAAACACCCTCACAGGCACACCCAGAAATAGTGTGTAACCTGGGCATCTCATGGCCAGTCTAGTTGACCCATAAAATTAACCATCACGTGTTCAAACTGAAACAGGTAGCACTCTAGGCAGAAAAATGAACACTTGTAATTCCTGTCCTCAAGATCTTTCCAAGTAGCCCTTGCTCACAGACATTAGAATTGAACCTCATGGGACCCACTCTGTGAGCTGCACCCACACATGTGTCCCGTGGAGGATCCCTCTTTATCCATCTCAACAACTCAGCAAGACAGGCAGGGCTGGACCCTGACCATCTGAGCGGGGGTCAGTCACACAGGGTAGTGCGTCATCACCTCACGTCACATAGTTCGTAAGCCAAGTCGTGTGCAGCCAAACCCTGTCATTTTCTCCAAGTCCAGTGCTGTCTGAGCTGTAATTTATGGACTCTTGGTGTCCTGGGTGATAATCCCCAGGACAGTTTTGAAACAAAAAGTCTTATGTGGTTTTAAATACTGAAATATTTCTCTAAACGTCCTTACAAAGGACAAAATAATTTATTCCCCAAAGAAGATAAAATAAGAATTTTTTCTTATCTATTCTTTTGTAAGTGATGCACTCAAGACCAAACTTGCTGCCTCCTAGGGCATTAGGACTGGCATTTTTCTCTCAGACCCTCCAAAATCTTATGAAGATTAGAGGACATTTGACAAAAACACAAACCTCAGAGCATGAGGATAGAGGCCTTAGGAACCCTGCCCTAGATACTGATCTAACTGAGAAAATAGCCTTTCTTTCTTTCAGATTTCTCTCATGAAGTCCATTTTGACCCAGAAAGTTTATTTTGGATGATCAGAGAGTTTTGGAGTTGGAGGATTTCAGAGGTAAGTCTGAAGAACCCTATTGTGTTGTCAGGGGGTAAAGCTACATGACACGCCCAGGTCACACTGTTAGGGGAAACATGCTGAAACCACCTGCCCCGGCCAGGCAAGGAAGGAGCTGATTGCATGACTTATCTTACAAGAGAAAGTCCTGGTAACAGATGAAGAGCTATCAATCTACCACAAACTACAGTAATTCAGGAAGGGTCAAAAGGAGAGAGAGGAGACACCAGGCCATATGTCCTACCAACCCCCCAGAATCCTCTTTGCTGGTATCCATCTGGGCTGAGGGATGTGCACTCACCAGGAAGGATGCTGAGTCAGAATGCCGGGCCAGAGACAACCCAGAAACGAACTGTGTCACCATAAAACCCAAGCCCGTGAGCCACGTGGCAGAGTGAACCTCCTGGGCTCCCTTAGCCTCCTGCTTCCTCCCCCAGATGCCCCTTCCCAATGAAGTCTTGTTTGCAGCACGTGTCTCCTCAGACAATACATTTCCAAGTGTTAGACAAGAGCCCACTCTCGGGCCCTGGAAGCGGTCCCCCTTCTGGAGAGCATGAGTGTGTGCTCAGTCATGTCCAACTCTTTGAGACCCCATGGACTGTAGTCCGTCAGGCTTCTCCAGCCATGGGATTCTCCAGGCAAGAACACTGCAGTGGGTGGCTGTGCTTTCCTCCAGGGGATCTTCCCGACCCAGGGATCGAACCCACGTCTCTTGCATCTTCTGCATTGCAGGCGGATTCTTTATTGTTGAGCCACCGGGGCACCCCACCCCACCACCACTTCCTGCAACACCAAAAGGAAGTAGAATTTCACTAATGTGATTTCACCTCTTGAATCTTGGTTCCATACCCTCTCTTCTGTGAACTTTTCCCCATAAGTCCCTTTTTATGCTTTTCATACCAGCACAAATGACTTTCCCAGAGAGCTATGAGCCACCTGCACGCAGAAGTCAGTTCAACCTTAAACCCATCTCTCTGGCTGTCAAGGCTTACTCCCTTACTTTTCTCCTCTGCTTTGTGACTTGGTTCCTTTCCCTCCAAGTGGGCTTGATCAAGTTTGCCTTTGTGGGCACTCAGGAAATTATTTGATACAATGCGAGGTCAGTTGTGTGAAAGGGTACAGGAGAGAGAGCAGTGAGCACCTGGTGAAGGAGCAAAGCCCAGCGAGGGAACACGAAAGCACATCTTCAGCTGCCGACGGACAGCGCCGAGGGAAGAAAGTGGTCCGTGTCTGCAGCTGTCAATAAACGCAAGGCACAGGCTATTGGAAATCCCAGAAGGGAGCTGAGGCTGTGAAACGAAGAAATGAGGTTTGTAGAGAGCAGAGTCTCTTCCTGTGGTATTGTGATTAGGTCTCAGACACCCAGCCAGGTGAACCTGTGTTGACATCCTGTCCGCAAACCTTGTGAGTTTTTGATGTTGGTCACACTGCATACCCTCTTTGAGCCTTAGTTTATTTTCTACAGAAAAAAAAGGAGTTAAAACATACACTATAAAATCATATAATGCCTTTTTTTTAGTACTTTGCTGGGTTATTATGGAGGCTGGAAACAGTGTGTGACTTTGAGCACGAAAATTTAAGAAATATCGCTGCTATTGTTATTATTACTATTATCACATCACTAGCGCTTTTATCATCATCATCCGGGCTTAAGTTATCATGGTTTATCCTTCCTGGAAAGGATAAGTATATCATCTCAACTATTTGATGGCTAAGTCGCTCAGTTGTGTCCGACTCTGTGTGACCCCATGGACTATAGCCTGCCACACTCCTCTGTCCCTGGGATTTCCCAGGCAAGAGTACTGGAGTGGCTTGCCATTCCCTTCCCCAAGGGATCTTTCCCACCCAGGGATTAAACCCATGCTCCTTGCACTGCTGGAAATCGCCTGCATTGCAAGTGGATTCTTTACCGACTGAGCCACCAGGGAAGCCCCCATCTCAAATACATATGTAAACTATTTATATTTTATTTTATTGTATGTGCATTTGTGGCCATTGTTACAAAACCTTTGTATCCAAAATCACAGTTCACATGCACTGGAATTCAGAATTTGGAATTTGGGGATTTTAGGTAAGTGATACAGCACTTCCAGCATATGCTTCATGACAATCCCAGCAAGCTCTAGAGAAGCACCCCACAATCAGTCACATCCATTTTCATGTCAGGGGTTCCCAGGACCACCGCCAGGACTGGCGATTTGCTAGTAAGACTCACAGGACTCGGCATATAGTCATGCCCATGGCTACGATTCATTAAGACAAAAGGACACGTTGCACAATCGGCAGTGAGAACAGGCCCAAGAGGCAGAGTCCAGAGGAAACCAGGCATCAGCTTCCAGTGGAGTCACACAGGACGTGTTCCCAGTTTCTCCAGCTACAGATAACGACAGCACATGTGAAATGTCGTCTCTCGCATACAATCATTCGAGACTCAGTGCCTAGGCTTTTTATTGGGGACTCAACACATAAACACCCTCTGCCCCGCACATACCATAGTTCCACTCCCAGGAGGGAAAAAACAGATTTTCAGCACACACCACATGGTTTCTATGAACAGTTCAGCACAGTAGGTCCCTCACCTGCAGTGGAATGGAAGCACCCCCCTGAATCCCAGCTCCTAGGTGATAGTCAAGGGACCACCTCGCAAGCAGGCTTTCTAAGGAGTGCAGTTCAGGCCTGAACTCTTTCCACTCAACTTTCTGTGGCAAAATATATGAATAATTACACTAACAGTGAGAGAGGCCAAAACTAGCTTCATGTCACTTCACATCAGGCTTTGCCACCAAATCAGCTCAGATAAGTTCAGATATTGCTGTAAAGTGCATTACAAATATCTTCTGGTTTCCAAAGCTCCTTGTGTTTTGTAATCACAGATAAGTGATTACAGTTGTTTTTTCCTCTCTCCCTGCCCGCTCTCCCTTCCTTCCTTCATTCTTTCCTTTCCTGCCTCCCTCCTTCCTTCTTATGTTTACTTTTGTTCAGTTTATTAAATGAAAAGTATAACAATAACACAAAAGGCAGGAGACTAGAAGTGGAAGGTTTTATGCCACATAAACCATGGTGCAACACCACTGAATAAGTTCAAGACAAACCTTAAAGCAATGACTGAAATAACAGAACAAATAGTACAGCTAAATGACCCAAAAGGAATTACAATAATATATTCAATTAATTCCAACGAAGGTAGAAAAAGAGAGAAAGGGAACAATGAACAGATGGGACAAATAGAAAACAAATAGTAAGATAACAGATTTAACTACAATTATATCTATAATCACAGTGAATATAAATAGTCCAAACATTCCAACTAAAAAGCAAAATGTTAGTTTCGATAAAACAGCAAGATCCACCTTGATGCTGCCTAAGAGAAATGAACTTTGTAAGAATATGTGTACACAAGCTATCTATAGTAGACAGAATATCAAGGTGGCCCTAAAGATTCCCAGCCCCTAGTACACACACACCTTCTCCCAGTTATTCAATCAAATAATAATCTAGGTGTTACTGTGACAGAATGCAATCAAGGTCTTGAACTAGCTGACTTTAAGATGGGAGGTTATCTGGGCAGGCCTTTAGAGCTAGAGAGTTTCCTCAGGCAAGTCACAGAGGAAGGAATCAGAGAGACTTGGAACATAAACAGGACCTGATGCACTGTTGCTGGCTTGAAGATAGAGTAGGGCATGTGGCAAGGAATATGGTGAGCATCGAGGAGATGAGAACGGCCTAACATCTCACAAAGAAACAGAGACATCAGTCCTACAACCCCAAGAACTGAATCTCAACAGAAAGAATGAATTTGGAAGTTGAGGTTTCCCCCTGAGCCTCTGGATAAGATCCCAGGCCAGGCAATATCTTGCTTCCAGTCTCATGATCGGCTGAGCACAGTATGAAGCCAGCCCATGATGGAATGCTGAGCTAATAAATTAGATCATTTTAAACATGAAGCATGCACTTATTTTTTATGCAGCAATAGAAAACTAATACTTCCCAAATGATTCTATGAGGTCACACTTACCCTGGCAGTAAAACCAGATGAAGGCATTATAAGAAAAGAAAAGAAGGTAATTGATTAATATCCTTCATGCTCAGTGATGCAAAAGGTTTTAAACAAAGTTTAACAAGCTGAATCTAACAATATATAAAAAGGATAATCTTCCATGACCATGAGGGTTTATCCAGATATGCATGATTTGTCTAACACATGAAAACCAATGAATATAGACAGCCATGTTGATCAATTTAAAAAGGAAAAAAAGAACAGTCTCAATAAATGCAGAAAAAGCATCTGACAAAATTCAAAATCCATTCTTGGCTTAAGGAACCTTCAGCAAATTAGGAATAGAAGGGAACTTCTTCAACCTGATAATCTATAGCTAACATCACACTTAATGGTTAAACACTAAATGTTGTTCCTCTAAGTCTGGGAAAAGGCAAAGAAAGATGTCTGCTCTTATCATTTATATTTATATTCAACAGGAAACAGGGGACTCTTTCCAATGTAATAAAACCAGAAGAGAAATAAAATCTACCCAATTTGAAAAAAAAGGAAAAACAGTTTTAATTCCTGGATGATTCCACCTATGTGGAAAACTTAATTGACTCTGTATCATATGTATATTAATATATGTATATATGGGCTTCCCAGGTGGTGCTAGTGGTAAAGAATTTGCTTGCCAATGCAGGAGACACAATAGATTGTTTCAATCCCTGGGTAAGGAAGATCCCCTGGAGGAGGAAATAGCACCCCACTCCAGTATTCTTGCCTGGATAATTCCATGGAACTAGGAGCTTGGTGGGCAGTCCATGGAATTTCAAGGAGTTGAACACAACTGAGCGTTCACAGTATGAACTAGACGTGCAGACGGGGAGGACCTTGTCTGTTAAATTCCTCTCTGTGTCCTGTGGTCTTCGCAGCCCCAGCAAACATTCTGGGGGAGTGGGGGCTTCCCTGGTGGTTTAGACGTTAAAGAATCCACTTGCAATGCAGGAGACCCAGGTTCAATCCCTGAGTCGAGAAAATCCTCTAGAGAAGGGAATGGCTACCACACCAGTATAATTGCGTCAAGCATCCCATGAATAAAGGAGCCTGCTGGACTACAGCCCATGAGATGGCAGAGANGTGCAGACGGGGAGGACCTTGTCTGTTAAATTCCTCTCTGTGTCCTGTGGTCTTCGCAGCCCCAGCAAACATTCTGGGGGAGTGGGGGCTTCCCTGGTGGTTTAGACGTTAAAGAATCCACTTGCAATGCAGGAGACCCAGGTTCAATCCCTGAGTCGAGAAAATCCTCTAGAGAAGGGAATGGCTACCACACCAGTATAATTGCGTCAAGCATCCCATGAATAAAGGAGCCTGCTGGACTACAGCCCATGAGATGGCAGAGAGTCAGACATGCCTGAACAACAAAGCAAAGCACACACACGTGTGTGTGTGTGTGTGTGTGTGTATACACTAATAACAAACAATGAAAAATCGAAAAAACAATATCTACAGTGTTTTTAAACCATAAACATTTCGGGATAAATCTAACCAAAGATGTGTAGGATTTGTATCATGAAAACTACAAAACCTTACTGAGAGAAATTAAAGGAGATCTAAAAAATAGAGACATATTTTCTTATTCATGTGTTGGAAGGCTCAATTATTTTAAACTGTTGCTCTCTCCAAATTGACCTACAGATTTAGAACAATGCCAATCAAAATTTCAGCAGACTTCTTTGTAAAAAGGACAAGTCGATTCTTAAACTCATATGCAAGTACAAAGAACCTAGACCTCTGAAACAGCTTTGGAAAAGAAAAATAAATTTGGAGCACTAACACCTCATAATTTTAGGGCTCCTCATAAGCTCCAGAAATCCACATTTTGGTATTAGTATCAAAAAAACAAATGGATCAGTGAAACACAATAGAATCCAGAGAGATACATGGGCACATATGTGCACCACTGGTTTTTTACAAAGCTGTAAAACCAATTCAGTAAAGAAGAAAAACTTGAAAAAAAGTGGACATACGTATGCAAAATAAAGACCGAAAGAACATTGATCCTTAACACACACTAAAAAATTAAGACAATCTGATCATGTATCTAAATGTAAAACCTAAGACTACGAAATTTTGAGAAGAAAACATAGGAGAAAGTCTTTGTGACCTAGGATTAGACAAGTTTTTTTAGATACAACATCAAAGCATAATTATAAGTAAATTATTTTTTAAACTGACCTCATTAAAATTTTAAATATCTGCTCTTCAATTAACACTATTGGGTGAATAAAAATACAGTTGTAAAACCTAGATTTGATAAAGCACTAGAATCCAGAATACACGAAGAACTCTCAAAACTCAACAATAACAAATAACACAATTTTGTAAGTGGGCAAAAACTTGCTCAAACACTTTATCATACTCGCTATGTAAATGGCCACTTAGTACATGCAAACATGCTAAACATCGCAAGCCATTAAGACAATGTAAAGTAAAACCATTGCATACCTATTAGAGTGGCTAAATTCTAAAACGATATCAAGGGCTGAAAAGTAGGTAGAGGACACTGGAGCATTCATACACTGCCCTCGGGAATGTAAAATGGTATACCCAGGGCTCAGCAGTAAAGAATCGGCCTGCTAATGTGGGAGACACGGGTTCGATCCCTGATCGGGAAGATCTCACGTGCTGGGCACAAATACTGAGCTTGTGCTCTAGAGCCTGGGAGCCACAGCTACCGGAGCCCACATGCCAANAGTAAAACCATTGCATACCTATTAGAGTGGCTAAATTCTAAAACGATATCAAGCACTGAAAAGTAGGTAGAGGACACTGGAGTATTCATACACTGCCATCGGGAATGTAAAATGGTATACCGAGGGCTCAGCAGTAAAGAATCGGCCTGCTAATGCGGGAGACACGGGTTCGATCCCTGATCCAGGAAGATCTCACATGCTGGGCACAAATACTGAGCTTGTGCTCTAGAGCCTGGGAGCCACAGCTACCGGAGCCCACATGCCAATAAAGAGGCCTGGACTCCCTAGAGCCCGAGCTCCACTACAATGAGAAGCCTGCACACCGCAACTGGAGTAGCCCACACTCTCCACGCAACCAACTAGAGCAAGCCTGCACAGCAACGAAGACCAAGCCCAGCACCCCCAAAACAGTACCTTCACTTTGGAAAATAGTTGGAGATTAAATTAAATACACATGTACCATAAGATCCATTCAGTCTACTTCTACCTATTTGGTCAAGAAAATAGAAAGCCCACGTTCTGTCAAACATTTGCACACAAATGTCCATAGCAGCTTTATTTGTTATTGCTGTAAATTGGAAAGAACTCAAATGTCCATCATCAGTAATTGGATAAACAAACTGTAGTACATCCATACCATGGAAATAACTCAGCAATAATAAACTAGCTATTGGTAGATACTTCAGCATGGGTGAATCTTGAAGAATAATCTTGAGCAAAGGAAACCAGATAAAATATATGTGTGATTCCATTTCATAATCTCTAGGAAATGCAAATTAATCTATAGCTATAGAAAGCAAGGAAAGAATTGCCAAGGAGCACAGGGAAATTTGGGGGATGACACTATGTTCAAGCTTTGATTGCAGTGATATATAAATAAAGCAAAACTTACTGAATTGTACACCTTAATAGGTATGCCTGCGTGCATGCTCAGATGCTTCAGTCATGTCTGACTCTTTGCAACCCAGTTGACTGTAGCTCACCATGCTCCCCAGTCCACGGGATTCTCCAGGCAAGAATACTGGGCTGGGTTGCCATGCCCTCCTCCAGGGGATCTTCCCAACCCAAGGATGGAACCCACGTCTCCTGCATCTCCTGCATTGCAGGTAAATTCTTAACTGCTGAGCCATCAGGGAAGCCCGTTAATAGGAATACTTAAGAAGCATGTATTATGCATCAACCACATCTCAATTTTTTAATTGTAGGACTTACAGCAAACACCACTGTAGGATCCATTTCTAACAGTGACATATTTAATACACTCAAACTCTGTGAAATTGATTTTGAAGTTTACTGTGAAAGAATGCTTTGACAATTCCTTCTAAATTAGTCTCTGTAACTGAAACAGAATTCGACCAGTTAGGGGACTCACTAAACACTTAAAAAATTTTTTTAAGATATAGTTAAATGGTTCTGTACAAGTCTTCCACTATTCAATTAAAACAGCAAACACAACAAAAGCCCATATGTAGATACCACTGGGATTTGTGTCCCTTAGTGAAGCTATCTGTAATCCTTGGCAACAAATCCTTGTCATTTGCAAATCCTTGGCCCCTCCCTCCTCTGAGCTTCAGCCTGTGAGGAGCTGGAGTAGGAGACAGCAGCCTAATGCCAAGCTTTAATTATCCAAGTATATTCCTTTAATATGGGGTGTTCAGCCTCCTTTGGTATTTCTCCTAAGAGGAAGTTGGCAGAGCCTATTTTAAACCACCTATAAAATAAGCAAATAAAAATATATGTTTACTTCCCTCTCTTCCTTATGCTCTCTTAAACTCACCTAGAAATAAACGAGCTGTTTTATATGAAAAGATTCATGCATACAGAGATTTATTTCCTTAAAATCTGGCATCTCTATAAAGAAAAACTACTTATGTATACCATATAGAAAATAAGATGAGCCTTAAAAAGAGATGATTTTTAGACCATTGTACATGTATTTTTAGAAATACCTTTGCCATATGAATTCATGAAGGAGAGTCTGTGTGAGATGTAATCCTTTCATTCTTGAAAAGAGAGCAACAGAGCACGTTACCTATTAGTAACATGCTTCATCTTGCTAAGCTGCTTCAGTCGTGTCCAACTCTTTGCAACCCTTTGGACAGAAGTCTGCCAGTCTCCTCTGTCCATGGGATTCTCCAGGCGAGAATACTGGAGTGGGTTGCCATTTCCTATTCCAGGGGATCTTCCTGACCCAGGGATCAAACTTGTGTCTCATAGGCCTCCTGCACTGGCAGCTGTGCTCTTTACCACCAGGGCCACCTGGGAAGCCCCAAGGACCACGACATGAATCCAAAACGACTGGGAGGGGTTGAGTGCCTGAGACATAGCTGGGTCTCTTTAATTTTGAAACTTACCTAGCCTTTTATGCCATTGTAACGGGGTTGTGCCTTTGCCCCACTCGCTCTCACCCTTTATAGGACTTGCTGGAGGAGGGGTGAGGCATGACTTAGCAGAGCTTCCTTGCAGATGACTGATTACTGGAAGCCCAAGTGTTCCTCCTGCTCTGGCTTGTGCAAGAGTAAATCCAGCACCATCTAATAGGGCCATGATTTTTCTTGTCCTTTCCTGTTTGGAGACGGATATTGACAGTAGAGCATGCCAGGTCACTGACTCATATACAGTGCAAACCGCCAGAGTGCAGAGTGGAGAAGGATAACCAGCTCCAAAACTTCATGCTCTTCATAGCAGTGATAAAGAACTCACACAAGACCTGCAATTATTCTTAAAATTTCTGAGAAACTACAGTGTAATAAAGGATAACAACTCTAGTGACATTATATGAATATCACTCACACGATCCTTTACACCTCCCAATATGATGTGATGAAAAAAGAGACTTCACTTGTGTCACACACACACAAACCCCCAAAATCAAAATCTAGATCCCAGCCTAATCAAAAGTTTTCCCAGGTGGCTCAGTGATGAAGAACTCGCCCACCAAGCAGGAGACGCAGGTTCAATCTCTTGGTCTGAAGATTCCCTGGCAAACAGCCCCAGTATTTTTACCTGGGAAATCCCACTGAGAGAGTTAATTTTTAGGTAGGTTGATAAGGAGTCCAGGGCCCTCAAGATGGAAGGGGTCCAGGGCTCTTGAGAAGGAGAAAAGGACAATCGTCTTTTTCTACATTGTTTTGTCTTAGTCACATAAGACATTTTTTTTTTTTAAGCCCAGAACTGATGATTACACAACAAACAACTGTTTACACTCTAGTTTACAAGGGATTATATAACAACAGTGTATCCTGCTTGAGGACAGTTTCTCCTTCCTGAAAACCTTCTGACTAATTCTGACATTTTAGAATGTGTATTATAGGGGTGGGTCTGGTAGGATCTTTCTATTGTTAATTTCTAATCATGCTATCCTAAAATGTAAATTGTGGGAGTGGGTCTGGTAAAATTTTCACAAACTTGAGACACTCTTTTGATTTATTGTAATAACTAATTAAAAAGTATATAACTCCCTTGCTAAAGACTAGCAAGGGGGGCACTCTCCATCCCCCTTCTGATGTCTATGTCAGAAGCTTCTGCTACACAAAATCTCTTGAGTGATCAAACCTGATCCCTGGTCTGGAAGCTAAATCTTCTTCAAAGATCACGAATCCAACATTGTTCATTGTAAGTTATCAATAGCACTTATTGAACAGATATTACATTGTTTAACAAATATGTACTTAATGCTCTCATGGACTGTATGAAGAAAAAAAAAA